>VXAZ01002897.1:603400-917142 GCA_013399875.1 Gymnorhina tibicen | reverse complement strand
CCAGCCAGACCACACAGCGGCAGAGCTCTGCGTCCCAAAGCCACCTTCTGGAGCCTGACCAATGTGTTTGGATTCTTGCAACCACACTGGGCACTTCAGCCCCCAATGCTCCACCTGGCAGTGCTGGTTGTGCAGCATCGATGGCCTCCAGCTGGGCTCGGAATGCATCTGGGGAAGAGGAATGGCCACCAGTGGATCTGGGCCTTGCTGTTGAGGCAAGGATTTGGGAGATCAGGAGATCCCTGACTGAAAGGTCTCCCTTTGCTCAGGTAACCCCATTGCATGGGAATGAAAGGGGCTGGGCTGAGAGCTTTTGAACATTGTTGCATGGCTGAGAAGCAAAGGCTTCTTGAATTTAATTTATTTCATTACTATTTAGTTATTTAATTATTCTTGGTTAAGCAAGATTTCTAAAAGAAGAGGGATGAAAAAATAGAGGGATCTGTCCCTTAGTGGGCATGAAAAGTGTGAGCCTGTGTTGACCACGTTTGGGTGCTCCTTTTCCTGGGAAGAATCCCTAGTGCGGGGGCATTTGTGGTGATGCTTCGTAGGTCCTAACAAGCTTTGTTTGATGGGAAAGAAGAGAAGAATATTTGGAGAGTTGCCACTGAAGGCAGAGTGTCCCGAGCAGGGAGGGGCATGCAAGAGGTACCTCCGTGACAGCAGCAGATGTGGGCTCTGCCTCTTTTGGGTTGGAAGGCCAAGGCAAAGCAAGGGCTGGGCTGCAGCTGCTGCTGCTGTGGGAGCCCTGCTGTGCGTGTAGGCACTCCNTGGAAGGCCAAGGCAAAGCAAGGGCTGGGCTGCAGCTGCTGCTGCTGTGGGAGCCCTGCTGTGCGTGTAGGCACTCCCAGGGCCGTGTTTGGGGATGGGCTGGAGCTGCAGCTTTCTGGTCCTTTGGTTTGACAGATTCAGTTCTTGGATTAGGAATCCTGTTTCTCTTAACTCTTGCCTCTCCCCAGATCTGCCCGGAGCGTCTGTGTTGGCACAAGCCTTTTTGCATATTATTATACATGTTAGCCAAAGAATGTCTCTCTATTAATGTGCAGACCCATTGCCTGCAGTACATTTATGATTGAGGAAAGGCAGACCCAAGGTGGGGAGTGGGGCTTTTTGGATTTACCAATATCTTATTCTCGAGTATGATGTCTTTTGTCTTCTGTAAACTCAAACATACCAGTTTTCAAAAGCATTTTATTCCATAATAAAAGGAAATGTTGCAGGCTCTGGACAACCTTTAGAATCTTTAGGATTCTGATGGACAGTCTATTGCAGAAGAGATGAATATTCTGGAACTGCTCATAGTGAGAATATCTTTCTGTCTAAAGGTAATTTGCAGGTGCTTGTCTTGGGCATTTATTTCCTCAGTGGAATAGAAACACAACTTGGTTGTCCATAAATGTTTGCCTGGATCATACATATGGAGCAGCAGCAGAGGGCTCCAAAATGCACTGCCTTGTGGTTGATTGTCTGAGCGGTGTGGTGCAGGGTGGTGAGAGTGCTAGGCAGAAATCTGTGCTTTGCGTGTGGGTTTGCAGCACCGGGCCCTGGGCAGTGCTGGGAGCGAGCTCTGGCCTTGCTGACAGCCATGCTGGGAAGCAGGAGGGCCCCCGGCTTTCTGCTGGCTGATATCTTACAGCTCGTGGGAGAAGCCAGGCTCAGAGTGTGAGGGCACGTCCCCTCACTTGGTGTCTCCTGGTTTTCTGAGTTCAAGTTTTGCCTCCAAGGTCATTTTGTAAGAGCTCCAGTTTCACCTTGGCCACCCGAATCCCGAGTTTGAAACACTTGTCCTGTGAACCATGTGGGCAGTGTTTGCCTCATGTTACATGTCCTCTGGGAGTGGAGAAGAACAGTTATTGAATCCCCGATGTGATTACAAGAAAATACTGATATTTGGGTTTCTTTCTTTCTGTTTTTCTTTCAAGGGGAATATTAATGTTGCGCCTGAGTCTTCAGGAGGGGAGGCTGGGAACAGGGCTGCAGCAGGAGGAGCTTCACCTGGCACCAAGAGCTGCAGGAACAGTTCCCCGGAGCCTGAGGAGCCTGGTAAGCAGAGAATCCCACACTGGTTTAGAGAGCTCTGAGATGGCTGCTCTGACCCTGCCTCTGACAGGCAGGGAGATCAGAAGAGCTGAGTTCTTCTCTACAGGGTTGGTGCTTCCTGGTGCCTTTAGTTTAAATCCTGCACTGGCACAACCTCCCCAAGCCTTGCCTTCCATGCTTCTCCAGAGGCACTGGCACCAAGTCCTCTGCTGTGGCCAGAGAACAGTGAATAAACCTGACCTTGTAGGAGTTGTGTCAGCAACCCAGGTGTCCCAATTTTGTGCTGAAGTCCGTAGATAAACTTGCTGCAGGGTGATAGTGGAGGCTGGGCTGAGCGACTCTTGAAGGAACAGGGGAAAAAAAGAACAAAAAGTCAGTCTGGAAGCCCAAACATTCAGTCTCAAATGTTAGTATCAGTCTGCTGGTATCTGTCCTGAGACACAAGAACAAAGAGCAGAATATCAGAGGCCAACCAACTGAAAAATCACAAATCCAGTAACAATAAGAAAAGCCTGAATGGCCCCGGATTAGCGAGACCTAAGAGGAGAGAGGGAGCATTTGGATCCATTCCTTAGCCGAGTTGGTGCAGCCTGCAGGCCTCATGGGGAGCTCTTTCCCTCCCAGCTCTTCATCCCAGAGCTGATGGTCAAGTTGGAGCAGCTGTTGCTCACTGCAGAGGGCAGTTTGTAGATCCCAGGTAATGGAGTGGGTTTACAATTCAGCTCACAGCACCCTTCAGCTCCAACCATTTCAGTGATGACTGAGGTCTTTCTGTCAGCACAGAGAAAGAACAGGGCTGGGCTTCTTTGTGTGAGCTGGGACTGTCTGTGTTTCAAGCTCTCGTGGGTGCCATTTGCACTGCGAGTGCTGAGACTTTATCAGGATACTTCAAAACTTCAGAGGTTTTGAAAACTTGGAAGCATCCCTGTTCTTTAAAGAGCAGGCTTCAAATTCCCAAGTGAGAGTCTGCCTTTCAGGCCATCTTTTACAGCCCCTGACAGAAGGACAGTTGCTGCCCAAGGGAAACATGCACAGGAGCCATTATGGACTCAGTGTTCCCTTTGCTTCCAAGATCCCGTCTGATCGACCTCTCCAGGAGGCCTGCCCTGCATGGGAGGAAGAGACAGAACCTGTGAATATCAGGCAGGTGCAATCCCTCTGTCTATAGTGACATTTATAGATATGTATAGTTATATTTATGTATCTATATAGTTATAGATTTATACAGTTGTATTTATATGTCTGTACAGTTGTAGTTACAGATCTGAGTAGTTAAATTTATATATGTAGTTGTAGATGTATGTAGTTTTTTAAAATATATGTAGTTATATTTATAGAGGTGCATAGTTGCATTTATACATGTGTAGTTACTTTTATATTTATAAATGGACATAGTTATATTTATATACTTACAGGTATATGGAGGTTTAGTTACATAGACTGATATTTGTACAGATATAGGCTGCTTTTTAACCTCTTTCCCTGCTCTGCTTCCTCTCTCACCTCTTGCTTTTCCTCCTGTGCCCCTTCTTTCTCCTCTTCCCGTGCTGGGTCAGAGCTGGCGGCCAGGCCGGGCTGGGCCGGGCGGAGCAGCAGTTCCAGCCCTGGGTGTCCCTGGAGCGGTGGGAGCTGCCGGTGGNGTGCTGGGAGCGAGCTCTGGCCTTGCTGACAGCCATGCTGGGAAGCAGGAGGGCCCCCGGCTTTCTGCTGGCTGATATCTTACAGCTCGTGGGAGAAGCCAGGCTCAGAGTGTGAGGGCACATCCCCTCACTTGGTGTCTCCTGGTTTTCTGAGTTCAAGTTTTGCCTCCAAGGTCATTTTGTAAGAGCTCCAGTTTCACCTTGGCCACCCGAATCCCGAGTTTGAAACACTTGTCCTGTGAACCATGTGGGCAGTGTTTGCCTCATGTTACATGTCCTCTGGGAGTGGAGAAGAACAGTTATTGAATCCCCGATGTGATTACAAGAAAATACTGATATTTGGGTTTCTTTCTTTCTGTTTTTCTTTCAAGGGGAATATTAATGTTGCGCCTGAGTCTTCAGGAGGGGAGGCTGGGAACAGGGCTGCAGCAGGAGGAGCTTCACCCGGCACCAAGAGCTGCAGGAACAGTTCCCCGGAGCCTGAGGAGCCTGGTAAGCAGAGAATCCCACACTGGTTTAGAGAGCTCTGAGATGGCTGCTCTGACCCTGCCTCTGACAGGCAGGGAGATCAGAAGAGCTGAGTTCTTCTCTACAGGGTTGGTGCTTCCTGGTGCCTTTAGTTTAAATCCTGCACTGGCACAACCTCCCCAAGCCTTGCCTTCCATGCTTCTCCAGAGGCACTGGCACCAAGTCCTCTGCTGTGGCCAGAGAACAGTGAATAAACCTGACCTTGTAGGAGTTGTGTCAGCAACCCAGGTGTCCCAATTTTGTGCTGAAGTCCGTAGATAAACTTGCTGCAGGGTGATAGTGGAGGCTGGGCTGAGCGACTCTTGAAGGAACAGGGGAAAAAAAGAACAAAAAGTCAGTCTGGAAGCCCAAACATTCAGTCTCAAATGTTAGTATCAGTCTGCTGGTATCTGTCCTGAGACACAAGAACAAAGAGCAGAATATCAGAGGCCAACCAACTGAAAAATCACAAATCCAGTAACAATAAGAAAAGCCTGAATGGCCCCGGATTAGCGAGACCTAAGAGGAGAGAGGGAGCATTTGGATCCATTCCTTAGCCGAGTTGGTGCAGCCTGCAGGCCTCATGGGGAGCTCTTTCCCTCCCAGCTCTTCATCCCAGAGCTGATGGTCAAGTTGGAGCAGCTGTTGCTCACTGCAGAGGGCAGTTTGTAGATCCCAGGTAATGGAGTGGGTTTACAATTCAGCTCACAGCACCCTTCAGCTCCCACCATTTNCAGGTAATGGAGTGGGTTTACAATTCAGCTCACAGCACCCTTCAGCTCCAACCATTTCAGTGATGACTGAGGTCTTTCTGTCAGCACAGAGAAAGAACAGGGCTGGGCTTCTTTGTGTGAGCTGGGACTGTCTGTGTTTCAAGCTCTCGTGGGTGCCATTTGCACTGCGATTGCTGAGACTTTATCAGGATACTTCAAAACTTCAGAGGTTTTGAAAACTTGGAAGCATCCCTGTTCTTTAAAGAGCAGGCTTCAAATTCCCAAGTGAGAGTCTGCCTTTCAGGCCATCTTTTACAGCCCCTGACAGAAGGACAGTTGCTGCCCAAGGGAAACATGCACAGGAGCCATTATGGACTCAGTGTTCCCTTTGCTTCCAAGATCCCGTCTGATCGACCTCTCCAGGAGGCCTGCCCTGCATGGGAGGAAGAGACAGAACCTGTGAATATCAGGCAGGTGCAATCCCTCTGTCTATAGTGACATTTATAGATATGTATAGTTATATTTATGTATCTATATAGTTATAGATTTATACAGTTGTATTTATATGTCTGTACAGTTGTAGTTACAGATCTGAGTAGTTAAATTTATATATGTAGTTGTAGATGTATGTAGTTTTTTAAAATATATGTAGTTATATTTATAGAGGTGCATAGTTGCATTTATACATGTGTAGTTACTTTTATATTTATAAATGGACATAGTTATATTTATATACTTACAGGTATATGGAGGTTTAGTTACATAGACTGATATTTGTACAGATATAGGCTGCTTTTTAACCTCTTTCCCTGCTCTGCTTCCTCTCTCACCTCTTGCTTTTCCTCCTGTGCCCCTTCTTTCTCCTCTTCCCGTGCTGGGTCAGAGCTGGCGGCCAGGCCGGGCTGGGCCGGGCGGAGCAGCAGTTCCAGCCCTGGGTGTCCCTGGAGCGGTGGGAGCTGCCGGTGGCCCCAGGCACTGTCCACTGTGGAGGTTCTGAAGGACGGTGGGACAGAGGGGACTGGGGAAAGGTGACACAGAAGGGACAGTGATGTTGAGGTGCAGGTGGGGCTGAGGGGTGTGGGGGAGCAGAGGGGAATGGTGGTGGCTGAGGGGACAAAGAAGTGGCAGAGGCTGAGGAGGGTGGTGGGAATGAGGGAACTGGGAGAGCTGAGGGGGATTGCAGGAACTGAAGGGTCTGGAGAGAGCTGGGGGGGATGGTAGGGCTGAGGGAACTGGGAGAACTCTGGGGAATGGATGGTGGCACTGAGGGGACAGGGAAGTGGCACAGGCTGAGGAGGATGGTGGGTTTAAGGGGACTCGATGGGTCTGAAGGGACTGGGGGGGGATGAGAGGACTGTTGGGGTCTGAAGGGCCTGGGGGGGCTGTGGGTTTGCCAAGGCGATGGTGGGGCTGAGGGGATGGACGGGGACAGCAGGGAGCACAGAGGGGTCCGGGACTGAAGCTCTGCCAGGCTGTGGAACCAATTCCAGAGCCTCCACTTTTGCCATGACTGTCCAGAACAAGTTAAGAGCAGCCAGGGACTGACAAGGACCTACACGGAGAAGCTGAAGGCCACCAGGAACAACAGTGAACGGGGACCTGCTGCTGCCGCCCGAGACCCGGGGTGAGGGCACAGGGCCGGCGAGGCAGGCTGGGGTGAGGGTGGCGTGGGCTTTGGCCGTGGGCAGTGCCCGGCTCTGGGGCAGGAGCGGGCCCTGCCCGTGCTGGGGCCGCTCAGCGCGGCTGCTCCGGCCGGCGCAGGGGCGGTCCTTGGGCAGGGCAGCTGTGCCGGCGGGGCCCGGCAGCTGTGCCGGCTGTGCCGGGCTGCTGGGGGCTGCGGGATGGTCCCGCCGGGGCTGCGCTCGCCACAGCCTGGCCCGCTCGGCCTGGTTTTTCTTTCCAACCCTCCTGGGGAGGCTCTGAGATTTTCTCTTCCGTAATGGAAGTGCAGGTGCTGCCAAGGGAAAAACGTCCCGATACTGACTCAGTGTTCCCTTTGCTTCTCAGATGTCCCATCTGCTGTCCCTGTCCAGGAGGGCTCCGCTGCGCAGGAGGAAGAGACCGAGGGAGTGCCTGGGAACATTGGTGGCTGAATCCCTCCTGGTTTACTTCTATTTATAGATGGTTATAGTTGCACTTAGGTAGTTAGAAGAATAGGGATATTTACATATGTAAACTGACATTTGTGTAGGTGTATCTGTATGTATGTATATTGTTATATTGATGCGTGTCTATTGATCTGTTTACATTTGTAGTTATATTTACATACTTGGAGAGTTGTGTAGCTGCGGAGTTCTGTTGCTGGGGTTTTATGGATTCTTATATCAGTACACTGATATTTGTATATTTATAGATAGGTTTGTTATGTGTGTGTTATATATGTCATGTTATATGTCATATTTCCTATGTAATATGTATTTACATCTGTATGTTGTAATGGTTATCTATATATTTACTTACATTTAAATATGTATGGATTTCTAAAATTCTATTTATTTAGTTCTGGAGCCTGGATTCTTTAGAGAGGGATATCAATATTTCTGTATTTGTATATGGGCTGTACAGTTGTAGTAATATGTAATAAATCAAGTTGTTAAACTTCAACTGATGTTTGTGTATAGCGAGTGGCTGTAGAGGGTTGCAATAAATTAATTTTTTAACTGAAGCTGATATTTGTATATATTTACATAGCATGATTGTAACAATAAATTAGTTTTTTAAACTTAAATTGATATTTGTATGTTTATATATTGGCAGCACGGGTGTAGCAATTTAAAATAAATTGAATTTTTAAACTTAAGTTGATTTTTGTGTATTTGTACATTAGCAGTTTGGGTATAACAATCTGCAATAATTTAAATCTTTCAACTGAAATGAGTGTAGATTTGTGCTATCCAAAGCAAGGAGCAGATGTAGATGTGATGATGCTGGAGGATTCTGGCCATGAAGATCTCCAGCCGTGCCCAGTAGATCCCCAGCTGCAGTCAGGCTGGGCAAGGAAATGGTGGATTTGGGACGACAGCAGAGCCATACGTTCAGTAATAGCTTGCTGCACAGGCCTGCTGAGAAAACGTGATTCCAAAACTGAGCGTAGAACTCCAACCAGGAGCCACCCAGGGAGGAGAAATCCACACCCCATCCCACAGGGAGCTCTTTAGGAAGTGCTCCAAGTGCCCCTCTGAGGGTCATCCTGGAGACCAGAAGCAACCAGGGATCCTGAGCCAGCTCTGCTGCCTTTGGCAGCACTTGGGCAAAGGATCTGGGGCAAAGGGGAGGGAACAATGACTGTAACTGCTGCAGGGTAGGAATGAGGGAAGGGCCATTGACACAAGTGCTGAAATGCTCCAAAATCCAGAAGGATGCTGGAGAACTGGGAAGCAACAAGTTCTCACAACCGCTGAAATGATGGAAGCCCTTTTTGTGAAGTTCCCTGAAGGGACTCCCAGGGGAGTTGATGCCATGGTCAGCAGTACCAGAAGGCAGAAATGTAGTCACACTAGGAGATGGTCTAAGAGCCCCACAGGCAATGGCTTTGAAAACCATCAAATATAACTCTTACATCTTTTATATATTATATGACATATATACAAATACATAATATATATAGTACGTGAAATGTAATACATATTAATATGTATTATTTGATAGGTTTTATTTTTTGACGTATATTTTCATTTCATATATATTTGAAATATTCTTGCAACTTTCGAGAGTGAAGATGTACTGCTGTCCAAAACCTTCTGCCCACACAGCAGTCAGCCCATGGGTGTGTGCATGCCCACCCACCCACTGTCCTTGCTCTTCTCGGCATCTGGGCTGCTGTTTGCACAGAATTAGAATGAATTTAACTCGACAGACCTAAAAATGGGGTGTCCAGCTTGTCATGAACATTCATGTGGCAAGGCAAAACACAGAGCTCTCAAATCACTTATATTATCACACGTGCTTTCATTCCTGCTGGAGACTGAGGGATTGTTAAAAGCACCAAAGATACAGAAAAGAGCTGCAAAGAATTGGCATCATGCTACTGCTGGTATCCTTGCGTAAGAAAATCAGTTGGGTTTTTTAAGGTCATAACTTTCCAAAAAGTAGGAAAGCTGCTCAGCATCAGTAGCCCAATTGTAAATGGTTTTATTGACTTGGCAAAACTGGAGTGTTAACTCCGGGCTCCATCCTTGGTTAAAATCACCTGCCCTGACCTGCAGACAAAAACACCACCAGCAGCAGAAGCTACGTCAGTCACTTCTCTCAAAAAGCTGTGTTAAATTTGTGAAAGAAAAACATGTCAGACACTATGGATTAATGACAAGACTCTGACCCCGTTCCTGGGGGTGAAGGAACCAAGACAAATCCGTGGNCCCCCTTCCTGGGGGTGAAGGAACCAAGACAAATGCGTGGTTTGTCTTTGAGCCCTGGCCAGGCTTTGGGAGAAAACCAAGAGGAGAATGAAATCAGATGTCCCCGCACTAGAAGTTCTGTCAGGTTGCTCGTTCAGCACTATCAAAGTGGGGCTACTTTCAACAGCGCAGCTGGAAGCCTCGTGGCTGGCAAAGGTGGAGGCACCTCAGGATTTCCCAGTTCCCGGCTGTGGCTCTCCAGGGCTTTTCTGGGACAGCTTCCCCCAGCTCGTGTGTGGACCCAAATGAAGGATAAAGTATTAGGGTATCTGGTGTATCTTTCTTAATCACTAGAGGCAAGCTTTTGTAGTCATGATGAGGTGCATTGCTTAGCTTATCCTTTTCTGATTTCTTTTTTTTGCACTTTTGCATTATAGAAAATTACACTATTCCTTCAGTTGGTGTCCGTATCTGTGTCTCTGACCCTCTGTCACGATCTGCTAATACAAGTGGGGGTCGTGATGGTTCGTTCGGTCTCGGAGTGCAAAAGACACACAAAGGGGATTTCAATTTCAATCAACAGTGCACCTTTATTGAGTGCCAACAACACGATTATGCGATAGTGGAGAGAGAGAGAGATAAAGAAACAGAGTAGAAAGAAAAAGAGAGAGAGAGAGAGAAAGACAGGGAATAGCTACCAACGGATGAGACGAAGTCCTCGTGGTCCTCTGGCCAATAGACTCGCCGGCGTCCATGAGGAGATCTCGTCAGGGCAAATTCAGAGAGTCCCTTTATAGTCCTTGAAAAGCGGGGGGTAACTGGCCAGGAGTCAAGGAGATCAGCTACTGTTGTGAGGGTTGTGAGGGCCCATTGTTCGGGGATACAGGAGCTGGTGTACAGGACAGGTCCTTCCTTCTCGTTCCAGTGAACCGCTCTCCCCACCTAGGCAGCAAGAATGGCACACCGCGACCTGCACTAATTTTCATACCAGTCCTCAATGGGCGCGCCTGCAGGCAACACCTGGCAAACATCCCACTCAGCCAGGCCAGGACTCCTGTGCAGAAGTCCTCTTTTCCTTCTGGGGTCTCTAGGGTTTTTCAGTCTCTGACCCAATCGATGATCGTGAGGCAGATGCGGGATTTTCGGACCGTCTCTTACACCCTCCCCACCATCAAAACAAACACACATCCAGTTTAGCACAAGACTTGAGAGTCTGCCCCTCTTTTGTTTTGAAAGAGGAGAAAATTGCTGATCTGCACAAAAAACCCCAACCCTTCTCACACCTCCCTGCTGGGGTTCCCTGGAGCATGACCCAGGCAGGGGCTGCTGCTCCTGCCTGAAACCACCTCCCTGCCTCTCTGCCAGCCCATCTCTTGGAGAACACTCCTGATCGCCACCGCCTCAAACACAATTGCCACGATCCACCTTCCTTTTCTGCAGGCAGGTGAGAAAAGTATCCACTTCCAGCTCCAGGCTCCTCCGGAAACCAACTGTATTGAGCAGTGAGAACCCTGAAATATCAGCCTCCTTCCTTAACCTGCCCACTGGGAGCTCACACAAAGAGGCTTTTTGTCCAAGGATACCCACAGAAGAGCTCGAGAATGGAGCAGTTTGAAATGCAAGTCCTTCAGAGTCTGAACCTCCGTTCATCAAATGAACACACCCCAACCTGTCCCAAGGGAAAGCAGGCAGCAAAGAGAAACTCCTCTCCCACAACAGCAAACTCAGCTTCCTTCTGTTCCAGCTGGAGAGCAGAGGCCATGGGCTACTCCTCAGTTTGGGAAGGAACCCTGGGAATTGGCCTGATTTGGGAGGGCAGCAGAGGGAAGTTCCCCAAAGAGAAGGAAAACATTCTCTGGAGCAAAACATTATGGCAGTATTTCTGCAGAAAAAAAACCATTGAAGCACTTGAAAAAGTTCCCAGATGGGAATGTCTCCCCTGACACAACAACCCCTCAGTCTCCTTGGTCTGTCAGGCAGCTTGTGAATGAACCTGTAAGGCTTGGATACACACCATTTGTGTCCATCCCCAGAGCACAAGCAGCTCCCCAACAAGATTTCAAGTGACCAAAGGAAAAACCTTCCACCTCCACCTCCCGACACCAACTCTAAGGAGTCTTTTTCCATTGCAAGATCTACTTTGTGAGTCCACATTGACAAGACCTGACTGCAAGAGGGGTTTGCATTGTAACTGAAAGGAATAAGATGAATGTGTCTTTACAAACAGACCGTGTGAACCTGCTTGTAGATAGGGTCAGGAACTTATAGATAGGGAAGTGACAGAAGAAACTCTTAGTTCTAGAAAATGTTACTAATCAACACAGACAAGACCAGATTAAATTCCTGAACTTAGAGAAAAACAACAAAGACTGAATAGAATAATGCATAGGTTTTTTCTTTCTTTTCTATAACAATATGGAGGTGCATATTAGAGAGGGGCATAGAGTAGGCGATTTGGGAAACCTGTACCTTCTGAGTACCTCAGCCAGTGGGGAAAAGGAAGAGGGAGATGTGGCCGGGAACTTCACATAAAAAGGAGGCTGTGTCCCCCAACCTTTGGAGAGACCCCATGGGAAATGCTCATGGCCTGTCCCTTCATTCAAATAAAGTTACAGGTCTGCTCTGTCCTTTTTGGACATAAACCTCTGGCATCGTGGATTAATTTTCCTGACAGTACTCTTCAGTCTACTAAGCCTGCCATTTTTTCCCTGCCCTTCAGATGTTCAACCTGTGCTCAGTTCTGCAACAAACTTGTCCGCTTGATGTTCGTCAAGACGCTCGCACCCGTTCCTCCAGAGCCCGACTGGTCCTTTCAAAGTTGCTTAGTGAAGACCCCCACATCCGCTCTTCCAGGACCTAATTGGTTCTTTCAAATCGCATCATTTGTGAAGACATTAACACCCATGTCTCTTCTCAGGAGCACTGGAAATCATCATCAGCATGAAATGGGTGTGGAGGAGGGCAACGGAGCCACGGACAGGGAATGCCTGTTCTCGGAGGGGCAGGTGAGCTCTCTGGGTTGTCTGCTTGGGAGAAAAAGAGACTGAGGGGCCACTGCTCTTGGCATCTTCCTAAAGAGGGGCTGTGGAGAGGAAGGTGCTGATCTCCTCTCATAGAATCATAGAATAGTCTGGGTTGGAAGGGACCTTAAAAGGTCTCCCTGGGATCCAGTGACAGGGCAGGAGTGAGTGATTCAAAGCTGCACTAGGAAAGTTTCAGACTTAACAGGAGAAAACATTTCCTCGAGGTGTGGTCAATGCCCCAAGTCTGCCAGTGTTCCAGAAGCATTTCGGCAATGTCCTTAACACCCTGCTTTAACTTTGGGCCAGACCTGAAGGCGTCAGGCAGTTGGACTAGATGGTCACTGTAGGTCCCTTCCAAATGAATTATGCAGCTGTATCCTGTTGTAAAATGTGGTACCCAGCCCAGCCCACCCAGCCACCATCATACTTTCTCTCCCAGCTATTGCTGAGAGGATTCAGCCTGGAAGAAGACACTTCCCCACCCAAGACTTCCTGGTACTGTAATGATGGGGCTTTGGGAGAACAAAAAACAAAGAGGTGACATTTGAGCACAGGCTCAATTGTCCACATTTGTGTCTTGCCAACCTCAGGCTCCTCCTCTCTTCTCTGCTGATTTTTCTGCCTCTCTTCTCTCACCCACCTGCACTTTATACATCCCTTCTGGACAGCTCTCCACATAGTAAGGCTGTCCTGGTAGGCATCAAGCAGCACAGAGAAACCAGAGCAGAGCTGAAGTGCCGGTGGCTGGCCAGAGAGGAGCACTGGAGGCAGGCTGAGGGCATGGTTCTGTGTCGAGACCAGCTGCCTCTGCTGCCTGCTCTGCCTTTGGCACCAGCTGCCCTGCAGGGAGAAAGCACTGCCCAGAGATTGTGTGAGGGAAATACCAATTTATTTCCTTTTCCTTCAATAAAGATTTGTGAGAGCCCTGCTAGAGCTGCCAGTGGGTTGGCCTCTTGCAGGGCTGGGGAGAGTCCTGGGGGCTGGGGACCCTTCTCTTAATGGGATGCAAGGGTCCCCATGGCAGTCGGTCCCAGCCCAGGACAGGGGTGGAGAGACTGAAGCTGCTGCCCTGGGCAGAGGGATCTGCTGCTGTCACCACCTCCTGCCGTGGTCCTCCTGGGGCCTGCCAGGTGCAGGTGGGGGGTGTCTGGGACCCACGGGGAAAGCAGCCTCTGATGTGCTGGCTTCCTCCTCCACGTCATAGCCTTTGGGGCCACGGACGGGAGCCCCCATCGAGGAACTGCTGGTCTGGGAGCTGCTGGAGCTGGAGCTGGAGCTGGAACTGGAGCTGGTATAGCTGGAGCTGGAACTGCTGGAGCTGGAGCTGGAACTGCTGGAGCTGGAACTGGTGGAGCTGGAGCTGGAGCTGGAGCTGGAGCTGGAGCTGGAGCTGGAGCTGGAGCTGGAGCTGGCCACAGGGCCGTTGTTCTCGTCCCTGACGGCACCAGAGCGCCGCAGCCTCTGGGCCTCCTCGCTGCACTGGCCCACAATGATGCTGATGACGCCGTGCACCAATGGTGCCGTGTGCTGCTCGAGGACAGGCTGCAGCACGCGGACCAACACCTCGGCATTCAGCCCATGGACGCACAAGTCGTGCAGGATGGAGCTCTCTGCGGCCTCAACCAGCCACCACCAGCGCCGGAATATCCCCTCCAGCCTCTGGCGCAGCCAGGGCCGCATGGGCTCCAGCAGCTGCGGGTGTCCACGGAAAAGTCCGGCCCACACCTCGGGCAGGAGGCCACCCAGGAATTCCAGCCCTGAGGGGCCCTGCTCAGCTGGGGACAGTGTCCCCTGTGGAGGAGCTGGACAGGATGCCACAGGGCCATGGGGACTGTTCTCATCCAGGAGGCTGGGAGCTCTCCCTGCCTGGCTGGTGGCCTCTGGCAGCTGCTCGGGGGCGGTGCTGGCTGTCTCCAGATCCTCGTCTGTGTGGTCAGAAAGCCTGACAGTCTCTATTGGTGTCCTGCAGAGTGGGCATGAGGGATTTCTGTGTGCCCACCGCAGGATGCAGCCCAGGCAGAAGTGGTGGTGACAGGGCAGAGCAGAAGTCACATCCTTCCGAGAGTCCTGGCAGATGGGGCAGTTGCCATCTGTCTCCGTGGCCATGGGCTCTGCAGCATATTTGGGAGCAGCCCACGGTGCCCGGCTGCCCCAACCGGTCAGGGCTGGGAAACAGGAGTGATGGCTCCGGGACTGGCACTGAGATCTGCCAACAGGCCGCACCAGAGAAGCCCGACTTGATCCTCTCGGCCTTGCAGTCTTGCTCAGTAGGAGTTCAGGCTGGAGCCAGAGTGGCCCTGCCAATGTCTGAATGTAAGCCGTGAGGGGCACAATGTTACAATCCACCCCCCCCCGTGATGTCACAGTCCACTGCTCCGTGGCACCAGCTTCCACCCCCAGTGACAGCACCAAAGGCATTCCAGCTCCTTGGAACCCCAGGATACACAGTGAGGGATGGCAGGTCACAATCCAGTGGTCAGTGATGCCATTGTCTGCCCTTCAGGCTCCCCCACCCTGTGATGACACAGCAGGCCTTTCATCCCTGCAGGCACACGATGTCAGGAGAAAAAGGGAAATACTGTTTCTTAGTTTCAATTTCCACATTTCCATGTTGCTCTCGCTCGTCCACCTGCATCACATGTCCTTGGCCCTGTCTCTAATCCCTGCTCCTGACACCTTGCCATGGTTTCCTGGGGACAGCCCTGGTCTCTATTCACAGGGCCTGTTGTCAGCCTCCCTGGGAGAGGCCATCACATCCAGGCCTTTCAGGCCAGGCTCTGTACAAATTTTTTCCCTTTTGGTTTAAAAGCCAGAGTTTGTCCTCTCTGCAGCCCTTCTGGATTGAGGGTGGTGAGCACAAGGACACTTTGCATCTGTGTTTAGGGCTGTGGGACTGTTCTGCCTTGCTTGCTCAGTAAAATGGGTCCCCTTAGTCCTGTCTAGGGGGGCTCCAAACCCAGGAAGGAATTTTCTCTGCCTTTTGTTTCAGCAGCAGTTCTTGCACTGGCACAATGACAAGGCCAGGCCTCCATCCTGGGAGCACTCCTGAGATGACAAGGACACACTCCAAAGGACAGCATGTGGGGCCCTTGTGGGAATCCAGAAGGCAGAAAGAACATCCTCTGCCTGTTTTGAATAATTTTAAATAATTTAACCCCCCTGGACAGTGCTGTATTTGACCTTTGTCCATGGAGAAAACTTTTAACCTTTTCAGTAGAATTAGATGATAGAATATTTTGTAAAGTTATCACAGGGTGAAAACCTAGAGGTTTTGGGTTTATTAATGTAGTAAATAGATAAAGAGCAAAAAACTCCAAAATGGAGGATTGCTGTAGTTTCTAAGTTTCTTCTACTTCTTCTGTCCCCCCATGTTCTGCAGTAAAAGCAGTTTCAAAGGATTGGATGAAAAATTCCGCAGTTCCAGTGGGCATTTGTTAAGTATTGGTAGATAAATGAAAATATCTTTCATTTTAAGTCCTTATTGGGTAATTTACTTTTAAAAAGGCCGTGTTATCTTGATTCTGCGGACATTCAGCGGACATTTTAAGAACATGCAGAACTCTCCGGACTCTCTGCTATTCTCCTTGCTCTATTCTTAACTTTTCTGATAAGACTTAATAAACTATCTGAAAGCAGAGAGCGATGGATGTCTCATTAGTATGTGGGATTCCTGGCAAGGATCTCAAATCCTCCCTCATCAGGGGAGGTCTGGTTTAAGGCACAGCAAAACCAACAGGTGGGATTCAAAACAGAATCTCACAGGCCCTGAACAGAGGAAATCTGCAAATACACAAATGATGCCCCAGCGGCGCAGCTCTACTTTTCTCCTCCTGCCTTTGGTGAGTTGTCCTCCCCACCTGAATCCTGAAGACTGGGAAGGGTGCTGTGCCAGCAAGGTGCAGTCTGACACTTCACTGCTGACCAAGAAAAAGCCCCTTCGTATTGTTCAAGCTAGAGAACTGCAGGGATAAATAAAAATGTGTCTGAATCTGTGCAGCCAGGCTCCCAGCAGGGTCTTGTGGGCTTCTGTGCTTTATTGTGGGAGATCTGATCAAGTGAGCAACAGCTGGAAGCCTGGCTGAAGGAGAAGGTTGGGTTTTTTCAAAGACTGGGATGCTGCAGTTGAATGCCCAGTTCCATGGCTGCTGCTGATTCCAAAATGGGAAGTGCTGTTGAGTCTCTTATGGGACAAGAGACCTTGCTGAGCAATCCAGAGATACTGGAGCATTGGCAAATCATTCTGTGTCGAGACCAGCTACCCCTGCTGCCCACTCTGCCTTTGGCATCTGCTGCCCTGCAGGTGTTTGGCTGCAGCAGATTTCCTGTGGGAAGAGGTGCTGCCCACATGGCCCTGGGCCAATGGCTGTGTCCCACAGGACATGGATGCCAGCCATGGTGGGGCAGGAGGGGAAGGGCAAAGGCACCAGAAGGCTGAGGAAGCAGTGCCTAGAGACTGTGTGAGGGAAATAACAATTTATTTCTTTTTTCTTAAATAAAGGGCTGCAAGGGTCCTTTAGTGCTGCCAGCGGGGGTCCTCTTTCAGGTGTGGGAGAGTCCTAAGGGTCAGGGGTCCGTCTCTTTGGGGCACGCTGGGGAACAGAGGGTCTGGGCCTGCTGCTCTGGGCAGAGGGACCTGCCAACAACCCCACCCCCTGCTCTGGCTCCTCCTGGGGCTGGCCCTGCCATGCAGATATGGCCACAACTGAGAGATGGTTGTGACCCCTGGGATGGGCAGCCGCTCTTGTGGCGGCTTCCCCCACCTCCATGGGGACTGCAAGGCTGCTGCCTGGAGTCCTCATCTGAGAGCTGGAGGATCTGGAGCTTGGGTTGTTGGAGAAGATGGAGGAGCTGGAGCTGGATCTGCTGGGCTGTCATTCTCATCCGTGGCAGCGTGGGAGCGCAGCAGCCTCTGGGCCTGCTCACTGCAGTGGCTCACAGTGATGTCGATGGTGCCCTGGACCAGTGGCACTGTGTGTTCCTCCAGGACACCCTGCAAACTCTGGATCATGATCTCCTGGTCTGGCCCTTACACACAGATCGTGTGCAGGATGCAGCTCTGTGAGCTGTCTGCCAGCCACCACTGCTCCCCATACGTGGTCTCTGTCCTTTGGCGCAACCAAGTCTGCAGAGGCTCCAGGAGATCCCTTCATCAATGGAAAAGTTCTGCCCAGACCTTGGGCAGGACACTGCCGACAGCTTGGGCTGGTGTCTCTTGAGGAGAACAGGGATGGGCCGGCACAGGGGAATGGGCGCTGTTCTCATCCCGGCCACCGGCAGCTCTCCCTGCCTCGCTCATGGCTGCTGGCAGCTGCTCAGAAGCTTTGATGACAAGCTCCAGAGACTCACCTGTGTTGTCAGAAAACCTGACAGTCTCTATTGCTCTTCTGCAGAGTAGGCAAACGGGATTTATCTGTGCCCACTGCAGGATGCAGCCCTGGAAGAAACAGTGGCCACAGGGCAAAGCAGAAGCCACATCATCCCAGATGCCACAGTTGGCACCCATCTCTGTGGCCGTATTTGGCCTCTGCAGCACATGGGGAGAGCTGAGGATCAGGAGCTGCTCTCCTTCACTGGTGTCACACACTGCAGGAGAGGGGAGGAAGGAATGGCTGGGCCACTGGAGAAGGACACCGCATGGGCTCATTCCCAGGGGAATGTTTTCCTTCACAGCTCACCCTCAGTGTTGCAAGCACCCATAGTGCCTGGCTGCTTCTAATTCTTCCTATTTATGAACCTGAGGTGATCTCCGGGAGGCTATTTAAAAAAGAATTTAGGGAATGCCATGAATAGGAGCAGGCAAACAGGAGCGTGGCATGGCTGTGTCCTCTTTATGGCCGACTGTGTGCTATGTCTTCCCAAAGAGACCCTCTCCAGGACCAGGTCAACATCCACGAATAAGTGAACCAGAAGATCAGAAGCCTCCCTCATGCTCTCCCTACTAATGAGGAAAAAAATCAAGACAAAGCAAGGCCAAGGCAAAGAAGAACCAAAGGCCTGATTTATGTGTTCCGAGGAGCTGTGATTGCAGTTTTGGCAACTAACAGGCTTAGGGTTTGCATTGGTTTAACACAGCCTGGTTTTTGGTGGGGGCGGGAGAAAAGCTGCTCGAAACTTTTATGTCTGGGACAGAGCCAGTCGCTGAGGGCTCTCATGATGGGCAGGTTACTAGCCCAAGTAGACAAGTTGGTAACGCCTCCATGATGACATATTTAAGAAAGGAAAAACTGCCAGAAGCTCTCTTTCTTCTCCTGAGGGGTGGTGAGGCGGCCACTGGGGCCCATCCTGGCGGGGGCTGCCAGGGTCTGTGCGGCTGGACCCTTCCCGAGGCCAGGACCGCATGGCCGGGCCCTCTGAGGCTGGGGCCGCCTGTGCAGTGCTGGCAGGGACGATGTGGCAAGCAGCGAGAGACATGGCGAGCAATTCCCCAATGCGGAGCCCAGACAAGATCAACCTCTCAGCTGCAATTTACAGACACCAACTTTCTTCCAAGTCAGAGAAAAAGGAAAAGTGAGGACACGTGACGGAAACCAACACAGCGGCAGCGAGGTCAGTGAAGAAAAGGAGATGGAGGAGGTGGCTCCAAGCACTGGAGCTGAGATTCTCCTGCGAGCTATGGTGAGGACTATAATACAACAAACTGTTTCCCTATAATTCATGAGGTGCATGGGGGGTGCAGAGATCCACGTGCAGCCCGTGAAGAAGAGTACTCACACTGGAGCGCGTGGATACTGAAAAGCTGTAATCTAGCGAGGAACTCAAACAGAGAGAGATGACCCTTGCTTTTAGAGATAGAGGAAGAGAGCCTTCGCTTCCAAACTAGAACAGCTCATCCTTAAAAGACTAAACTCCATGAACTAAAATGACCCACACCAGGCAGTAGTGGGAAGACTGCTTAGCCTGTGGGAGGGACTCATATTGCAGCAGGTTAAGGGCGGGACTGCTGCTTGTGGAAGTTAAAATCACACTAGTAAATTTTGCAGAGAACTATCTCCTGTGGGAAGGATCCCACAGCACAGCAGAAGAAACTCTTTTCCTTAAGCATACTGAAGAAGGATTTTTAAGAAGTGAAATACTGACCAAAACCCCATGTTTTTTTCCTTGTGCAGTTGGTGGAAAGAGGGAGGGACTGGGAAAGAAAGGTGTTCTGAAGATTTGCTTTGGTTCTCATTACCCTTTTTACTTTTAATTCTGTTAATAATAAATCTTCTTTATACTGTTTAAGTTTTGAACCTGTTTTGCCTTAAAGTGGTTTTTTTTCAATATCCTTATCTCAATTCATGGAAATGAAGTTTTCAATTCCCCCTTCTCTTCTCAGCTATAGCAGAGGAAAATAAGTAGATTATTTTTTCTTGGGTGTCTGGCACTTAGCTTCAAACCGTGACAGAGTTCTAGCCCTGTATTCTTGTTCCCTTTTCCTCTGGACAAATGGCTTAAAAGGAGGCCCTGGATTTCTAGTGTGTGTAGGAGAATCCAAACTCAGGTATAATCTGCCAGTTTGTGAAGAGGAAGAAATCGACTGCTTTGAAGCACTCAGCTGGTTTCCTAGTTAATTTCCATGCTACAATAATCAGTTCCATGACTGAATTGCAGAATGTTAACAAACCCAAGTCGTGGCTTTGTGGACTCTGACAAGTAGGTGCAGCCAGAAACTCCTTTTCAGAAATTATGGACAAGATGAACGTAATAACGGGGACAGTTCCACTAGTCCACAGCAAGTGCACCACTTATCTGGGGAAAGACTCCTTGTCTGGAGTGTGGATTGTGTGACAGACACAAATGAACAGACAGTATGAAAAACAAAGCATCCTCACAGAAGCCAATATTTGAATTTACAGGAAGCCTTCATGCAGCACAGATGGAACACCACTCACTGCACCTACAGCTTGCAGAATTCAAATGGAGTTTCAGTGAGATGAACAAAAGAAGCTGACAAAGCCCAGAGCCTGCGAGAGCAATTAAAAATGCTTCAGCAAAAATTCATCACCCATGAGAGGTTTGACGGTGTAGTTTCTCCTGACAACATGCACTAGTGGGGACTTCACCTGCTGATAGAGGGTGACATCAGTCAGAGGCACTGGATTGTGACATCTTGTCCCTCCCTGCTTATATTCAGATGTGGGCAAAGGTGGGGCCAGTCTGGGTCTGGCCTGAACTCTTACTGAGCATGACTGTGAGGTGTGGAGGATCAAGCCGTCTTTCTCTGGTGCTGAGTGGTGCCTGTTCTTGGCAGGTCCCAGTGCCAGTCCCAGAGCAACCAGCAGACTGCATTTATTCTTGTTCACTTGTAAAATCCCTCGAGTCTTTGGACTGCAAAGCAGGAAGAGCTAAATCTGATACTTGCTTCTTATCTCTCCACAGGCCTTTCAGAACAAAGAGTAATGGTTTGTGCACTGCATGGAAGACTGCTTGGGAAAGGGTTGCTGTTCCAAAGAAGGACATAAACCAGATGATGAACAGAGTGCTCTCTCCCCCAGAAACTGAAACTCTGGAAACAACAGCCAGCAGGCTCGAGGAATCACAAGAGTGTGCAGTGTGGAGAAGTTTGTCTGACTGGGGACAAGGTGTGGATGACTCCTCATTTCACTTACTGCCTCAGACGAGCCGGCTGATCCCTCTTATGGGGAGACCACTCGTTCCTCTGGTCCCTTCCCTTTTATTCTATTCTGGAGGCACTGAAAGGCATTCAAAGCATTTTTGCCTTGGAAATTAAGAGGCATTATCACAGCTGGTTTTGGTGAGGATCATCCCAATACCGTGTGTCCATGGTCTGCCTGACACATGGGACATGCTGGATGGCCATTAGTTTGCCTAGAACGATTTTGGCTGACCTCCAGGGTGTGTGGAAATGTCACAACTTACCCAATTCCTGTCAGCCGTGATAAAACTTCAAGGGAACAAAACCGTTTCCAAGACACTTGCTTGAAGCCATCTTTGATTTGCATATCCAAACACCATTAAGTGAGTGAAAACAGTGAGCAGAGACAGCAGCATATTTTATCTTCACCTTTGTTTAGCAGAGGCTTGCATTGTAACATCACTGCTGTGTTAAATGCACAAGAAGGTTGTGGGAGAGGGGAGAAAAATCTGGTTGCAGAGAAGTACAGAAGAACATCTGCCCAAGTAATTTTTATGTGTGGACCCTTCCTTAAAAAAAAAAAACCAGACAAAATATCTGCTTGGTTAGAAATAGTAAATAATAAAAGAAAAAATAAAGAGAAATAGAGAAGAAATTACTCTTTTCTTTTCATTCTCTTAGTATTCAGATTTTCTTGCCTACATTTCACTCTAGTAAACTCCTCAGCACCAGAGGAGAACTTAGCACTATCTGATGAGTAATCCTTTCAGTATCCAGTAGTTGCTGTTAAAACTTTCTTGGTGTTATCCCTGCCTCTGTCTGAATCTTCACACCTTCCCCCTAGCTGGGGACCCCACCTATGCACCACAAGCTGCTCCTTAAAAAAAAAAAAGAATATTGCCAGAAATGCAGGCCTTCCGACAGGAATTTTGGATGGATCACATTTATAAGGCCTCCATGGGGAAGAATATACTTTTGGTCTGGAGTCAGGCAAGTGCCTCTGGAGCAGCACTGCTCTATAGCCTAGCTGGATTTTTCAGATCAGCCATCTTTCAGAGCTGTATAAATGAAGAACAGTATTTAAGTGGCCTACAGAAAGATTTGAGTGATGTCCGCCCACCCACTATTGTTATACATACCTCCTCTCTACGGACACAGATGCTAATGTTTATGTTAGCTGGTCTAAATTTTCTACTGCCATTTACCAGGAAGTGAGCATGAAGTTGGATTTGGGTGCCGTTCCAAATTCAGCCAAGGCAGTTTGTTTTCCAAAGAAAACACTGTTGACAATGGAATTGGAGTTTACAGACTGGATCTTCTGAATGCACAGAGAGATTCAAAAGCTGCTCCCTAAAATATGGAGTAAATACACGAACTGGCCTCCACATACCATCCTAACACAGTCCCTGTGTATTTGTGTACATTAGACTGTACTTTTTCTGGTGCTTTTGAAAAAAGGCTCAAGGTGAGGGATTTCAGCAACTCACAAGGTTTAATGTTGCATGGCACAGTCTGATATTTTTTGCAGGTTTATATTGGCCAATATTTATTGAATTTTATTGAAGAGCTGTATTTTGTTTACATTCTGGCTGGGATTTTGAGATCCCTTCACCAGACGCCCACAAATACCTTACTACTTCTAAAAGTACAGGTTGTACAAAAAGAAGCAATAGACAGCCTGTCAAAGCCACGTTAAAGGGAACAGAGCGTTACTGAAACTCTGAAAGATCCAAGGAGCCCCACGATCCTGCAGTTTTGGTGGCACTGAGGGGCTTTGCAGGATCTGCCCAGCCTTGGTAATTTAGCACAGGCTGTAGGACAAAGACCTGGAAAGACCTAAAGAGGTTTCTGGAGTCTCCAGGAGCAGGGAAAGAGAAGGAAACACAAGGCTGAACCTGGGCTGAGACTCCTCCTTTCTGCACAAACCCAACTCACACAGAACAGCAAAGAGCCCATCCAACCTTAGAATCTCTCAAGGAGTAAAATCACAGCAGAACAACAATAGGAAAAGAGCCTTGAAGACTTTTCCTTACTTCTTAAAATAGCTCTTCCCTGTGTGCCTGCTCCCCTGCCCTCCCCACCATTTATTGGCAGCTGTAGCAACTCATTAAAGAGGGACTTTCATGCTGAGACAAACACGCAGAAATGAAAACATTTTATATTTTTCTTTGCCAGTATGTACATTTCTGAGTAAATATTATTAACGATACTTGCATGAGCAACACAGCTTCTTCTCCTGGTAGCCAGATGACTTTTTCTGGTTTTATTCTGCAGTTGACAAGATGATGTCTGGTTACAGTAGAGTAATAAAGTAATTATTCCCTGATAAAATTATGTGGCAAGGCTTCATTTTACAATTATCTATGAACAGAGTGCAGGAGGCGTATAAAACAGAAAAAACATTTGTCAAATGTCAATCACTACAACATATTGTGTGAAAGGGAAAACTGGCTTAGACTTTTTTTAAGACTTGCGCTTTGCATTTTCATTTTTACATTTCATTTCATTTTTATTTTGAAACCAAAAAAACTTGACCAAAAAACCCCACCAAAATCAACCAAACAAAACCCCCAGACCCCAAGGTAAGTATAAGAAGACTTTTAAAAACAGCAAAAATCTTTTCCAGAAAAAATTTTGCCTGGACCAGGGAATCAGGACCACTCCCGGTCAGACTTATGCCAAACCCCTTCAGAATCACTGGTCTCCTCAAAGGATTTCCTTTATTTTCATAATGCTACAGCACATCCTGATCTGCCACTTTAGTTTACTGCTTTTTTTGTGATGGAAAATTGTCTTTCCACAAGAGCAGCATCAGCTTTAGTTTTATAAATATCCACCTTCACGATCAAGATTTATGTTTGTAAAAATATTTATACTTCCTCTTCTGCTAGGAGAGGAAAAAATATATTTTATAATTAGGCAGGAGCAACAAACAAGATGTGCAATTGCATTATTAGCATGTGTGAATTCAGAATAGGAAGCCCTGTAAAACTTTGCTAGGGAAAAAAAATGTCCTGGGCTTGCACAGTAGGTGACTGTTAACTTGCCAGCTCTTGCCAGTTTCAGAATACCAAGACTTACCATGTTAGTTCACTATGGGTCAGAGTCATCCCCCAGCAGTGGACACTCAAGTGTTAGTTCGGTTTCACTGAGCCTCTGAGAGTGAATAATCAGTGATCCCTAAGCCTTTCCCATGTGTTCTTACTTCTCTTCCAGACAAGTTAGCATAACAGCAAAGAGACATGTAAAGAAATAAAATTAAAATATAGTTAAAAGGAAACAGCATTAGATTTTTATTTATGTGTCTGTACAGATGTATCTGTGCACGTGTTTATCCCCAACAACAGGCTTACCTTCTTCACTTCACTGACTTTCACGATTACCTTTACCAAATATGCAAATTCGTTAACCCAGAGAGATTAGAATATATTCTAAAAACATTTCTTCATGGCTGAATTAAAATTTGTAGCCTTTAATATAGCCCCTAAGATTAGAGAAACCATTCAACTTAATTATGTTCTAGTGCTGCACACCAGTTACATTCTGAGCACGTAAGATAAAAGCAGGTACTTTGCATTAAAATTCCTGGACACCACCTTTTACACAATAATCACACTCAGGTTTAGTCTTTGGATGCTGCTACTTTGAATAAGCAAACTAAATTTAAGCTCCAGTTTAACCAAGTGAGGTTCAGAACATGGTCTGGAACCTGCATAGGAGCGGGTGCCGGTTAGCCACGGGATACGATTTGCAGCATGTGGCAACACGTGTTACTTCTGTTCAAAAGGCTTTTTGTTTGTCCGTCAAGGTTCAATAGTTTTGAATTTTTGAACAAAATAATCCAAATTTCCTGTCTTTTCTGACGTCAGGGAAACGCTTGTGAAGTCTTCCTCTTAGTGAAGAATCAATAATTCATAAATGTCTTTTTCAGTTCGAGCATCGCTGTTAACAGGGTACAGCCACTACAGCAATCAGTTCATACCAAGGCAGGAATTAAGCCACCACCCTCTGAGAGTGGATTCATGACCAGCTGATGTGGTTTTAAGTGTGTGATGCTCCCAAAAGGATTAGTCTTGCCCTCTCTCTACTCACAAATACCGAGAAAACAGTCCTTATTGTGCCATTTCTTTCCTCACCCTCTGTGGACAAATGTGATCTGCCGGGGCCGGCCTGTAAGTCCCCAGAGGCAGCTCAGAGCACCAGGGGCTGTGACAGAAACAGCCACTGTGAGGTCAGCAGAGAATGAAACTCCCAGGGGCGCCTGTCGGATCCTTCATGGATAGTTATCCCAGCTGTAAATCCAGCGAGTGCTGAGTGAGCTGGCTGGGTGGGTGATGATCCCTGAACCCCAGAGGGACTTTTGCTTTGGCCGTGCCTGCTGTCCTTTGTCATGTGTGACCACATGAGCCTTGCTGCATGGACACCCCGTAGCAGGGAGCTACTGGACAGATGACCACTGCTGGTGGATCTTGCCCTAGGTGCTCAGCCTCACCTACAAGCTCACAACCAGCAGTATGGGATGGCTTCAGGTCCAGTCAGGCCATCTGGATCTCTTAGAAGCCTGAAATAAGTCCTGTAAATCACCCATCTCCTTCAGGCCACACTGCTGTGCGAAGGGAATTTCGTGTGTAGCATTCAGCCTTCCTCTGCAGGCTGGCTCACCTTGTCACTCCGGCTGCGCAGAGAATATACCTTATCCTCAAACCTTCCAAATGAACAGCAGCAGAGGCTCTGTGCTTGCAGGCAGCCTGTCAGGCTCTTACAGGTGCAAACAGCTTCGATGTTCAAGATTAGGCTTAATTTGCTGAGTTGTCATTGGGCTGGTCAAGTTAAATGTCGGGATCTGACCCGCACAAGCAGCACGTGGTTGGCTTGCCCACTAACATTTAGTAGCTGTGTATACCCGCAGTCACACCCACCACGCACGGATACAGGTGTCTTTTGTAGCTGTGTTGCTGTCTACTCGTACTTCAGCACTTTTCCGGCGACTCTTTTATCCTGACGAAAAACACGCTTCTGAAGAACTGCCACAGGAGGGCTCCCGTGTTTAAGGTTTCCTGATAGGAGCACATTGGCAGCGCATGCAAAGGGATTTATTTCCCTTCCCTCTTCCCTGCAGCATTAGGGAGATCTGGCTCACGCATGTCAGGGAACAAACAGTTGTACTCTGAGCCACTCGCAGTGCCTGCTATGACCAGGCTATGTTACACTGAAGCTCACCCTCCACGTCTTTCCCATCATATATCACTGTTCTCCTAGCCTTCATCATTTCCAAATATTTCCAAACTTAAACTCCTGGGGTGGTAAGATGGATGATATTCTTAAAGAACTGCATGATGGAGGCCTGTAAAATGAGTTTGCCTAATTCACTTTCACTGGCTGAAGCAATTTTTCTGCCCCAGTGTAATCAAATACCATTGCTTTATATTCCTGGTGTCCTTATCAGATAGGAATAACCCTGCTGATCACTCTGAAGCAGCTGAATGAATCAGGAAGGAGATCCAGGAACGCTACAGCCCACTGGTCTGTTCAGGTTGCCCACAGGGTAAGAGATCTCAGCTACGACAAGGGCTCTGGCCCAGGATCCTCACGGAAAGGTTTAGCTCCACAGAGTGGTTTCATGAAACAGTTTCCTGTCCAAAGATGCAAACACTAAATACCTTCTTTGGAAAAGGCCAGAAGATAAAGAGCAGAAAAAAAGAGATGTGGAAATGTGAACTTCTACCTTTTTATTTTCTTCTTTTTCTGTATGAAAATTTCTAGCACATCTTAAAACTTCTAACACAAGATCTTTTCCATTTCTTTCTCACTAAGTCAGTTTTTCTCTAGACTCAGCAAAACAAGCTCCATTTATTAATGTGAGCTTGTCCCAAGATCTGGTTTTGCCAAGTCTTGAGCATTAGAAATCCCCTAAAAATCCTTTCTTTCTCATCCATCCTCCTTGCCTTCCTCTCCCACAACATACACAAGGCACTTCCTTAAGGTTTGCTCTGAGATCAGAGTTTCCTCAGGATGTTCAGCCTCAAAGCTTAAGAAACACTGCAACACATTAGTCACCTCCCTCACCACAGTTCCCAAACACCAGCAAGCCAGACTTCCAGCTGATGCAATTCATCAGCATTACCCTGTCAAGTTTCACTGAGGACCTGATCCACAGCCACTCGCTGGCCTTGTTTTGTGGGTAACCTGGGAGGCACCGTGTGCAAAACAAAAGTGGGAGAAACTCATCCTGTATGCTTAGGGTCATCTGAATATGAAATTATTGCTTGGAGTCAGATACAGATAAAAAGATGGGGATAGGTGTGTATACTTGTTATTGAGATTTGTAGGAATGTGTTGATAATATTATTATCCTGTAGGAATATCTCTTTGCCTTTTGTGTCCCACACCACCTAGAAATAATAAAAGCATGTACAAGAAATGTCAACAGAGGGAGTACATAGCAAATGATATTTACTTAATCATGTGTGAGAACTCTGCAGTGGATATAATTGACCCAATGTGATTAATTTTTTTTCTTTCCCCTTGTGTCATCTCTGGATTTCCAGGTTTTCAGTGCCATTTGCAAGAGGACAGTTTGTACAGCAGAGCTGTGGTGTCTGTTATGGCGTGGGGCAGCTCCTGCCCCTCACAGCACAGGCCACAGGGTAGGGACTGTACGTGATGCTTACGCAGTGGTGACACTCACATTCCTCTGAGTAACAGCACACTCACATTCCCAGCACATTCCAAAAGATAACTCTAGTGCTGTGGTAAAATGCTATCTAACTCCATTGTCACCTAACTCAGTGCAAGCGAAGAGTGAAATCAGGAGAGATGCATCAGAGTAAATCTACAGGGAATCACGTCTTAAAAAATTCTAATCAGCTTCCTCATCAAAGCCCAGCTGTGTTTTCTGCTCATGTTTTTCTCACTGGATGTGCAAGTTAATATATTCCTAAATAATTTTCCAGGGAAGTTTTGTTTTGTTTTCCAGTTTCATAGAATGGTCGAATGGATTTTCCTCACTTTCTCCCAGAAGCCACTGGCTGAGCATAGTGATGGAAAATTTCAGCCTAGAAAGTAGAACCTTTCAGAAACTCAGGAGCAAGGGAAAACACTGGACTTGGAACAAAAACTGTTTTGAAGCCTTAACTACAATACTACATCAACACCCATGTGGGTGCTATGGTACAGACACAGCATTGATTTACACACGCAAGTTTTGGAGCTGAGGCAATCAGTGTTAGTTATTTTATGGACCAGTAACACAAGAAAAACAGAAGATGCACACAGCTGGGTTGTGCTGCTGGCCTGATTTGACTCACCAGACTTTCTCAGGAAATGCTTGAGCGTGTTTCATTCAGTAGGTGCAGCCGGCAAGCCTGGACAGAGCACCCCTCTCCTGTTTGATGTGGTTCCTAGGGCTTGCACATCCTTTGTATCACACAGGCTCGTGGGCGCTCCGGGCAAAATGAAATTGGCTGGTGATTAAATGGCAAGCAAATACGGTGGCACCTTCCAAAAGTCCTCTGATATTATTAGAACATACAAATCAGAGCCTGGGTGACAAACTCACCTCTCAGTTCACCCCCTGAAACCACATGATGGCGCAGACGATGAGAAGGAGCAAATCTAAGGCAAGAAACTTGGTAAGCACTCATGGAATTTAGTCCTCTGCAGGGACACCATCATACATCTGTATGAGAACCAGGAGGGATCTTGCTTGTGGGGGCAGGCAGCAAAATCATTTAGAATCTTCCTGGGTGTGTGATGTAGCCTTCCCATTCTGCTTTTCACCCTCTGTGAAAAACTTCTGCTGATAGGTAAGAGAGGGTTTGCTAACACAGCCTTAGCCATTGGATTGCAGCTCCCACTGCTTCATACAGAAGAGCCCTGAAGCCTAGTTGTGCAAGAACGAGTGCTCACAGAATAGCAATTACTGTGTCCTTCCATGCTGTGGGACAATTACTGCTCCCTTATAACACCAGCAGCAGCTCAGGAGAAACCAATTTGCTGCTGATGCAGTTTGAAGCAGGAAAAAGTTAACTTAAACAGAAGCAATCTAAACAAAGTGGTCTTTGGCCTCAGTGGCCAGAGCTCCTGTGTTAATTTACAGCTGGGACCACCAGTTGCCAAGATGCTTTTTAGTCTTCAGGTTGGTGAAGTGGTTTTGGGTTCTGTGTAGAAGGTGGTTATTTTTTGTAAGCTTTGATCTGCAATGAAGAAAAATTCTTCTTCATTTTACATTTAAAAGGCAGAATACCTAGCCATTCCTTTGAGAGTAGGAGAGGGATTGATTCTTGCATAAGCTTAGCATAAATACCCAGAGAAGAGAAAACGTATGTTCCCTACTCTGATTGCTTGTGGTTGCTTTGTCATTCTCGTTTCCATTAGAGGGTGCCCTTGTTTCAAAAATTCCCCAGCCTGGGGTTTCTTCCATCAAAGGGCTGCCTTTAAAGCAGGTCTTCAAGTTAGGTGGTCCAGTCCAGTTAGTAAAACCTAAGCAAGGTAGAAGACAGCGTGATTAAACAAGATAGCATTACTTATTTTCCTTGCTGTACGAGTCAGGAGCACTGCAGACATTAAAGATCAGCAGGCAGCAGCTGCTCTCCTTGGAGTCTCTCATTACACAGACCCTGCACAGAGCCTCACCAACAAGCTAAAACCACTTTTCACAGTTTCATTCTTTCTTTCTTTTGAAAGGGAAGAAGCCAAAGGACTGTTTACATTTGCATTTTAAAGTCCATTTACAAAAATCCTTCCACTTTGTACAGAATATTGGAAAGAAGTTGCATCTGATATTTCTAAGATTTTACAACTAGGTGCATTTTAAACAAACCAAATAAAGCACAGTCAAGCACTGGATAGGTTTTTCTACTGTCACGTTGGCAGCAATGACTCAATGCTGGAAGAGGAGATGCTTGATCTCTGCAGCTGTCCATCCCAATAACCTGCACATGATATCCTCCTTCCTGCAGAGCCTTCAGTCTAAAAGGCAGCAGGATATTACTTGAGGGAGATGCTGGCACTTGCACAAAAGGCACAACACAGCCACTTTCTGTTCCTCTCTTCCCTTCCATTCTTCCCTTCACTGTTATTGTAGATGACGAAAATTGGCATCAACTGTCCTCAATAGGTGTCCTTCTTCTTCAGTCCAGCACCTGGTGTCACGAAGCCTGTACCCCAGCTCTATCCTGGCAACCATATGGATGCATTTTTTTTAAGTACTTGAACTTGAATAATTTTAAAAAGAGATAGCAACAATGACATTGGGTTCCTGGAAGTACCGTGTTGGCTAAGCACTGTCAATATTTGAGAATCTTACAGCTAACCATGTCTTCATCTGCCTTAGAGAAGATGCAGTTGACCCTTCAGGCATTATGGAAGCTCCCCTCACCCCCAAGATTCAGCTGCAGACTGAGGAGAAACCAAACTCTCCCACTGCTTCAGTTTCAGGCTGCTGTATTTGCAAGTGACACTCCTGGCTATGATTTCTACCAGTGTTCAGCAGCAGCTGTGCCCCCAGCTGGGAGTTTTCACTTTCTATTTTTAAAATCAGCGAAATCAGGAGCATATGTAGCCTATAATTTACCTCGTATTTTTAATAATAAAATCCACTCAGCAGCATATCAGTCTGTAATTCTATGCAGGAGATGCTTTGCTCCCTAGAATATCCTTTATCAGGGCTTAATATACCTGATTCTGTTGGGAGAGGTGATGTCCTCTGCAATTTGCCATCATCAAAGTGTACAGTACATCACACAAAAGCTTAGACCATACAGAGTTTGTTGCCCAGGACCAGGCTCAGAAGCAAATAAGTGAAAATAGTTTCTCACTTTGGTGCAAAATTGGAAACAGCGTATGAGAGCCAGTTACATCCCAGATACCTTCTTATTCCTGGACTGTGACAACAGTTAGTGAATACAATACATTTTGATTCACCTTTGTGAATTTAAGTGGTTTGTGCATTTAACTGCGTGTATATTTTAAGCATTGTCATGTTTTCAGGTGGCAACTATTTCTAGCTAGAAGACAAAATTCAAAGGAGAAGGAGGAAGAAAAAGAAATTAAGTAATATCTGGCTAAGGGTGGAAAGAAAATGGAAATGAATGGCAAAGAAACACTGTAGGTGATATAATTTTTGCTTGCCATAAACAGGAAGGCAAGTCTTTGGGAATTACAGAGTCAATTCATAATGTTTTTCTTTGTTTTTCCCTGCCCCTTAGAATGAAGACTACTTTTTTTCATTTCAGAGAGGTGTAAACTACATGTGCTGCAGCCTAATCTGGGTATCCATCAGAACTAGGCCTACCTCTGACTTAGGCTGTTCTGATGTTTGCATCAAAAGGTTTTGGAATACTTTTTTGTTGAAGTCAGTAGAGTTACACTGATGTGTAGCCTGTAAGAAAAGCTAGAATGGCAAATCACACAGATCTTGAAAGAAACACAGCAGGTTTCAAGCATCTCTACACAGGCAGGTAAGCAACTAATTATACAGCAACTCTTCTGGTTTTCCCATGTGTGTAAAGGTTCTATTTTTTGCCAAGGGACCTTTTTATATTAATTGCTTTCCCTATGTGAGTTTAAAAGGCCACCCAGAGCTTTCTACATTCTGTCCCATGGGTGCTTAGAAGACTTGAGCAGGCTTATGAGGTTCTGTTTATGAATGATCTCTGATGTTGAAAGAGTACCTATTTCTCATTTGCTTTGCCTTATTATGATCTGCTGTAATCAGTTAAGCCTTTACGGTTTCCCTTGAGGACCATCCATCCTCCTCTGAAGTGCCAACACATAGGAAACACGTGTCCCTGAGCTGCCTCTCAATTGCAAAGGCACCAGGTCTTGCAAAGGCTTCTCAGAAATTCTCTGTATATTTGCTGTCAGACTAAGCCCACCAGGCTTTCCTCTTCCTGGAGGTGTTATGTGAACTAAAACCTGGTTGGGTGTCCATCCCCGGTGTACCTGATGATGGCCTTATTGTCGTTCATGGAAGGAAACTGAGCTACAGTTGTTGGCGATCTCCTTTAATGACCAATCAAGTTTGTACTCAGTTTCTCCATAGTGTTTATATTATACCACTATATTATAACTGTTGCTGCTGCCTGGGATGGAGAGTGGAGGAAGGGGTAGAAAAATCCTGCCTACCTACCTGTGTAGAAGTTGTCATATCCCATTTATAATTTCACTACAACGCTGCATGGAGAGTGACAAGAATAAATGCTCAGAACGACCGTTTCAGGGCTTAACAGCTAAGGATCTATGAAACGATAACTTTGACTTTGCAGGCTTGAGTATGAATGACATGGGCAATGAATTCTGTCCTCAGGACTAGGATGTCCTGGCAGGACAGCCAGGAAAAGCTTGCTAAGCTCCTGCCTAGCTCATAGGTATATGGAGAAGCCAGCATCTAAGACAGAAAGGCCAGTGCCTCTCAACAGCTCTAAATTCATGTGAAATAAAATTATGTCAAGCAGAAAAGCCTGGATCCTGTTGGCTAACACCAGGAACGGAACAAAACTGATGAGAATGATGTGGACAAAGCTACTAAGTTGAATATCTCTGGACCTTGGAGCCAGAATTGTTTTCCCAGTGTGATCTTCCCTGCTTTGAAGCTTCCGGGAATGCTATTGCTGACAGGTTTAACCCAAAGGTTAGCTGGTGAAAAATAAACACAACCTTATAGCATCATATTTGGCTTCTGCTCAGTCATCAAACTGTTTGTGTCTTATTCAGTTCTCCTCTCAAAATAGTTCCAGCTCCATTGTCTGTGGGTTTTTGTTAGTTTTACCTTTCATACTCAGCCAGTTATCTGTAAAACTTGCCAGCAGTAACTGTCCCACTGGGACCAGTATGGTTTGATGTCTTCCTTAATGGCATGGACAAAGGGATCGAGTGCACCCTCAGCAGGCTGGCAGATGACACCAAGCTGAGGGGGCAGTGGCACGCCTGAAGGACGTCTGGAGGGACCTGGACAAGCTTGAGGAGCGGATCATGGGAACCCCAGGAAGTTTAACAAGAACAAGGGCAGGTGCTGTACCTGGATCACGGCAACCCCCGGGATCAGTCCAGGCTGGGGATGAGCAGATGGAGGAGCCCTGCCAGAAGGAGCTGGGTGTGCAGCTGGCCGAGAGCTGGCCCTGCCCCAGCCGTGTGTGCCGGGACCCAGAACCCTCCTGTGCTGGGCTGAGCCCCAGCGCTGGCAGGAGGGGGTGGGGGGTGGATCCTGCCCCTCTGCCCCGCTCGGGGGAGATCGCACCTTCCCCTGCAGAGCTGCCTCCAGCCCTGGGGGCCCAGCACAGGAAGGACGTGGAGCTGCTGCAGCCTCAGCTGTGCAGAGGAGGGACAGCAAGAGGATCAGAGGGATGGAGCAGCTCTGCTGTGAGGAAAGGCTGAGATAGTTGGGATTGTTGTGGCTGGAGAAGGGAAGGCTCCAGGAGACTTTTCAGTACGTAAAGGGGGCCTATAACAAAGATGGAGGCAAACTTTTTATCAAGGCCTTTTGTGACAGGACAAGGGGGAATGTTTTTAAACTGCAGGAAGGTCAATTTACATTAGATTTGAGGAAGAAGCCTTTTACAATGAGGGTGGTAACACTGGAATAAGTTGACCAGAGAGGTGGTGGATGCCTCATCGCTGGAAAAGTTCAGCATCAGGTTGGACGGAGTTCTGGGCAACTTGATGTGGTTGAAGATGTCCCTGCTCATTGCAGGGGAGGGAGGAGTAGCTGACCTTTAAATGTTCCTTCTGATCCAAACTATTCTATGATTCTATGATCACTGTTCAGGGCAGCACAAGAGCAGTGCTCATCATTCTCAGCCATCTACTCAGCTCTGCTGAGAACTTAGTAAACAAAGCTCTGGAGAACCAAGCAAATGCTTTAGCTTTTATAACATATTCTGCTCTAGCATCTGATGTAGATATTGTTGACTCACTTAAAAGACAGAAGTGGAAACTGAAAAGTAGCTTGGCTGATAATGTCCCATGCTTGAACCTGCTTTGGCAGTGGGATAGCTAAGATAACATAATAGAGCTTTTCCATCTCTGATTTCTAAAGTCACCATGGGTTTCAGGAAATGGTGAGTCAACAGGTTAGCAGATACTTCTGTTTGTCTGTTTTGCTGTCTCCTTTACTTGCTCTGTATCTCTTGGTTACCCTGGGAATAAAAGAAAACCCCAAAACATATGATGCAAGTAGGGAGACACAGAGGTCCAAGACAAATGAGGTTAAATAAAAATTTCTTATATCACATTCCAGAGGGTAATTAATTTTGAGCTGTTCTGCAGGTTTTCTGGGGAACCTGGTTCAAAAATTTTCCTGAACCAGGCACATGAAATCAGAAACAGAATTTTCACCCATGTAAAATGCCTTCCATATCGACAGCAAATTGACTGTCTTTCAGACCACAAAGACAGCACCCTGCCCAGAGCTGGCCATGCATGAGGATTGCCTGATTTTTATTAGTTAGGGCAGGAAAGTGAAGGATTAGTGGTTGGAGTAACAGTCAAAGTCCTGGGATAGTTTGTGTGCAGAGATGCACTCAGCATTGCCAGTGTCTGAGAAGACTCCTGGTTTTTGGAGCCTGAGGCTTTCCTACACAGAGGTTACCAACTGGTTTAATTTCTTTGACAAACACAAACCTACAAGGAGCTAAGAAGGAGTCACTTAGTTATGTTCACCTTTTGACCTGAGGCAGAAGTTCAGCTAATTTTCCTGGCAATGAAACAGTCTCAAAGCAATGATTTTCTGTGTCCTATTTATAATGATATTCCAAGAACAAAAAAAAAAAAAGACAGAAGAACCCACCCATCTCATAAAATGTGACTTTGGGGTGCTTAAACCCTCTGGTAAAAGAAGAAAGAGGAATTGAGGTTGAATTTTGGGACAGAGACTTCAATATGTCAGAACTACTGGTAGAAAAGAAAGAATCCAGACCAAGACATCCGTTTTTTATCTCCTGTTATGCCAGAGAAAGCTACTACTCTCATGAAGCAGTGGAAGGGTGGAGGTATAGAAGAGACTCTGAGTAAAAGTGAATGTGAATGCTGATGTCAGCAGCAGGTAAAACAGCACAGGGCAGAAGGTGCCAAGTTGATCCAGTCAAGCTGGCACATCCACATGGCACAAAGCCTTTCTGTGATACTAGATCAGGTCCAGGAGTACAGCCCAGCAGCCTCAGCTCTCCTGCTCATGCCATGGCGCGGTGAAAATAAACCCATTGTACCACTGGGGCTGAATTGCTGAGCCATTATTTTTCTTTCATAATGTCAGTTTCCAAGCTGGCTGTGCTTCTGTGCCAGGTGTAATGTGGGTAACATTCACTGTGAAACACTGGCAGTGGGTGGTTTTCTAGGAGGCTCCTTTGCTTGCTGGCAGAGGGAAAATATCTCCTTCACATCCCCACACATGCTCTCCCAGAGGAACAAAGAACAGAGAAGTGCCTTCTCCAGACATGCACTTGCCACGTCTGTTCTTTAAAGGGCCTGCAAATCCCTGGGAGCACCAGGAGCACTGCCTAGAATGCCATATATATATCCTACAGGATGCATCTATGCGTGGATGCGCAGTCCCTCCACCTAGACGGTGCCTGCAGCCTCTTCTGAGGCTCTGTCCCAGGAAGAAACTGCTCCTGGCTGCATGTCCAACAGGAGCGTGATGTCACCCAGGAGCACTGACAATGTCACCGACTGGTTGGAAACTGTGACACTGGAAAGCCCGGTCCCTCTTTGTCCACATCGCTGCTTCCACCCCGGCTCTGCCCATGGTGCAGTGGGTCTGGGGAACTCTGCAAAACAGAGCTTTGCCTCTCCCAGCGGGGGCCGAGGAGAGGGGGAGATACTCTGCATTAAGCCTGTTTAGGAGGATTAAAGAGTAAGGAATATTAGGATCTTTTGTATCCTACCTCCCTTTGTGCAAGTAAATGGCTCCTGAGAGGAGACAGAAGACCTCACCTTAAGCACTATCCAGAAAGTAAGCAAGCAAGACCCCCTACCCAAGTCTGCCTGTTAATGTAAATTGTCAGGAATTATCCTTTTAAGATATAAAGGGGAGAGAAGGAACAGAGAATATGATTGTGCCTTGCAGCCAATTTGAGAGGGAAGCCGAGCTGGGTTTGGCATAATGCTGGCTCAAATTTCACCTGTAAAAGCCTTGCAGACATTAAAAAAGCATTCATTATCCACCCAGACACAAAAAACTCATTATGCACTATTTTTCCAATCTTGGTAACTATGTTCCTACTGAAGGACAGTATTACCTGCTTCCTTCAGATTGCTTGCAGCTCACGGGAGTTTGTTTTTAATGAGACAGAAGGTTCTTGGCTGGAGTTCTTCCAGATGACCATGGACCTACACATATTCCTGGATTCCTGGTTCCTGTTTAAAGTGTTCAGGTACAAGCATGATCCTAAGGCCTGCCCATCTTTGCCATTTCTTGGGATATTCACACATAACAATCAAGTGACTTGCTGTCCATAGCCAAAAGAGTTCAACTAGAATCTGATAGCCCGATTGAGGCCTTTTCCACATTTCTGTTTATTAGAAATCCTGTGCTGTCTAACAAAGGACACTAAAAAATGTCTTCCATAATCTATTTAGGCATTTTTCTACAATTTGCCTCCTGCATGCATAGAGAAAAGTCTATCTTGAATTTAATGATGAATGTAGACATCCCTATTAAAGGCTTAGCTGGACCCTATAATTAGGTTTTATTTCAACTCTGCGTAGACTTTTATTAGCACTGTGGCTTCAGGAGGAAATGTGTTGCAGCTACCCTTAACCATGACATCACAGCTGTTAGCACAGCAATAACCTCCAAGCACCACAGGCAGTGTGTTTTCCCGAGCAAAGGCAGCAATTGTACCCGGTGGTCAGATGTTAAGATAAGCTTTGGCACTTAATTACGCTGCCGGTCATCTCCAGGCTGAAAGCAGGGTCCTGCCATCTGAAGGCACAGAGTCTGTCAGACTGCCCTGGTCACAACAACCCCCTGCAGCTCCAGGCTGGGGGCAGAGTGGTTGGAAAGTGCCTGGTGGGAAAGGCCCTGGGGGTGCTGGTCAACAGTGCTTGAACATGAGCCAGGTGTGGTCAGGTGGCCAGGAAGGTCAATGGCACCTGGTTTGGATCAGCAATGGTGTGGCCAGCAGGACCAGAGCAGGGCTGTGATTGCCCTCCTGTGTTGGGCACTGGTGAGGCCACACCTTGAATCCTGTGTCCAGCTCTGGGTCCATCACTGCAAGATGGACATTGAGGGGCTGGAGCATGTCCAGAGAAGGGAATGGAGCTGGGGAAGGGTCTGGAGCACAAGCTTGATGAGAAGTGGCTGAGGGAGCTGGGGGGGGCTCCGTCTGGAGAAAAGGAGGCTCAGAAGGAACCTTCTGGCTCTCCACAACTCCCTGACAGGAGGAAGCAGCCAGGTGGGAGTTGGTCTCTTCTCCCAGACCACCAGCAACAGGACAAGGGGAAATGGCATCAAACTGCACCAGGGGGGTTCAGGTTGGACATCAGGGGATATTTTTTCATGGAAAGGGTTGTCAAGCATTGGAACAGGCCGCCCAGGGAGGTGGTAGAGAACCCATCCCTGGAGGTGCTCAAGAAATGACTGCACTCAGTTTTCTGGTCTAGTTGATGTGGTGGTGTTTGGTCAAAGGTTGGACTCGACCTTTGAGGTCTTTTCAAACCTAAATGATTCTGTGATTCTACAGCTGAGTAGACAGGACCTTATCTGAGCTAACACCTGGCTTTCTTTGGTTGTATGACCAGTCAGAAATGTCTACCCAAGTTACGCCACCACAGAACGTCCCCGGCTTCTCCCGGGCTGCTCTGCAAAGACCATATGCCAGAGCCATGCTGGTAGGAAGGAGGAAGTGTGTGGCACAGGGCACGGAGTTTGCTCTGGAGCTGAGCTTCCCAAAGACGTGGCATGTGAGCAGACAAAGGCCTCCTCTGGCTCGTGCATATCTGTGACAGCTGCTGCCTGTTCTTCTACCAGAGCCGAGTGCTTTTGGGAACCCTCACTCTAAGCGTGCTGCAGCTTTTTCCTCAAGACCCAAAGGTAGTGTGGGACTACATTTTTTTTTCTAAGGAACGTTACTCTAGCTTGAGTATGTTCTTCTGTGCAGCTCTGATTTCACAAAAGCAGGCACTGGCAGTAAGCAATGCTTGATAAAATACCTAAATACTACCCATGTTCCTACAATGTGAAAGCACAACAGACAGAGAGGTGTAGGGGGGGATTTTCTTGCCATGGCTAAAGGCATCCCGCGCTGAAGGGGTTTTTCCCTATGCAGATTCCTCAGAAGAGAATAGGATGGTAGAGTCAGCAGGAGACAGTAGATGAATCACCTCTTATCTGGAAACCCTGGTCCCAGAGTGGATGGATGGCAGACAATTTGGTGCCATGCAGTATGAGATGGTCCCAGAGCCAGAGAGAAGCTGTGATGTGGTGCCAAGTGAAGTGCCAGCCCTGCACTAAGGGGCTGTGAGTCACGAGACAGCTGAGGGAATCTTCAACCAGAGATTGTGAGATTTGGCAGGTCTGGGACTCGCACTGCAAAGCTGTTGCAAAATTAGCTTGAGGTGACAGTGGGGTGTATAAAGAATCTTGTATATTTTGTACTTAGAAAGACAACAGAAAAGTCACCAGCCTCAGGCTTTCCCCAGCTCTATGGCCACTTGCAAACTCTAGCAAAGCTCTGTTTCGAGGTAAGGGCAAAAACCTAATGAAGTGAATGAAGGGTATTTGATTGTTTTCCTGCAGCTTTTGGTCTGTGCCTCTTCCACTAAGTGGCTGAATTCCTATTAAAGAAATAGCATGGCAAACCTTTGCACGTACCTGCATCACATGTGACGATTAAAACAAATGTTCTTCAATCCCATGTTTATTTCCCCAAAGGGCATGGAGGGAAGCAGCAAAATGTGAGAAGTATTTGGAGCTGGATCCCCTGCACACTCTACCGAAAGTTCTTCCCCTCCGTAGCTTCCTTCTTCTCCCACACTTAGTCTTTATCTGTTTTTCCTCTTGAACCCTAGAAGTTTTCTTTTCCCACAAGTTCCCATGCTGTACACTTACAGTGCTACAATTTAAGAGTAGGAGAAGGGAATTCCTATTTTTAGTTCCAGCATATAAAATGTTATCTAGGGACAGGTCATTTTGTCCTAAGTGATCAAGCAGAAAAAGGATATGGCAACAAATCAAACCTTAGAAAGGATATTCATGTGGTTAAGGCATTAGCCTGGTAATTCTGGAGATTTGTGTTCCTCTTCTGGCTCTCTGACAGCCTCCTTAGGCCCCTCACGGGTTAACTTCTGTTCCTCGCTTCTCTTCCTGCAATATGGGGCAACCTATCCAACAGCTTGGTTCAATGAGGATAAATTAATTACTCTGTGACAGATTTTCAAACACATTAGTGTTTGCTGCCACAACAAAGCCTTTCATGTAAACAAATACCCCTGGGAAAACAAGAGGCTGGATTTAAAGGTTGCTTTTGAGATAAATTCCTATACCAGCACTCCCACCATGGGCACACACCCACACCAAAGGGAAAAAAAAAATGGGACAAATGTATGGTGTCATGCTTTAAAGATCTTGAAAATCAGCCAAATCTGTGAAATGTTAAGGAGACTTAATGCAATACTTATACATCCTGGGGCTAGTTCTCAGGAATGCTGAGTACCCTCTACTCCCCACTAACTCTGAGTTGTTGGCACTCAGCAAATTCAGATGGAAAATAATCATTCAGTGAACAATGGGCATTTGAATTAAGCCTTGTTCCTCAACCTGAGCATTTTCACAAACTCAAATGCCTTTAACCATGAAAAGTTCCACAAAGCTCAACTGCTGTAGCATCTGCATGCTTGGAGATCTGTATCTTAAAATACCAAATCGGTACTGATTATCTCTTTTCTCCCTCTCTGATCGTTCCCCCAGCCCATGAAAATGTCCTTGTGTAGCTCCCAAGAAGGCAGCCAGGGATGAAAATAAGGTAAGGGTTTTGCCATTATTTTCTGAAGTCTCTAGGATGGCCTTGGGTCTCCCCTTGGCTCTCATATCCATCCTGGAGTCCCAAAGCTTCAGAAGCCTGTAAGCACACCCCAAAACCCACTGGGAGATTGGAATCCTTCTCCCTTGCACCCATTTTCCTTCATAAGATGTGGGGAGAAGGATGTGATTTTCCACTTGTCAAAACCAACGTGACAGCTTTGAGTTTCTTGGAAAAGCAGCTGGTTTGTTTCTACCTGAAAATGGAATTTAATTCTTTTCTGATCTGAGGCAGCTTTTAAAACTCAATTAACAGTAACACCTGGCTTTTGGGGATGTGTTTGAACCAATGCTTCCCCGTCTCAAAACATGTTGCCTTTGAGGAAGTCTGCACCCAGACCTGTGCTCGGTGTGGAACCGTGGATAAAATGCTTCCTTTGAGTGTGTATGGGAGCGGGGTTTTATAGGTGCAGAGGACCGAGGCGCAGTGGTGGGAGCTGCTGCCGAGGACGCAGCGTGTGACCGGACACGGCCTCCCCGCGGCCGGACGGGCGCGAAGGCCCCCGTGACACTCCCCTCACTGGCAGAGCATCCAGCCAGCCCCGGGTGGATCAAAACCTGGGAAACGAATCAAAGCCAAGCCCGGGCTGAAAGGCGCACAAAGCTCGTGCCCAGTGCGCGAGCCCCCGTCCCTCATCCACGCCTCACGGAACATTTGCTCGGAGCAGCGCGTGCCGAGCGCACGGCGCGCGGGAAGGGAAATGCTGGAGGGGCCGTCAGCACTGTGGGCCCTGTTTACCAACCAGGGCACGCTCCTTTGGCTTGGCTGCGTCACTGGTCCTCGCCGGTGACCAGCTTTGCCTCAGACCCACCTCAGAGCTCTGTTTTTTTTGGCGGGACCTGCGACCCCGGGCAACTCAGCCCGGTGTTTGAGCCTTGCCCAGCGCATTGCAGAACGGAGAACACACGGGTTTTTGTTTCAAAGATATTGCTTAAAATAACTCCATCTCTAGAAAGTTGAAGTTGGACACCACCCCCTTCCACCTCTTTCCCCTCGCTCTCCCCTCTTTGCACAGCTGTGGCTCCCATAGGGACCCAAAGACAGATGTGCCATGAGGATCTGGTTATCATTCCTCATTCCCACCCACACCAAAAAAAAGAGAAATATACATATATTTTTTTTCTTTCTCTGGGCTGCTGGACAACGGCAAGTGTCTGTGAGAAGAAGCGGGGAAGTAAAGCATTGGCTGAAAAACATCCCCTGCTCCCTTTCCACCCCTCCCCACCCCCGTCATCCTGTGCTCTCTTCAAACACGTTTTTAAACGTACAAGTTTTGGTCTGGTTTCCTGGATGGCACATCTTCGTGTCTAGCTGGGCTCCATCCATTACCTCATGAGACAGGGTAGAACCAAGGTGACAAGATTGATGAAACATTTTGAACAGGGGGAATGGGTGAGGAAACCCTCCCAGGAAATCAGTGGAAATGGGGCAAGGGAGTACTTTTATTGAAAGACATTGAGCAAATCTGTTTCAGGAGAGAAAAGGTAATTTATATTCTAGAGACATAATTTGGCATTTCCTCCTGTTTGTCCTACCAAAATGATGAACTGACTAGTTTCATTTTATTTTATTTATTTTTTATTTTAAATTCAGTACCTGAATTTGCCCATGTTTCATTTTCTTTTGTGGTTTGGAGGTGGGTGAGTTAAAATGCCTGCCTCACCTAGAGTTCAGAAGCAACCAAGTTACTTCCACTTCTGGAGGGTCCTGTATTTTATTCCAAATTGGCACAAGATCTGTTCAGTTATTCTTAGCCTTCCTGACACCTTTTTGCTTTTGTTACATTAATGCATGGATGTGAAGAGGGAAGGGACTCTGGCTTCTGGATCCTGTTCCACTGAGCTGCTAATTCACATTAAGAAAGGTCAAGTCTAATAGAGCTCTGCCTTATGCTGAGGCCAAGAGGAAAAGGAGTTCATTTGAAAACTCACTTTCCAGGTGTATTAACCCCTTCAAGTGCCATTAGGCTGCGTATCTGTCACAGCAGCAGCTCTTTTATGGAGGAGCCCAGATAAAGTGGCTTATTTCTCAGCTTTCAACTCCAATTCTCTCTAGCTCAGATCACAGCTCTGCTGCGTTCCTACTGCTGCTTAATCTCACCTTGTATCAGGCTGTGGCCTGCCAGGAGTAAAGACTGTCCTCCCTACTAGGGTGTGGAGTTTGTACATGTCTGCTTATTTAACAGGGCACTCTATGCAGAGTGAAGAAAGGCAGCAAAACCAACTAAACAGGATCACTTAATCAAAATTTTTAGTGGGTTTTTTTTTTTGCTGCTGTTGTTGTTGGTTTTTTTTGGTGGGCAAATGCAAAGGCACCTTCATGGGTGCAGTTGGAAGAGTTTTGCTTCTTGGAGAAAGCTGGAAGGGTGAGGGGATACCATGCACGGGGGAGTTGATCTTTGCTACTTGTGTTCCAGCTGTGAAATAAAGGACCTGAGTAACCTAGAGGTGCTGGCTTCTGCCTGACACCCTACAGATGTGATTGTGAAACATGAAGACAAAAGAGAGGAAGGCTGGATGGCTGCTCAGAAGGTGCTCAGGGAAATGGAAAAAAGGTACTCCAGCTGATGAACAGAAATACATCTGTTTATCTTGAGCAGAAGTAAGAGGTACGAGGAGTGAAAGAAAATTTGCTTTTGTTAAAAAAGAGAAATACAGATCATGGTATTTGGCCACATCACAAAACCTGAAGCTGATTTGAACACTTTAAGAAAACAGAACTCTGGGCTCAGCCTCAAGGGAAAGAACAAACAATTTACTTTTCACTCTGTCTCAGTTCAGAACAAGTTAAGAAACTCTTTTCTGTGACAGGGACAGTGCATGATGAACAAAACGAAGCAAAACTACAACTCTGGGAGTGTGGGTGGTTCTGCACAGAGCTTGGTACTGACCTGACTTCTGCAAGAGGAGAGCCCCAGGCAGTCTAGTGAACACAGATGCACAGCCAGCGTTGGCTCGCAGTGCCCAACTTGTTAAAATACAAAAAGACTGCAAAAGGAAATGAAAACAAAACAAGAGAGATATCCCAGCTGTGTATATTCTACTCTTTCAGGATGTCTGCTTCTACAGGGAATCTTTTTCCTTAACCTCAAAACAGTTCATTTTCAAATCTTTTTTTTTGAAGAGGAACTACTTTAGAGGTGGGTTTTTCTTCTAAACATACGGTGTTTAGTTTATGTCTCGCAGTGAGACTACATGTGTGACATTTTTAATATATATTTCTATGCACACGGGAACATAATGGTTCCTGAATAATTTAATGGAAGCTGTGTATGACGACCTTTTCCAAAGCTTCTCTGTACAGTGGCAATCTCAAATAAAACCTAGAGCTAGCACTAGCGTCGGCACAATCCACCAGATGTCCCTTTCCTACAAATAGGGACCGGTGAGAGGCCACACTGACCAGGTGACACAATGGGGAGCAGGGGCAACATTTGCTGAAGAGCAAAGGGATGAATCCCAAGCCAGTGGCACACGGTGCTCCTGGTCAGCGCTGCCCTTTTCCAGGCATTCGGAGGCCCCACGAGGCTGGCAGGCACCCTCTCTCCAGGAGGGGAACTCCCTCAGTGTTGGCTGGGAGAAGAAATTCAAGTCTTTTCCCTGTGTCCTTCGAGAAAACAAGAATCTCTCAGTTTGCATTTATGAGAAGATTTCACATTTGATTCCAGCTGGAGGGAAATAGAGAAAAAACACACTCTTTCCTTAGCCAGGCTGGAGGTTGTCTGCACACACAGACTGGGACTGTAGGTTATTCCACAATGGTTTGAGTATGCCCCACTTCTCAGCCCTGCCAAAAAAGTCTCAATCCCGGGGGAGAGCAGCACATCCTCGGGTGCGAAGGCCTCGGAGGTGGGCATGAGAGGTGGCTGAGACAGGCTTCGTGCCACTCCATTTGGCACAGCTAGTGACAAGGTTCCCCTTTGGCTTGCCAGGAGGGGCTGGTGCCTGCAGAGCACCTTCAGTGTGCAGCTCAGCTGTGAGAATGTGCATGTTGGGAAAGTCTGCTTGGGGCTTTCGTCGCTGGTTATTGGTTTCATGAAGGCCAAGGCATTTTTGCACAGAATCAGAAATACTAGAAAGAGTCCCAAAGCCCAAAGCTGTTCAAAATCCGAACTATTTCTGGAGGAAGAGGCACAGTTCAGGCTGTTATAGATGGAGGATGCCAAGTCTGGATCCAGACACAGATTTCTTGGGAAAAGCTTGCTTGTGAGAGTGCAATCTCTTCCCCAGAGGAAATAAGGGTGACATACGCAGTTCAAATTTTGCCACACCTCATGTTTTCATAAATGTGAAGCTTCAGGTGAGACATCTCTGCTTGAATCTACTAGGGACTCCCCAGGTGCAGGCACAGGACAAGAGCCAGTGGTCCAGCTGGCCTTGCAGCCCTCTCCAGCTTTGAAGGACAGGATCTGCTTTGGAGAGGAATGGGAACCCAGATGGGAAGAAGATGGAACCAAAGCGAGCGCAAACTGTGCAGGAGTGGGAGAAAGCAGGAAGATCCAACAGATGTCATCCTGATGTCCTAATTCTCCCCAGTTGTCTTTAACACATTGCTGTGAGTAAAATACCTGGAAAATGGCATTTTGTGTCACCTCTCTCTTGCTCACCTTTCTCCTGCTCAGGAAAGGAGCATCTGTTGCAGCAGCCTGGTCTGCACTGGTGGGTGGGTAAATGGTTTCATACAGCACCAGCTGTGGGCTCCAGCAGCACTATGTTTAAACACCTCTGCTATTTTCTCTACCTTCTATTGTTATCCCACATTCTGCCACGGCCTGCAGCAAGGCCAGGGAGGAGGGAGGGACAATTAGATGTAAAACATCAATGATCCTGATAAGAAGGAGAACCGATGCTGAATGCAATTCCCATTTCTCACTACTATGCTACTGTAGCTATGGTTTGGCTGTCCTCCTGGCCTTGGCAAACACGATCCACTTCATCTCCTGCCTCTCCTGTTGGCCGGGCTCCCATCCTCCTCTTGGCTCCTGCAGCCAAACTCCTGGCTGGCTGCAGTAATCCCACATAATATTTCACGCAAATTTATATGAAGCCCGTTACAAAGCTCAGCAAGGAGACACTGTTTCTTTTTCTTGATACAATTAATCACTTGTAGCTCTGCTGCAAGGACCAGCCTGTCTCCTGTGTAACTGCTCCTGTCTGTCAAGGAGGCTGAGAAAGTGCAGTACCCACCGAGGGCAGGGAAAAGCCCGGCTCTCCCTCCCTCTCCCACAAAACTCCAGGTGAAATCGCTCTCCTGAAAAGGCCCCCTGCCTCCCTCCTACCTGTCTTGCCCAGTGCTGGAGAGACTGCTGGCAGAGACCCCCACCTTGTCCTGCAGCCCACCCTCCGTCCCTGCAGCCTGGGCTGCCCTCCTGCCTGCTCAACACCTTGGTGAACACACTCCAGCTGCTCCCCTTTCTCATCCTGTCACCGGAATACTGCACGGGATTGCTCTTGCCTCCTTTGGTTCCCATTGCTTCATGCTATCTAGTTAATCTTTTTGGTATACAACTCCTTCTTCACCCCTCCTTTTGCTACCCACCCCCCCTCCCATTTCAAGTATTTCTAGTGTTGTGGCTATTCTTTTTTTAAATACCCCCAAAAGTTAACCCACAGTCTAATGTTTCTGTGGCTAAACAGAAGACTCAAGTCTCTGGGCTTGTCAGTCCAGGACCTCACACCAGTACTGAAATTCAGAGAAACAGGAGAAAACCGGATCTCTTTTCGGCTTGTAACTGTGGGTGTCCACTTCTTCACTCAATACTTCCTTGCTTGAGTCCATCTGGCACATCTCCCACTTTCTCATCTTCCTCCTTGTCTCAAGTAGAGCATCAAGAAAATAATTAAGAAACATATGCTTAACAAAAACCCATATCCCCCTTTTTAGCATCAGGCCCAGAAAGCAGTTGAAAGATGCAATCTATTTTCTGCTATTCCTACAAAATTTGGGGTGGTCTTTGGGTTCAATAAGAGATAGTAAAGGAAAGAGTAGTTTAACTATGTGTTTAAGAATTCTTAAGACAAATGCTAGAAGAAGTGGCTGTATTCATTTTTTAAGCTAAGCACCCAGAAGGTCCTATTTTCCCTCCCAGAGCAAACTCAGGCCATGTGTGGTAAAACAAGGAAACTAAACAAGAAGTTGGCCTTTTTCTCATTTCCCCCTCCACAGATTCATTATGGGAATGTTCTGTATTCTCTGAAGCACAACCACTGATTGCTGTTAAGTGAAATACTCTTGCCCAATAGCTGCGGTTCCTGTGTTCAAAGCATATTTACAAGTTCCCAAGGAATTTGGGGAACAAATCTATTATACTCCAGAAATATTTTCCAGTTGTCACAGGCTTACCTGCCAGAGAAGTATTTCCTCTCAGCAGAGAGTTATCTCTCACTGGCTCTCCACGTTGACGCATTTCAGGAACCTATTTGCAACCTGAGATTAGGACTATAACCAAACCAATGGGAAGGGAGGTTGCAGTCACATCTGTCAGGCAAAATCATTTCTGGAGGTCAAATCTGCATGACTGCTTTCTCACACCTTTTTTTTTTAATTATTATTATTATACAGTAATTTCCTTCTAAATTGATCCAGAATCTGAATGGTTGAAAAGGCAGCAGCATTTGGTAGCATTTATTTAGAAATTATGGCACCACAGGGAATAAAATGTGGACAGAACAAACTGTGGGAGAAAGCCCTGGTATGAATCTGATATTTACCCAACATTTCATCCACTGATCAGGAAACCTCCAAAGCATTGGCTTCCAGAGGATGAGACAGCATACAAAGGGAAAGATCACACCTGGAAGAAACAGGCACCTGTTTCTTATACTTTTTTTTGGTAAGTAGATAATAATTTCCACTGCCAGAGACAAGATACTGGGCCTGAGGAACCCTTTTCACCAGTCTCATTTTCTTATTGCCAAAGCTACAAAATCATAGTGTGTGTGCGTCTCTGTGTGTGTTGTTTCATTTTGGGGTTTGGTTTTATTTCTTTGTGTTTTTGAGAGTTGGGTTGTAGGCTGTTTGTTTTTCAGTCACCAGCAAAATACTTTTCTGTCAGTTGTTTTTTCTTTGGTGATTAGATATATGTTTCATTCACACCATTTGCAAATTTTGCAAATTTACTTAAAAATAAAAGAGATAATTACTTTTGAGATCTTATCATATCTGTGTAGAGCACTTTTTACCACCTTCAGGAAATGGCCTACAGGGGAGACTTCTATTTGAACACTTAAAAGCAGAGAAGTGAATTTTCAGGACAGCTTTCATAAAAGCAGAAGGAATTTAAACTAAGATATACAGTGCTGTATATTTTCACGGATGTGTTTTTGGAAGATAGCAATTTCTTACCCACTCTTTTAGTAAAAAATACCACAATCTTTTACTTTAGACTTAAACCTGACCGAAGTTGGGATTAAAATGGTTATTACAGGACCTTGAATCATCCAGGAGTTTGAGGGAGACTTGTTTGTATATTTTACTTAAAGCAAGAATTCCCCTAGAACACCAAAAGGAATTCCAAAACTCCAGAGCTGGGATTTATGAGAACCTAAACTGAAGCAGGGATCTTTTTACAACATAGAGAATGAAGGTCTTCAGGTTAACTTGTATGAAGATGCAGGGATTTGACAATAATTCTCCCTGCCCATTGTAGAAGGTGATCGTTTCCCTCAGGTTAGCTCATAGCCTGACAGGATTTTGATGTGCAACATCTGCTTCCTGGGATACAGCAGCTCTGCACAGAGCTGGGTCCCTGAGAACAGCTCCTCTCTTTCCATCACCTGGGAGGCCTGGCTCTGTGCCTGCTCTGCTCAGGAGCCCATGATTTTCTCCCTGACTCAGAGTCGATGCTTGCTGTCCCCCTACCCCAGGATGTATCTGTTCAGATTGTCCCAGGGAAGGAACAATATTCCCACTTTCCCTTCTGTCCAGCAGTCAGGGTGAGGAAAAGAGGCAGTTCTCCTTTCTGTTGCCCAACCATTCAATCTAAAATACATAACCCAAGGAAGACTGTCTCGTACTTGGAAATAATAAGTTGCCAACAAACAAAACCAGAAACGTCCTGTTGCAAGACAGGAAAATAAATCCTCATTTTTTGTTCTCTTAAAATAACACGCTCTATAGAGAACACAGCTTTGTGTCCCCTCTTGCTTCCTTCAGCTTCCAACCTGTGTATCCTGCTCTGAGTATCTTCGCAGGATAACTGCCTGGTAACTGTTTCACATATTGGAAAGTTCTTCAGGTGGGAAAATGATGCCAGTGTCTGTGTCCCGTCTCCAGTGTGAGATGGAAAATTGCAATGACAAGCTGTGGCACCTGTGTCCCCGCACCCATGCCCTGAAGCCTGCCTGAGAAACACCTTCGAGGGTGAATCACAAGAGCCCTGCTCTTCTCAAAAGATTTTCAAAGATGTTTTTAGGATATTTGAGGTTTTCTCTTCTTGTGTGGTAAGGGGAGAGATAGCGTTGCACAAGAATCTGTTGATCTCTCAGCTGGAAAGGCGCAGTAATTGTCTTTGAACACCACGGCTGGGGCTCCTAATTCCTGGGGAGTGAATGCTGCCAGATGTGCTTGACCTGGACGATGTATAGGGAACTGAGGAGGGGCTCCTGAATGTAAACTTGCCAGTACAGCGTGAGAGGAAGTAGTTAGCCTAGCCTCTATTTTTGAGCCAACTGTGTGTGATTTCAGGGCTACCCAGAGATTTAGCTTAAGTGCCGTCTTCCGTACATCAAAGCTGTGAATCCCGGCTGGATGACAGAGAGAGCCATGGCCTGCAATACGATCCAGCATCCCCTTCAGACATGCCAGGAGGCCCATCTGTTTACTTAACTTTTTTATGAAAGCAGTTGGGAAGAAGAGCTTCTATTTGGCTGGAGAGATTTATTTTTTATTTATTTATTTACTCATATTTATAAAATAAGTACAAATGAGGTCAAAAAATATCACTCTTCTGGTGACAGAAGTTACCAAAATAGCCTTTCAAAGACCAGCGTGTAGCACCAGTAGCGACACCACCAAGAATTCCCCGCAAAACATAACCCACCACTATTTGTTTCTAGTGAGTTACCTTTACAAACCGCACTTTCTGCTTCTTTTGCCCTGAGGTTGTCTTTTTTTTTTTTTTTCCCCAAGACAAAAGCTAAGCTTGATCAGGTTTCCAGGATGCTCATCAGCAGGATCCTGGGGAACACTGGAAGCAGGAACACACAGTACCTCCCCAAGCAGAGGAAAGCAGAGGAGAGCACCCTGGAAAGCTGATGTGCTTTCACAGGCTCGATCTGGTGTCAAGTCGTTCGAAGGTGAGAGACCATGGTAGTTCAGAGGATGGAGGGGAGTTTCAGGGGGCAGTGGCTGCAGAGCAAGCACCCGGCAGGACTTTTCAATATAAAGCACATTCTAGACCAGCACATGGCCAGCTAGAGTGCTGTACCGCTGCTTTTTCAATATTCTGGGAGCAACAGGCTCTGTTTGTGAATCTTGAGCAGGTCATGTCATGCTGTAATGATTTAATATCCCATCTGCCTCCGGACACTGACAGAAAACTCCCCTGGGCATAAGCTCTGGCGATTTGAGATGCTACTTCTCCCATGGATGACCCATCCCAACACAGGGTATTGCTGCTCTGTGGCAGAGGTAAATGAACGAGCTACAAGTTGCCTTGCATCATCTCCACTGATAATCTATTGCACTCAGGAGCAGGAAAGCTTGAATTAACTGGCCCCTGAAATGAACAGTCTGAGCCAGAGACATACGTCCTATCCCACCACTCCCTCTGCTTGGCAGCCAACCCTGCCAGATGGCCCCGGCCTGGGAAAGTCACGATGCACGTGAGTCTGTGCGTTGGATAACGGAGTGGAGGCAGCTGGCTGCTGCACCGAGCACACCACGACAGTCACAGAACCTTAAGAGAACAACACACTTCTCTTTACATCAGCACTGCTTTGAACAGTTTTTCAGGAAAAACAGAGAAGGCTATTGCTATGTTTCCAGTAAGAAAAGAAAGGAGTTCACATTTGTTGAGATGTTAGAGGATTTTGGCCGGAAAAGAGCCTGTAGTTATTTGTACAATTTTACTTGTACAGACACCCAGGTACAGATGCTTTCATGGAAACTCTGGCTACATAACAGTATTAATTTTGTCTGAGTCCTGAGACTATTTTTGGGAGCTTTCAGAAACTTACAGGAAGTACCTTTCCTTTTCATTTATGTATAGATTTATTGTTATTTTTATGTATTAAACAAAAACATGGAGATATTTTTACTTTGCTTCTACTAGAATTCATGCTAAGAAAGGTGTGGTGGAGGGGATAAAAATCTTGGCTGAACTAATTCAAAAACAAGGCTCATGGCAACTCAAAAGCTGAATGCTCCTCCTAGAAAACCTGGTCTTAAGAGCAGTGGGCTCCTCTGAGACTGCCTGGGCTACTGCTTGTGTTGTGGCAAAGCAAACAAACAAGCAGAGTAAAGTAAAGATGAGAGGGTCCCCTGAGATTTGGGTCTTTCACTGTCTCTTTCATGAGTAATGAATGGGGTGACCGCACAGACTTGAAAAGCCCTGCAATACTTGAAGCTGCTGCTGACTTTCAAGATGAGAGTGCAGGTTTATCTGGGATTCACTGGGAGTGTTAGGGAGTCAATTCGAGGGGCTTCAAGGCAAACCAAGAGTTTTTATTGCTAACACACAGGAGGAAAGAATTTAACAGCTGCTCTTTGCTCTCGCCAATGGTATGTAAGCAGAAAGTTGAATTATACAAGAGAGTCCTAAGAAACTCCTGGAAAGGCTGTCTCTCCAGCTTGGCTGCCTGGAGACCCTTTTATGAGTATGAACTCAGTTCTCAGCAGCAGTAGGGAATCTCCTGTTCAGCTTGAGGTGGCCATATATCCCAAGGTACTTTCCTAAAGGTCTGGGTGGTCTCAGCCCCCTGAAAGGAAAACTCTTTCTGCTGAGTGATGACACACCAGGTACCAGGAGCATGTTTTGGCCAGAAAAGTGGCACAGGGTCTCCAAGCACAAGCATGCTGTGTTCCACTGCTCATGGCCCTTTGTTCTGGTTTCTCCCCGAGTTCTCTCAGCCTGGTCTCAGAGACCTGTAATCATGGCTTTAAGAACTTACTGGAGCAAATTCTTCCAAGCTACACGTGGGAAAATGGGAAGAGCTGTTTACTAGGCAGAGGATATCTAGTCCTGTCCTCTATGCCTACCTGAGAAGACAAGACAGATCCTTTTGACTGCACGTTGTGGCTACAGCACTGGTTCCCCTTTGCTGCCAGAAAAATACTTGGATATGGCCTCTCTTTTCCCATTTAAGTCCTTTCTTTTCTGCTTCATTGCCTCTCCTGAGAGAGCATTAGCAAAACTTTAAAGATCATACACGGGCTTTGGAAGTTTTTTTGTCTTTAATCAAGACACTCTGTTCATGAAGGTAAAATAAATGATCATTTTTTTTATCACATGGAAGATTATATGTTATTGGAGGTACTTGTGAAGATGAAAAGGTTTCTAGGAGCGCCTCGTGCTGTAGAATTCAAATAGGTACCTTAAGGGTAGCAGAAAATTTCTGTCTCTGGTGCTGTCATGGTCTGGTACCTTTCATGAGCAGCAAATACATTTCTCAAACCACTATAAAGAATAAAAAGTCAGAGCTGATAAACTTAAAAAAATATACCATGGAAGGAATCCAGCAGTAGAAACATGCCATGAAAGAAATCCAATTCTCTTTGAAGCAGGCAATGGTATCATAAAGATGGAAAAGTATAAGAAAAATGGGGAAAACTAAATTAGGTTATTAATGACTAAAAGAAATCCCAACCCTACAGCTGAACAAAAAGGAGGCTGCATGCTGAAAACTGTACAAGTTAGAAGAGGAATTATGCTAAAACCAAACAATAACTTTGCAGTGTTCTCTGCTAGCACAGAGCTTGTCCTGACCACAATGCTCTGTGTCCGATGGGAATGCAGAACAATGGAGGGCTCAAAGATTAGTGGTTGTTAAAGTCAGAAGGAGCTTGTTGGACTTTCCACAGATAATAAGTCATGGATCTTCAGCCAGCAAGAGGCCACAAAATGTCACTCAATATGAAGCCTAAAATATAAAGACTGAGGCCTTAGATTTGTTCTGTTTTCAACTAACTACAGGTTTCCTGAAGGAAACTAGATAGCTAGATATAGGAAATTTACAATAGCCAGAACTGCCATTCATGAAATGAATCATAATGATTAATCCTGAATCCATTAGGCTGGCCTTAGTTTTTTTTTCCCAGTTGCAAATGGAAAAGACGGTTTTTTGGTTTGGTTTGAGGTTGGTTTTTTTTTTGGAGGGGATGTGTGGTCAGAAATACTTGACTTTCAGAACAAAATCAAAGTTGCAGACAGTCATAAAATTTTGAGACCAGATTTGAAACAGTTTTTTGAAGAGCTCTTCCCCTAAACAGATTCACCCTGTAAAATTGCTGAGCTCAGATGAATATCAGCTAAATCTCTTGATAGCTTAGAGGTAGCTAATTATTCATGTCTGCTGTGAAAGTAGTAGGGAATAGTGGATCTTTGCTATGAAAATAATAAGGAATAATGGATCTTTGCATCTTACTCCTGCCCTTAGGAACACCCTCTAACTTTAGAGCAGGGTGATGGGATTACACAAATGCTTTCAGTTCCCAAGGGCTTGGGAGGAAAAGAGAGTTTGCTCATCATAAATCTGAGAAAAGACAGAAACAACCCACAAAAACCCCCAGCTTTATCAGCCTAATCAAAATCTATTCACCTGAGGAAGGCCGGCATAAGTCCTGTGTGAAATGATGAGGAAAATCTCAGCCATGCAGACACCATAGTGTCACTCCCATTCTTGCTCATCCTTCATCTGCTCTGAGCTGGAGATGGACACGGCCACGGTTCAGCTGTGCAGTGATTTGCAGAGCAGCAGGCTAGTGCTGGGTGATAACGAGCAGCAGTTAATTGTTGGGTGCCGTGGAGGATGAGGAGCAGCTGCAGCTAGGTCAGGCTTCCTTCCCTGCATGAGGAGCTGACACTCAGCGCTATTAAGAGGCTCAAAATGCCCCTCTCTGTCACTAATCAGAGGTCCAGTACACAGCAGAGGCACTTCTGCACTGTTTCTACGATTTCCTGCTCTCTGGACCAGGTGGATAAAAAGGATATTTTTCAGAAAAAGGATATTTTATGTTATCTGGCATGCATCCGTTGTCCACTTCCAAGAGTCCACCTCAGGTGGGGATGATTTTCTCTGAAAAATGGCACGTAAGTTTTACCCTGAATCAGATGCACAAGGCTGGTGTCCATAATACACAACATTACTGCAAATTGGATAGGAAGCCAACTTTTATTTCTTAGAGCTCGCTGCCTGCCATAACATCTTGACTTGTTCCACATGTTCCCTGCGTTATAAACAGAGCCCTGAGTAACCTGACACAGTGTCACAACTTAAAATAAGAAATACTGCTTTAATTAAAACACTAGAGCAAATTTGTTCAATAATTAGCAGCTGGATTTGTCGGGGAGGTGGTGGGGTCTGCTGTGTATGTTCAGAAAGGGACCACAGGCTAACATATGCACCATCTCCCTTGAGGGCATGAAGTAAATTGATTGAACAGTGCCACAGGTCATGCTAAGATTTATAGCCAAGGTCTCTAATGTGTTTTTTGAATGAAAGAGTAAAAACCCCTATGGTTTTCACTTCAAAACTTTTGGCAAGCTCCCTATTAACTCCACTCACATGCCAGCATGGTGGGCAGTACTGGGAGGGTACTTTATTCTAAGGTACTAAAAACTGTGATTAGGCAATGATTTATGGCTTTCCTTAAACTCTGAAGTGACTTTTTTTAATAGGAGTATTTTTGGCTGGGCTAATTGAACTAAAAGTTGACTGATTTATGATTTAATTTACAAAACCTTTTGCCACACCTTTAATGATGAAACCTCCTTCTTTTTTTTTTCCACTGAGGCATATTTTCCATTACTCCTATGCCAGTATAGCATTAAAAAAGCAGTTGCCATCTCAAACATCACTGAAAGGCTCCATTTCTTCTTGGAAGCCGTTTAAATTATATATTTAAACTCATCTTTCCTCACCTCCCTCTCCCCACAAACGGTAAAAGAAATTATTCCTACAGCATTTTTAAAGCTTGCATGAAGCCTGAACTTCTGTCTTGCACTGAGCCAGTCAGTGAGATTAAGGCTTGTTCTATTATTTTCTTTACAGAATATGTGAGCTTCCCATGCTATGGTACATACACCCAAGGGGATGAAATCACCCAAGAGCAACCTCTTTAATACACCACTTCAAGCTGCTGTAAAGGCATGACAAAACTCTTTCTTCTCCTAAGGCAGGAAGGAGAATGGAAGTCACCATTAGCATGGAAGTCACCATACTGTTGCCATTTATCGATTTCACGGTGGTTTGTCTGAAGTGAGAGGAGAGCAAAGGCGGGACAGTTCTTTGCCAGTTCTTTTGGCCTCCAAATGGAGCTCTGGAAAGTCAGAATTGGCATGGCAAGTGCTCTGCTGGGGAGTGACAGTGACTCATCCCTAGCTGTCCCTCTTCCTGGAAGCTGAAGCGATGAAGGATGACACGGAATGGAGGCTGCAAGGACTAAAATCTCCCGTTTCCCTATTTCAGTCACGTCAATTCCACGTCTTTTGAAAAATCTACCCAAACCTTTTGGAAATCTCCCCAGTTTTAATTCTGCTACAGGCATTTCAGACATCATGGAATGCAATTCTACTCTTTTTAAGACTTTTCACCATTCACTTGTTACCATTTCTCAATGTTGTGTTGAAACAGGGATTTATGTCAGAATGCCTTGCAGAGCTTGTCAGAAATCACAAAAATCAGTAAACGGATCTGTGACACACATAAAACTCCAAGGCAGTGATCAGTATTTGGAGAAAGACAAGAGAACTCAGAGAGATTTGACTCTCAAAGATTCACATTCATCAGACAAATTGTTCACAGCCAGAACGGAGCATGAGTCTGCAAATGAAATTAATTTTATTTTTTGACAGTTCATACAGAAAGCTGTTCAATCTCTGTAATAAATCTACAAGGTAATAAAAGTTAAATAGGTGAAACTATAGATACATATATATAGAAATTACAGATAACCCACATTGAAGATTATCAACTAAAATTAAGTAACATCATGGAAAAAAGAACCATTTCTGATATTGCTTGGGGGAAAAAATGAATGCTAAGTGACAAAAAAAGAAACGGCAAATTTTTTGTTGTTTTGGGGTTTTTTTGGTTTTTTTTTTGAAGGGGGCTGAATTTACTGAAGCAGGACGGGGAAGGTTTTCTTTGAAAAGCATGGACAAAAAAGAACTCAGGTGTCCCACACTATGCCCTTTGTGACTGTAAAGGAGATATAAGGAAGGTAGTGTTCCAGGTACAGTCATTTTCTGGGGATCAGGCAAATGATGGAAGAATTTACAGAACAGATACACAAACTGGTAGAGAACATCAAATAGCCTAAGAATGCAGTCCTCTCTGTGGTGCTATGTGTTTGGAGAAGAGCCTGGTGCTGAATATTTTCCTGTCTTTGGTGCCTTTATATGCCTGTGACTGTTCTCTGAGAAACAGAGCATCCACCCACGTGCACAGTAAGTCCCACTTTTAGACAGCACTCCGGAGGCACTGTGGCAGTAAAGCACAAAAGCAGAACTGCCAGGGAATATTTCCAGAGTTTACCAGCACCAATAGGATTCCTAAATTTAATAATTGCTTCTGTTGGACAAAGGTGATACCCATGCTTTAGGGAGACCTGAAGGCATACACAAGGTTGATAACTGCATGAACTTAACCTAAAAGGTGCTCCTTGGTTATTGACTTTACTGGCAAAAAAAGTCTGGAAAATCACGTACTGTTCAATCTGATTGTTAATTACTGCTTTTGTGACAGTTTCCCTAGAAAGAGCATGTGAGGACACTCCACCATCACAAAGCATCAGTGTGAAATTTTTGGAAGCAGCTGTGGGAGGCTCTAGCACACAAGAGCAACTGCAGCTCAGACACTGAGTGAGACTCCCAGTCTGTGTTTGCTTTGCAGGTATCCGTGTATCCTTATGGTGGGTTTCTTTGCCGTGGTTGTTATGGCCTCATTTAGAAAGGTAAAACTCAAAAACAACTGAACTGAACAGCTTGAAGACCTATCTGGCTCATCAGTGCTAGTGAGATTTAAAAATCAGATTGCCTGGAAAGAGTAGTCTCAATTACTGCACAGTTATATGAGGAAACAAAATCAACAAATCTTCAGTGCTTGTATCCCTTAATTAAAATCCTCAGAGAGTGCATCTAGGATAAAGAACAGAAATGTCTTACTCTATGCATGAAGGTAGTTAACTCTCTTAATTTGATAATAACTGAATTATCTCAAACTTGGCATTATTTATGAAGCTTGACTTTCTAAAGTAACATACCTTGAAGATTAGTGCTCCAACCATTCTCAAACATCTTCACAGAGAAAGGATAATCTCTTTTTTATCCTTTTTAATGTGTATGTGTGTGTGTGTGTGTAAGAACTCAAGAATGAAGGAATGGAAACACATTTATTTATGGAATGAGTAAAAGTTTTGAAAGTTTCAGTCTCAGAAAGTAAATGTATGAACATCCGAAAAAAAATAATAGAATGAGCTTTTGGAACTTGACCAGAGCAAATATTCTGTTCACCTGTTATATTTAACAAAACAAGATTCATTTCAAAATATTGTGTTTACCTCCTTCTGCTCTTCAGAGATTATTCTGTGTCATTGCAGATGCAGGAGAAAAGGGGAAGTACAGAGCAGCAGCTTTGTGGGTGCCAGTCGAAGAGGGCCCATGGAGTCCATAAAAAAAAAAATATAGTGCTGTTGGGTAGAAAGCTTAAATTTGATCTTTGGAAAGTCAGTGGCAGAATTCCCATTACCTTTGATGCTGTTATGACTTCAGTCTTCCTTGTCAATAGTTATGCTCAGATCTCAAATTTACAATATAACTTTTGCCCCAGTTTGATTTGGCAATTTTGAAGGATTGTGCAGGCCAATTTCATACCTGTAAACAACAATGTAAGTCATAGTTTTTTTAGTTCCAGAGGAACAATGATCTTTTTTCCTTTCTTATTTTTTTCTTAAACAAAACCCCACTTTCTGTAAGGTCCAAATAAAAGTTGTATTTTCATCAACTGTTTTCTAGGTCTTGATAGAATATTGGAAAGAATGCATAGAGGGAGAAAAAATGAGAATTCTGATCACAGGATTTTTGTTTTGTCTGGTGACGAAGAGAGCAGATGATCAGTCAGTATTTTCACAGGACTTCACCTCCAGTGAGTGGAACAAATTACATATTTTCCACCCAGGCCATTTTAAGGAAAACTTTATGTCAAGTAAATAAAAGTGTTCATCATAAAGTCACAGCAATATCTTTTAATACATTTCTTTTAAAAATGTAACTCAACGAAGGCTTCTGGGACATTTGCCAAAAATATCTTAAAATTTTCTGAGAAAACAAACAAAAATATTCTCTTTTATCCACACTTTTCACAAGAGAAGAGTTATCTCTAGCAAGAGGCTCTTTGGGCTCATATTTGCAGCTACAATTGTGTACGTCTCCAACATGTATATTTGGGCAGGCACTGGCAGATTTAGCCTTGGACAAGACACACATTCACATCAGAGGGCCCTGAGAATGCACAGAGCATTGGGTCATGCTGTAGAGCAGGAATTGAGGTTCAAGAGCAAGTTCAGGGCAAGAATTACCCACAGTTTCTGTGGGTAAATTCACACCAAGGGGTGTTTGGTGGCACTTTTGCTGATAAACCTTATCAGGGCCACGTTTACCTTAGAAACTTTCTGCAGGACACAGAAGCATGGAATCAACACCACCACATCAACCAGACCATGGCACCGAGTCTTTCTTGAAACACCTCCTCAACTGAGCAGCAGTTTTTATTCCTGTTGCTTCCACGCTTTGTCTGTGTTTGATAGAAGAATTTGAAATCTAGAACCTCCTTTAAACATAGTGGCTAAATACCATTTATTAAAAGCTCTTGCTACTAAGACAGCTCAAAGTTGTCTTAGTTCCCTGTTACTACTAGCAGTAGTTCTGAGGACAGTAGCCAGCCAGCCAGGCCCAAACAGGGAAATTTAGCAAAGTAGCAATTTTAAGATGCTTTAATTTCTACAGGGCCCATTTTCCATGGTGGATGAAAGGTCTGAGGTGAACCTGATTTTGTATTTGAACAGGGACAGCTGCCTTCCTGTCTCTGAGCAGATGGGACTCAGAGAAGAGGAAGGGGAATGGTTTCAGGAATAGACAAAGTATCAAGCAGGTATGTTCAATACAGAGACAGGAAAAGGGGAAATGGCTTCAACCTGACAGATACAGGTTTTAGGTTGGATATCAGGAAGAATTTATTTACTGAGAGGGTGGTGAGGCCCTGGCACAGGTTGCCCAGAGAAGCTGTGGCTCTCTCCACTTCTCTGTGGAAGTGTTCCAAGCCAGGTTGGATGGGGCTTGGAGTAGCCTGGTCTAGTGGAAGGTGTCCCTGCCCATGGCACAGAATGGGACCGGATGAGCTGTAAGGTCCCTTCCAACCCAAACCATTCTGTGATTCCATGAGGCTTCTGTGAATTCCACTTCATAGAGGAAGGATGGCCGTGGGGAGAAGTGCTTTGTCATTCCACAAACACAGTCCCAGAACCATTTCTCCATGCACTTCTGACCCTTAGCAAAACATCAGATCATGTACATAACTTTCACTGATGGCCTTTGCTGTCACATGACTTATTCTTGCAGCTGAAGAAGTGAGAGATTTTCTAGCTGAGAAGATGAAGACATTGTCATAATTGTATGGAGATTAAAAAAGAAAATATTGAAAGCACTCTTTGATCTCCCAATATGACACAGAATACTTTTCATACAAGATCCCTCCATACCAGTTCATTATTAGAAGCTGTTCTTTTTTGATTCCAGTCTCAGTGTTAGCTTTCTCATTTAATTTGTGCATCACCCTCCCCACACTCTGAAGAAAGAATTTATGATTTCTATTTTCTAGCTGGGAGAAAGGAGAATGCCCCCAAAAGATATTCAGACCAGATTTTGGATAGGATCTTTAAGAAGTGCTCAGCTTTGAAATTTAGATAGATGGGCATCTTTGAAAATGTTTCTGGGCCCTCTGTGCACATTTGTTGTGACTCTACATCATAAAAAACCCCCCAACTTGGCTTGAAGTGAATTGACTACCATTGTGAAGAAAATCTTTAGCAGAACAAGGCAAAGAAAAGTCTCCCAAGTCCACAACCAGTTCTTTCCTCACACTGTAGTAGCCAAAGAAGCAGAACATTTAAAAACCTTTGTGTATGTGTATCTCTGTGCCTATATTTGTCTATGCCAGCAATACCGATTCATAAAACCCTCTTTAGAAAGTACTAAATCAAAAACATCTCTGCCATACTTTATAGATCTGACCGGTTGCCCAAAGAAATAATCAGACGCAGTGAGATTCAAAACATATATTTTAAAGTAGTTTTAAGAGGTTTTTTGTTTCTTTTTTTTTTAAAGTTAGTTAGTTTCCTCCAGATTTTAATACAGCCTGGAGATGTGGCAGCTTCTTGCATTTGTTCAATTTAAAGAGTAAAAAATTTCTGGGATTAACGGGACACTCCCAGCTAGGTCAGAGCATCTTATTACGTGTCAAAGTCTGGAGCAGCGAGGAGCAGTAATTGCTGAGCCTTGGCTGCATCCTGTCTACGCTCTGGGCAGTTCAGGGTGTGTGTACGTGTATTTGTTTTGTGCATGTCTGTCGTAACTTGCTTTAGGCATTCAACCAACCATTTGTCTGCAACCTGGCTTAGTAATAACTAAGTTAGAGGAAGGAGGGGGCCCGGGGGAAAAAAAAGGTAAGACCCTACAGAAGCTTGAAAAATATTAACACCAGAAGGGAAAAAAATAATTTAGAGGGTTTACACAGCGGAGTAATAGGATTAAATCCATCTGGGAAAAACTGTTGAGAAATAAGAAAAGTAATCCTGTCACTAAAATGGCATTTAAAAACTGCTCTGGACAAAAGTATTACTAAATGTGCAGTATGAAGCCAGTTTAAATAGATTGCCTTATTGTTTTATACGGCCTTTATTGTAATTATGGAGACCCATGTTGAAATGAAGAGATTCAAGGCCTCTTTCTTTCTCACAGTCAGACTACTGTCCTGCAGTTCTGCAATTGCTACATCATCCATCTTTGCTTCATCATCCAGCCTTTACACATGGCATATTTGCTTGTCAATCCATCTATGGAAAAACACTGGCCAGTATCCATCTCTTACCTCGCACAAGAAGGCTCTGTGGTCTAAATGTTTTCAAACATGCATGAGACATGGAGTAAGCGCCTTGCATGATTGCTCTTCTGCTTGCCCCGGGGTTTTGTAATCCATCCATCTGTGCCACAGCCCCTTTTCAGCTGTGCTGTTATGGCTGCTGTTGTCCCTTTTTCAGTCCCTCTACACTGATGGTCTCGGGGGACAACCAGAAAGCATTCCTATTTCATGAATTCCATGTCCTGTTTCACGAATACATACCCCTGGATATGTTGATGTCCAGAGTGGTCTACCCCTTTGTGCGTTACCCTATGCAACAGCAAATAAACCAAGAGTTTCTGTGACGTCTGATGAACAATAGAGCAGGCACAGCAGCTCAGCCAGCTGGCCCCATACCTTGTCTCAGCCAGCAGTCACACTGGATGCTAGAAGAAAAAGTAAAGTAGCTCAAACCAGTGACACTTCCTCAGAATACCCTCTCACGTCTCCAGCAATTTGTGGCGCAGAGGTTTCCTGAGCCAGAGGCAGTGGGGAATGCAGGAGCTCGCAGCTTGTCCTGCAGAGACTGCCAGCAGAAGTGACAGTGATGCACCACAGCTCCCCAGGCACCCTGATGGAAGTGAGCACTGAGTGAAGGCAGGAAGAGAAAACAGATGTCTTTCCCTACAGCATGCAAAATACATAAAACCTGGGGATGTAAATGATGGGAAAAAAAATATGAGAAATGGTTGAACCTATTTGCATCTCTTAGTTCTAGCATGAGACGTTTTAAATTTTTTGCATATTCATACATTCAGTAATTGATTTATTCTCTAACCAATCTGGATTTTCTGCTATCTTTTCTGCACCTTCCCACACAAGAGCTGGTGTACCCACACACATATTTTAAGCATATAAAGGTTATACTTCATTCTTCCTGCCTAAACAGTGCTTTATCTGCATCATGTTTTCCCTCTATTTCACAGTGTCACAGAACAGTAAGAAATTTTTGTTGTCTTTAGCAAATAAAGCAATGAAAACTAGACCAAAGGCAAGCAAAGGATCAATCAGTGGAATTACAAAATGGAACCTTGCATAGGTTCATCTCCTTCAGTTATAGAAACTTGTCTCCAGATGGAATATCCATGGAAAATTTCAAATCTGGGTAATACCCTGGCTGCCTGAATGGTCCAGGACTAAAATCTCACTCAGCAGGTATGGGGATAAAGGTGTTTCATGTCCCAAGCTTCACTTGTTACGTGTCTATATTGAAACAGAAAAAGTCAACATCTGGAGTAAAACTCTTGTCAATTAATGGAAATATCTGAGAAATGATGCTAGTATCTTTCTAACACAGGTTTATGTTGCTGTTACGTCAGTAGACTGTGCCCTGAACTCCTAAGTTCAGCCAGCCATGTCTATAAAATACAGAAGAGACTCTATTAAATGTTTTAGTGATTAAAACTTAATAGTTTTAATCGAGTGTGAAGGTAAGTATTGTTGAGGAAGAGAACTAGATATGCTCCTACAGATATGCTTGATGGGGAAGAAACTGCCCTAACTTGAAACTGAGAACCCTTGAGATCAAGCCGAAACTGAGACAGACCTGTCCTGGTTTGGCGGTGAGTAGTTTTCAGGGCATGGCTGAGGTGGCTGCTAAGTGCGGGGCAAAAGTTTTAGTGAGGTGAGCAGCAGAAAGGATGACACTTCAGTTTAGGACGCAGAGTCAGATTTAATATTAACTTTACCTCTCTTCACAACTTTACTCAAAACATTTTAATAGATCTGTTTCAGAAATGAGAAAAAGAAAAAGCCAAACCCTATTGCTCATTTCTGTGTCCATTAGCTTTTTTGGGAGGGCACATTCAATCTCCAGTCATCCTGGGTCATTTCCTAGGAACTTTACACCAGATCCAGATGGTGGATTTCGGGAGGGCAAGGGGAATGTCTCCTTATTCCTATTGTACCAAGAACACTTTGGCTTCTACTGCCCAATAAGCAAAACAATACCTAACAGGATCTTAGCTGTCCCAAGAAGCTGTTGTAGGAACCTGGATACACACATGCCTTTGCTGCATGTCTCACCTTCATCCAACACCTTAGGATGACAATGCCTGAATGGCCAAACATCATCTGGTTGACCAGTTGGACTCTATTTCTTAGCCAAGCCAAGCTCACTTCCAGTCAGTGATCACCCTAAGTGTCTTTACATGGTCTTTAAACTCAGGGCCATATGTCATGACGCCACAATGGCTATATAAGGTCCCTTCCAACCCACCTTTTAATTTTCTTTAATTTTATTTAGTTTTCTTTAATTCCTTCTCTGAAAGAAAAGTTAAAGAATTAGGGAACATCATAATGAAACAGTGTGATTTCCTTATCTATTGTCTAGACCGGAAGTTAAGACCTAAATCTGCATTTATTATCTACCCAGTCCCCTTGTTTCAGGAGCTGGATGTATCACTGCTATGAAATGTGTTTTCCTTCCATAGAATCATTTATCCAGATATAGACAATAAAAAGGCAACAGTATTAAAGCCTTTGATGTAACAGGCAAATTATTATCAGCTTTTTTTCCCTAATCTTCTATATATGATGGTGAACCTAATGAAGAGCAGATAATTTATTGATGCCTCCTTCATATCCAGGGGGATAAGGAAGAAATTTTGCTATTAAAGAATAAAGTGAAATTCCCCAACCCCCCTGCAATATACACATCCTAGATTACTCAGAGCTCTTTAAATCAAAACACAGATATAAAATAGCGGGTGCTTCATCATAAGCATTAAACGATTCTGCCTGCACTGCATCATTTCTTACACTGCAATGATTAAACTCTCAAAGACCTGCCCAAGCAAGCTTTGAAATTAATTAATAGAAAACTTGAGAGGAGTTCTCTTGAGGGGCAGTCATTTGTTTGTCTCTTTGGAAGTCACACTGAGGAATTAGAAGGGGATATATTGGGAGCACTGTGCTTAGAGTAGGAAATAACCACGTGGTACCAACGGGAAGCCTATTTCTGAGGCACAGCCGTGTCCTGGGAATGGGGAGATAGGAGATGAGCAAGCAATACGCTAAAATATGGATTTCATTCTATCATTCCAGCCACGGTGACATCTAACATTGATGGTTTTCCTGTACTTCAGTACTCTGAACCAGTTCGCAAAGAGTTCTGTAGGGCTAGAGGTTTTTTTTTCTTCTTTATTTCTTTGGTAGGGAAAGAAGGAGGGAGAAGATACGGTGACAAAACAGCCTAAAAATGGAGTCAGTGCAAAACAGATCAGTACTTTTGGGAAATGCTGTGCTTATAAATTCTATATTAACAGTGATACCACTTTTTCAGTTCAAGTGACACGAAACATTGACACAGCACAATGAAGTCTTTTAAGACTGGTTCCACGCTTCAGCAAGTAACCAAGGCCAAGTACCATGCATCCAGCTGGTAATTTTTTGCTTCTCTGCATGTTAAAATACCCGATATGCCCCTGGCACAGGCAAAGCAGGTTTGATAGCATCCGCAGGAAGGAGGCCACTTATTTTTTCATGCGTAATTTATCACCACAGGTATTTTTGCCTACCTATGTGTCCTCTGCTTAAACTCATGGTAGCACGTACATTTGCAGCTGGACGTGCTGTTGCTGTAGCAATCGTGCTCCACCCTTCAGCTCGCTGGCAGATCCTGAAACAGGATGTCAGCATGAGTTGCCTCTCTGCAGAGCTACTGTCTATCAGAAAGAAACAGTCTTGAGACACCCTGTGGGGCACTTTTTGAGAGGAACAGGGGTAATTACTTAGGATATATAACATTAAATATTTACTTCTCCTGAGAAAACATTTAAAGTGGCAGTACTGTATACGATTCCTGCAAATGCAAACTCACAAGCTTAGCCAGGACATTTTTCTCTTATTCTTCATAGAAGTAAAATTCCAAATCTTATTTCATATACATCTGCATTTTTAAAGTTTATTGCTTCTCACTAGCCACCTTACCGAATTACAATTTTTGTTCAGCAAAAGAGAACAGTTCTGAACCCTTCTTTTCATCCCAGTCTTGAACCTGTTTGGCAAACCTCTGTGAGCTTTTGGGGGAGTTTTGCTTCTCATCTGCATGACAAGATTTTAGTTCTCTTTACTTTAGATGTAGGCACACATACCCTGTGATTACGGCTGTGCAGCTGATTTTCCCTTCCCTCTCCGCTTTTGCCTTGCCTTATCATGAAAGGTGGTGGGATGGAGTCGTAATGATTGCTGCAAAGGAGGTTGTGATGCATTTGAAACACAGCTTGTGTCTCCAAGTACGTGTGCATGTGCACACACCCCTTTGCTCCAGACATAACTCACTGTTCTTTACAAGCCTAACCAAATCTCACTGCACCCTCTTCCCAGACGCTCCAAGTACTTCCAGTCTGACATGTTATCTACATACAGCTTCAGCTGTGAACAACAATCCCCCACCTTGTATTACAGACTTTAATAACTGGTGTCTGTTGCGGCAGGGCATGTGACAAGGAAGAATGTCGTAACATGCCTATTATGTACCTTCCTCCACCTAGGAAGATTTTCCTTCATCTATTTTTTTGGTGACTTGGCCTGTGTGGGAAGATTCAGGGAGTGTTGAGACATGGAAAGTTAAATCTCCAGTTATCCAGAGGTCGTGACAGTCAGCCAAATTGTGTGCTTCCCTTTCCACCTCTACACCCACTGCACTGTCCTGCTGCTGACCCTGAAATGGAAAGACCACCCTCCTTTGAAATGAAATCAAATCCTCACAACTTGCTCATCCTTGGGCCTCTCCCAAAAGCTCGTGCTGCCAAACATGCCTAATTTCTGCAGTAGTTTCATAACCTGGTGGGCTTCTGCTCTCTTGCGACCTGAGCTGAGGTCATTGCATTCATTTCCATTTACGAAGTTGTCCTGCGATTAAATCTATGTTGTCCCAGAGGCAAATGTGTGTCTGAGTTTTTCCCCACTGTGTGTGCGCTGCCCTCCTCATGCAGATGAGGTTTTTCTGGCAGCCTTCTGTCGTGTTGTTATGCTTTGAATAATTATTTTTTTTAAAACTTCTCTGGTGCAAAGTTCACTTTTTCCCCTTCTCTCATGCTCTCCCTCCTCTCTCCTTTTTGACTCCGTCGCCATCCTCAACTCCTCCATTTTATCTCTGTGTTATTCTTGGCCTGTCTAGGTGCCGATTGGGAGCTAAGTTAATTTAGGTACTTGTCTGCTTGCCTGTCAGATTCTATCAAGAGTAAAAGGAATGGCAAGTTAATAAACTCAAAATTATGTCAGGCATGAAGCAGACTCTTATCCCATGCTGTTTATCTGGCAGCAGGTGCAAAAAAGACCAATAAAAGAGAAGAAATACGGCCTTTCACGCGCACGTTCACACGCGTGCACGCGCTCTGAAAAGAGGGCGAATGGCTGTGTGTTTCTGTCAGGTGGCCAGCACGGGATTAGCTGGTGGTCTCAGGCCAGACTTTATGGGGCAGGTGTCCACGTTACAAAAACCACAGGCACCATTCACAGGCTTCTTGGCAGCTGCAGCACGAGGACTGACGTGCACTCTCAGCGCTTCAGGCGAGTCACTTGGTAGGAATTCAGGAATGGAAGTGGGGAGGAGAAGACGGCAAGTTTATTGTGCTGCTGGTCAGTCACCATTAAAAAAACATGTGGCCTCCATAGACAACAGCCTGGTTTTGCTAGGAAAATGGGAACCAGGGAGGTGGCCTGGTCCTTTGGAGAGTGTGTTGTGGACTCCAGAAATTTGGAACGATCACTATTGCACTAGAGAGAAAAGTGTCAAACAACGCTGCACAATTCCGGCTTCTGGCATCATGGGGATTTTCTTCAGCTTCCTTATGAAAGATAAGTTAAGCTTGTCAACATATTTTAGATAGTTCAGAACAATATATATTGGGATTAATAGTAAAAATGATGCTCTCAGATGGCAAAGTTTAGGAATAAAATGGATTTGGAGGTGTCTAGGAATCTACTCAGATTCTGATGCAAATAAGACAGACTCACCTAAATGGGAGGAAAGGAAACCCTCCCTTATTTTCCTCTTGGTTCATTTTACTGAGCTTCCCACCTGTAATTTCCCTTTCTCTTCACCATGAGAAGCCTTAAGTCCTGCCTCCCAGGCTTCAGGGCATGGTGTTTCTCAGCCTTTAGGAAGAACCTCCTTCCCTCAGCAGATATGTTATCAGTTTCTCTTTACTCATACCTTCCTTCTCTACTTTTGCTCCTGGAAAAGAATGGCAAACTGTATCTTTCCTTATAGCTTTGGACAAAGTGCACAATGTGATCTTGAATGAGACTCGTACCCAAGGAAAAATCTGTAACTTCAGGCAACCAAAAAAGCAGTGGATTTTTTGTTTCTGAGTTATTTTCCCATTCCAAGGTCTTCCTATTTATGTGGAGTTATCCTAGGCAACTGACTGACAAAATCAGAGCCTTGCAAGTAAGTGAGAACATCTTAGTGATATCACTGCCAATGCATCCAGCTTTTCAGGACTAAACTTCTGAACTGCATCAACAATCCAAATTTCCAGTGGACTTTATGAATGCAAGATCAGCATTTAATAGCTGGGTAGTTACCGAAAAATTAAAGCCTTAGTATGTGAAAAGACTTCAAAGGTTTGGCATCAGCAGTGGGTGGCAAAACACACATAATTAATTCATAGATCACAGCATGCCTTTCAGCAGCATTGAATATTATGTTTGACTATGTATTTTATCTGTGTTTATATGTGTATTTGTAACTATATAAATCAGACATGTATAATTATGTGTAATTACATACTTTTGTTTACATTTGTGACTGGGAGTTTCCCATAACCACTGCTGCACTTTTGAAGTCACACACCAGCTGATAAGGACATAAAAGTTCCAATACCATCTGGAAGTTTATACAGAATACCTTTCATTTAGACACCGGAGGGACCTGCTGAAAACATTGCCATTGCATTTAGTGCGCAGTGGACAATTTCATGCAAACCACGAAGAAAATGTACATTTGGTGTTTACATGTATTAAGCTCCTACTTATTTTTAATATTCTAATTAATACTTAAAATCTGAAAAATGACTGGCAATGGCCTAGGGGTAAACCACAATCTAAAGAATGATTTTCTTTTTTTCAGGGTTGTCCTTCTGTTTATATTTGTTTTGACTTCTTTTCAGTCGACTTCCTTAACCTTATTGATTTTTCTTTCTGTTCCTCAGTAATGTCCTATCTGGTCATGCTGATCTTGCTTTTACCCACATCATGGCTTAAAAGTGGAGAAATGGAGTTCTTAAAATCCTCCTGATTCCAAGTATTGCTGCTCAGAGTGGCTATGTGTTTCAAGCACTTAATTAATAACACCTGTCTTGCAAAACAAGCATTTGATAAGGTGACAAAGTTCGCTCTGAAAGCAAAAGTGATGGAGCAACTACAGTGAAGGCTGTCTTACCTCAAGAAAACAAACCAGCCTGGTTTTCTAAGGAAACAGACTTCTTTACCCATGTAATGGTTTAGGCCAAATTCAGGGAAACATCCAAAAGGAACGTCTCCTCAAAGGAAGGCAGGTTACAAACCACCCCTCCCCCCAATTGGGTTCGGGAAAAAAAACAAATTTTCCTCAGAGGAAAGTGAAGGAGAAAATAAAACTATTTATTTAACAAACACACAGGAAAACAATACTAATAATGCTAAATAATAAAATCTCTCGCTCTGGAGAGAAAACCTGAAAGATTTTAGAGTCCTTCTGTGGGTGTGGTCTCTCTCCTCCTCCTCGGAGCTGGGTCGGCATGGTGGCCCACCCCCCTCCAGGCCGATGGAAGGTCCCTTGGTGGGGTTCTGATGTTCTGGTGTTCTGAACAAGTCCAGAAGAGAAGAAGAAAAAAAACTGAAGTTCCAAGAGGAAAAAAACTCAACTCTCCGTCCCTCTCCGAAGAAACGGAGCCGAAGAAGCTGACCGAAAAGCCAGAAGAAAAAAAAAAGTGCTTCCCCTGCCCGCCGCAGAAGTAGCCAATCTCTGTGTCCTTGAAGCACAAACTGTTTTGAAAAGTTCGCTCAGTTTTTTTCTCTGTCTCTTGCATCCAGTTTTAAAGGCACAGAAAGGCTCAGGAATCATGTCTGGGCATAGAGCAGTGGTAGGGGATACAACAGCACAGTCACCCCAAGACAACCCATCATACCTGTTGGACCATCTGCATCTTTCTGACAACCTTTGAACCTGTGGGCTGAACCCATCAAGTAAACCTGACAGAGGGATAATGGTCTCATTCTGGACATAATGGAAGAGCAAGCTGTTATTACTTGGAAAAAAAAGATGGTATTTTGGGGACAGAAGGAAGGAAGACACCCTGACAGAGCCCTGAAGGAAGGACTCAACCTTCATTCACTGCCTCTGCTGAATGTAACAAATGAGAAGTAGCAGTCCAATGACCAGGAAAGCCAGAGTAAGGCACTCTCACTGTACTGCTCATCTCCTTCTGAGATAGCAAGGCTCCCAAAAACATGTAGGAGATGAAAAGGGCTGAAGATGACATGGGAGCGGGTGGTTTGGGCAAGGTGGAACGAGTTACTGTCACTTTTGGGAAAGTTCTTCTGGGCAGTGGGGAAGATTCCTATAGTATGAGGATATAGGGCAACCGGGTATGCATTAATAAGAATCTAGGCTTCATTAGTCCTACTGCTCATAGACCAGCTTCTGTTTCCAGGCTGCTGCGCCCCAGTTCATCACCACACCACAGTGGGTGATTTGCTTTATGCAGCTTAATGACAATAGTGGCAGCAGTGGGACTGCTCACTGCTTACAGGCTTGCTGCAGAGCAGTGCTGGAGGATGGCCACAAGTGACCGCAACAAAGAGCTGCGACATGTCCCACAGATAAAAGACATCAGTTCAACATGTGTAAACAAGCCTAGTGTCTCTTGCCTTGAATTCCATTCCTATTCAGCATATCGTTTACTGCACCAGACCTCATCCCTGTGGAGCAATTTCTTTCCCACTTGGTCTGCTTCTGATTAGTGTAAGAGAATGACGTATAGAAATGACACTGTAATAAAGATGATGGATCGTCAGCGAAGCAGCTGCAGATTAGGAGAAAAGGAAGCTGACTACTGAAGGTTGGCTTAGCAAAAACCAAAAAAACAAAAACCACAAACAACAATACAAGGTTCTAACTGTGCATGCAAAAGCCACTTCAAATTCTCCTACTGGTATTCTTACTGGCATGCCACTCAGAGCATGTAGAACAGTAATTTCCCAGTGGAAACAAACTATTCAAAATCATATTAGGGGACTAAATGCCTTTTAGATCTGGCCTTTAGATCAAGTACTTACCCTGAAATGCCGTCTTCTCTGAAACTCATACTTCACAGGGAATAGGAAAAAAAGATGAAACAGCTTTGAAAAACCCAAACAACATTCTCTTTAGATAAAGCTGTTGGACTAGGGTGTTAGTAAGTCTGTGGCTTCCTTAAGCTCATACATGGATTTTACAGACCAGGCTGAGTCAGTCTAGCGTGGGATGAATGGATGACTTTATATCCTTAATCAGATTTTGGGTGAATAGTTATTTTCCTTCTGTTTGCACCTGAGGAGAAGCTTACAAGTATTTGCACCACCTTCTAAGCAAACAAAATGAATTGGGCAACAGCAGCCTGGAATACTTTACTGTACTCCTGATTGTGCAGGGACCTTTCCTGCTTTTGCTGTGTCTCACTAAGAGGCAGCCTTTCCTTTCAGAAGGTGGTTCAACACACCATTTTGAAGATGGGGGAGTGGAGTAGAAGAGAGGATGAGACGAGGGCGGGAGGGGGGCCACAGAAATTTTTACTTAATGAGTCAAGTAGCTCAGCTGTCCAAAAATTTCCCAGAAGACATTCACTTCTTATGTCTGTGTGAGCTCCTACAGAAAGGAATGGAATGTGCCATAGTTTTCCATAAAATCCACCAAAGAGAGGATTGATCCACTGCTCTATGCTGTGTTTATCCTCTGGCTACAGTAGACTACACTTGTTTCAGGCCATAGCCTCTTTGTTGAGTTTCTTGAATCTGACATACATTCTCATGAAAGGATTCGATATGTTTCTCTGCAGCAGAACTGAAGATGATGGTAGCTCAGTCCAGTTTTTAATCCTTTTCAGTGTACTGAAGTAATACAAGATCAATCTCAGTCTGCACTCTCTGGATGTATTAAAGAAGCAATTTTGTCTGACCGTGCAAAGCAAAGAACCACACACCACACTCAAAGGGAAGACACACCACAGGCATAGGAGGTGTCAAATTATTTTAAATAAATCTATTTGAAGAAAGTAGTTTAGTGCCTGGTAAAGAAGCTGGTTTGATGACCCAGTGATGGACATCTGATTGACAGGGCAATCAATCAGGCATTGATTTTTCAACTGCATCATGAGGGATGCTGTTGGGCAGTTTGTTTCCCCTGTGAACTGCGAGTCTTCCTCCAATGGAAAGACTGTAGCTAAGATGTCATCCATTTATTCTTGCACTTTCTCTTCAGATTTTTTAACACAATCTTTTACACTAACGATATTAATGCTAAGGAAAAAAAATTCTCTTTAAGGTGGTTGTGCCAACGTTTATTTCAGATAGTTTACTGGATCATCATCATAGACTGCTGCTTTTAAGTCATTAGTTTATCTGAACTTAATTAAAATATGTTAAGTCCCTTCAGTTCAACTAGTTGACTCCTAGTCCCACAGCTGTAATAAATTTTGACATTTTAGTGGGGTTTTGTGTAGTTTACAAATTTTCTGTAATTTCTTATTATGCAGTCTAAATAGTTGAGGCATGGCTTAAAGGTTGTTAGTGGTTTCTCTGTTATGATTTAAAAATCAAAACCAGTGCCAGCCAATGTGTCATGTATCTCAGCACATGTAACCAGTCCCCAAAGCACACAGATCTTCACACTGTAGCACACATGAATGGTGTTACAACAGCCCTTGAACAGCACCACCTCAGCTGGGAACAACTCACTACTTCTGGAGCAGTGTATATGCCCCATTGATATAAAAAGATATTTATATATAAGACACAGATTTTTCAGTTTCAGGATTCCCAAGAGCTGTTACAGATCAGCTGAGGGTGAAAAAAAATCATTAACCATTTCATCAAGAATAAGTCCAAAATCTTCTGAATGATTCTGTACATCATTAATGAGTAATTTTAATGAGTAACTTTTTGGTAGCCAAAACATCACTGGCATTCCTGGAAATTCACCTCATGATGCTGGCTGATGAAATTTTGCTGTCATCATTACTGGTTTTGCTCAGATGCAGAAGCGGTCAAAAGTGAGAAAAGCAGCCTACACTAACCTCTAATTTAAAAATAGTGTTTGCACTACCCAGGCACTAAACACTCGTTTGCTTCATTCTCTTCCTACTCGGTTGTAAAAGGTCCCTGGGGTGGGGAGGGCTTTTCTTCTGTGTCTTGTTCTGGAAAAGCCTGCAGTAAAGTGAAAGTGTCAAGGTGTCAGAAATGTGAAACTGTATTGAAGATAAAGGTCAAGAGGCTGCTGACTTTACTGGACTCCAGGTTTTGCCCCATGATCTAAATTGTACTCCTCTGAAGTGCTTCAAAGACCTTCTCTTTCAGTGACCGCATATCAGGTTCCCAATACAACTAGATTTTCAGATGCTGTCACAACTGACTGGAGCAGAACAAGTGAGAGAATAAAGATTATTGAAAAAAAACCCAATGTGCCTTTTCAGGAGGGTTTGTGTTGCACCCTTCCACCTCTGTCTTGCTCCTTAGTCCAGCCTTTTTTGAAAGTGGAGGGACAAAGAAAGTTTGATGATTTTTCTGGAGTAGCTACCGCAGAATTCGATCCTCACCTCACAAGGAAGTTTATTCCCATAAACCATCCTACTCAATTCTGCAGAACAAGAAAGGCTGAAAGCCTTGAATAAACTGGAAAGCTGTTGAAACAAATGTTTCAATGGTTCTTAAGCGCTACCTTTGAATCTTTGTCAGGTCATTCATTATCAGTGTTTGCCTACTTAGGAGAATAGAATGAAACAGATCCCAGTGGCTCAGTTGAAATTATGTGAGCCTTAGTGACATACAGTGCTTCATCTTCTGTCAGGGAATATTGAGTGTATCACTGGATAAGCCACTAGCACACACCATGATTTTGGAAAGCAGACAGGATTCAGATTCTCTCTGTACCATAATAACATTAAAATTTGACACTACACCTCCTGTACAGATTAAATGTGGTTGAAAACAGGGGGCACTTATTTAAAAAAGCCACTACCTCTCTGTAAGGAAAGTCAAGGGAGTCAGGGCTAAGGCCACCAGCCTGAAGTTTTCAGAGAGAGGGATGGTGACACTTAGGTACTCAACCTGCACCAGTACCTAACTCATATCTTGTTTTTAAGGTGACAGGTACCTGACATCCTTGAGGTCACACAAAACTGCTTAAGAACCTGCCTGCCTGACAGTGTGGAAGCTGCTTTAGTAACTTAGGCATAATCCTATGCTTCACATTTTTCAAAACCTTGGCTGATGACTGTTGGCAATAATACTATGCTTTCAGTAAGGGAGGTGGAAAGGGTCATAATTTGGTCATCAACATTTGATGCATCCCAGAAGAGGACATAAAAAGGTATCCTGCTAGGAGTGATGTGTTGTTATTGGCTGTCCCCAGCTGTGATTGAAATGGATTCAGCATTTTAGGAGAGAGAATAAAAAAGTAAATTGTTAAGTCCCTTAGCTGTTTTTTTTACTTGGTTTTAAAAATTATGAACTACTGTGATTTTCAGTCTGAGAAGAGACTATTTTGTCTGTTTGATCACTTTGAATAATTGTCAGTGAGATTTCTTTCAGTGGGAAAAAGACCAGGGTAGATGTCTTATTTTGCATACTTATATTTAAAAAACATAAGGCACCTTTCTGCCTTTCTGAACTTAAGCTACTCTCCATCTAGATGTAATTTGTGGGCAGCAAAGCAGCCAACAATCTAAACTGGCTAAACATAATCCATTCTTCCCACACCTTCTAAAACCTGACCTTTCCTGAAGTTCTTCACCTTGCCTGTCTCTACAGTGCCATGTAAATAGCAGAAAGCCTTGTTTCCCTTTAGAGTCCAGTTTCCTTCTCTAATGCCTTTTTAATTTTAGTGTGCTATTAATGCATTATTGATGAAAGAAGCCAGGTCAGGAGTGACGGACAGGCAGGGAAGTTCTCTAGCAAGACCAAGTCTAGTTCTTGCATTTCAAGATGATTTTCTGAAATGATGGCCTGAATATATCCCCCTTATCTCACACTTTTCCATGTAAATCCATTTACTCTTTCTGTCCCCTCAGAAGATATGCCCTGAAAAGGGTCAGACAACTGTGTCACGGCTGTGTGTAGCCCTCAGATTACAACCTTGCCACATGTGTCTCAAAAGGTAGGTTTGTCTCTGTAACCACCTCTTCTCTGAAGAAGAGGTTCGGTAATTCCTCCGATTTCTTCAATGGAAGCCATGCATGACAGTGGCTTGAAGGAAACTGCATCTATTGAGATGGAGCTAATTCTGAGGTCACTAATTAATTTCACGTACACCAGACAGGGGAGCCTTCAGACAGACCACTGAGATTGACAACAGCATTTGAACAATCTAAGCAGGACCTCAAGTAAGGAGTAAGGGTGAAAAGCTCTACACCAACGTGGAAGCCTTCCTCTGCTGAATAGCCCAGTTGGAAGTATGCTACAGGGTGGCTGAGACAGTGTGGACTGGTAAAATCACAGGGCTAAGAGTTCAGCTGGGGCAAGAAACTGATTTTTCTCAATTATTTTTATAATTAGTTTCAATTATTTGAAACTAATACAGAGTAGAAATCAGGTTCATAAATCCCTAGAAACTAGAAGAGCGTAAGAAGAGACCAGAGTCTCTGTTGTGGTGGCTTCAGGTCTAAGAGATGATAGTTCCATTTTTTTCAGAAGGGTAAGAGTTCACTTACTTCTTGAAGTATTGAATTGACTGTTGTCTCTGCAGATTTACTTACCTTTGGCTGTGGAACTGAAAGGAGTATGTAAAATGGTAAAAAAAAGCAGTCATGTGTTGCATTGTCTTTCCCATGTTGCCTTTCCTTCTGAGGGGTGCTATAGCACTCCATGATATATACTTCCATGTGAAATCACTTGGTGTAGACTCCGAGATGGACTGGAGAAGCAAACTGTTTACGTATGGGTCAAATTTTACTGTTTTACTATTTTTTATAGCATAAATGCAGATAAATCTTAAAGGAATCCTTATATTCATTTTTTTTTCTTTTTCAGTGGAGAAGTGGGCTCAGTGGGACTACAGGCACTTCAGAAAACTATATCTGAAAATTCAAACCAAACCAAGTTCATTTAAAACTTAGAGTGAGCTCTAGTAGACAAATTACAATTAGAATGGTAACATCCCAGACTCTTTGATTAGAAGATGTTGTAAATTTTGGTCAGTACTTGAAATACTAAATTTTAACCAAGAGAAGGAACCAAAAGGAAGCTTTGTTGTCCTTATAACATCCCTGGGCATTAACGTTAGTGGCGAGTACCACCTCTCTACAGTAAGCTGTAGTTTGCTTAAAAGGCCAAATGATGACATGCACTTGGGTTGTTAGATCTGAAGAGATTCTGCAGTGAAGTGGATGCATAATAAACTACTTTGAAATCTTTGACTTGAGTCACAGAACAAAAACAACTTCAGTGTGAATATTATACACGGAGTGAAGACAGAGAAAAAACTTTCATTTCCCACCTGATCTGTCCACCCACAAGCCCCTCCTTCTAGTGGAGGAAAGGCAAAAAGATTTCCTTTTTTTCTGTGCCAGTAGTTCATCTTGTTTTACTTGCATGACAGCAGATATGTTGGGAAGACAGTACCCTTGAGGAGCAGAAACTGTGACTGTCTGTGTCCAAGATGCAAAGACATTCTCGCAGCTTTTCACCTTGTGGCTCCTTTTTAATACAGGGATGTGCACTGGGTTATTTGGGAGTAGGGAAACTTTACGTGGGGACAGGCAACACTGCTGGGATGCATTTGGAGATTGGATTCTTCCTTTGTCACCTTGTGTGCAAGGTGCAGGAAAGTCACAGAGGAGAAAACCAACTATATCACAGAGTGAGAGGTGGGTGGGATTCTTGGGGCTGTGCTGTGCAGGGCCAGGAGCTGGACTGCAATGATCCTTGTGGGTCCCTTCCAACTCAGGATATTCTATGATTCTAGGTGCTACAGAGGTTCTTGGGCAAGTGCAGCCCTATTTGCATGAGTGCCAGAGTCTAAAAGATTTTTAAGTCTCACTCTCCATCACTGGAACTTGTCCAGTTTGAATTGTGCCAACAAAGGAGCTCTGCTCTGCTCCCCTCCTCCGTGTGCAAATTCCCCTGGCTAACCTCCTCCACCACCCACTGTGTTTTCTATGTCACCACTGAAAGCAAACACCCTCAAGAAAGAAATAAACCAGCAGGAATCAATGGCAACTAGATAGCTCACTGCCTATCTGTTTGCCTCTGCAAGCATTCAATTTGCACCCCAAAGTCAGGCAAAAAAGGTCCAAAAGTCCAAAGAATGTTCTGGGAAAGGAGAGTCCCAGCAAAAGACAGCGGGAAACAGACTGAAAATGCATCTGTGCATTGTCAGTGACACTTCTGAGCAGAAGGCAGTGGTGCAGTCCAAACATGTCCTCAAATCAAGAGAACATTCTCTGGTGAAGGCACGGCATGGTGAGAATAAATGCACAAAACTCCAGCTCCTGTCAAGACAAGACAAGTTCTTCTGCAAGATTAGGATAACCCTTCCTTAAAACTGACACAAAAATGTTATAGGTGATGTCACAGAATGTTAAGGAATGGAAGGAGGTCTAAAGATCATCTAGTCCCAATTCTCTCTGCCATGGGCAAGGACACCTCCTACTAAACCAGGTTGCTCAAGGCCTTGTCTAATCTGGCTTTGAATACTGCCAGGGATGGGACAGCCACAGCCTCCCTGGGCAGCCTGTTCCAGTGCCTCACCAACCTCACAGTAAAGAATTTATTTCTAATATCTAACCTTAATTTCCCTTCTTTCAACTCGCACGCATTCCTCCTTGTTCTATCACTGCAGTTCCTGATGAAGAGCCCCTCTTCAGCCTCCCTCTAGGTCCCCTTCAGATATTGGAAGGCTGCTATGAAGTCCCCCTGGAGACTTCTCTTCTCCAGACTGAACAGTCCCAATTCTCCCAGCCTTTCCTCACAGCAGAGCTGCTCCATCCCTCTGATCATCTTGGTGTCCCTCCTCTGGACTGGCTGCAGCAGCTCCACGTCTTTCCTGTGCTGGGCCCCCAGGGCTGGAGGCAGCTCTGCAGGGGGTTACATGGTTGGTTTCTGGCCAGCTCATGGTGAGTTTTCCGTCAACACTGAGTTTTCCATCACCCCCGGTCCTTTTCTCAGGGCTGCTCTCCATGACTTCTCTGCCTAACCTGTCAGTGTGTTGGGAATTGCCCTGACCCAGGTGTAGGACCTTGAATCTCACTTTGTTGAACTTCGTGAGGTTCACACAGACCTACATCCCCTGCCTGTCCAGGTCCCTCTGGATCCATCCCTTCCCTCCAATGCTCCAACTGCACCACAAAGCTCGGTGGCATCAGTGAATGTGCTGGGGGTGCACCGATCGCATTGTCCATGTCACTGACAGAGCTGTGGAACAATATCAGCCCCAGCATCAACCCCTGAGGGACACGACTCGTCACTGGTCTCCACGAGATGAGTTAACATCTCAAGTTACTGTCACTTGCAGTCTTTTCTGACTTTCCCATCTCTTTTCAGTAGCTTGCCTGTTTGAAGAATGCAAAGATATTAAAAAATCAGCTGCAAGTAATTTCTCCATAATAAAAACGAACAGAAATTCTGAAATTAATCCCAAGGCAGCAGCAGGCTATGAACTAAGATCTAGTTCAAAGCCGGATCTCTATCTGCTAATGCAGCCAGCTCGGCCAAAATAAATCTTTATTTTCACCAGATGCTACATGTGGCTTAAGTATTCCCACACATCTGCATTAGAATAATGTTCAGAGAGAAGATAAGTCCTTTCTTGGACAATGTAAGTGTAACTTTTGTGAACTGCTCTTATAATGATCCTTGATTTTCCAGTCTTTTACACAATCCTCTGGCCTTTCAGGGATTAGCACATTCAACAAAGGTGGGGTCACCTCCCAGACAGACTTGACTGTTGTGCCCAAATGATTTCTGGTCATGATCCAGACAGGTTACATACAGCTGACATACTCAAGTGCGGCTGAGTGAAGCAACAGGACAGAACTAAGACTAATCATTTTGGTGTGTTAGTCACATTTTTTGAAGGGCTTCATGAATTGAGACTTCTAAATTGCTCTTACTTTTCACAGAGAAAAAAAAAGTCTTTGATTTATTTGAAGACTCAGTCCTCAGTGTTCTTTTTCTCATTATAATCTTAAATTGAACTGAGAGCGATACTCTTCAGGCCACCACAGCTTAATAAATAAAAAATAAAGCCTGAAGGCATCATCAATTGGCTTGCAGCCTTAAAAAATTAGTTCTCAGAACATATTTTCTTTAAATCACCAGTTTCTTAAGAAAGAAATGTTTCTTGCAGGACAGTGGGAATGAGGAGAGAACCTGGGAAAAAATGTATTACTTTTTACATTACTAAAAAGAGAGAGAGGGAGAGCTGGAATGGCATTCAGATGTATTGAATAAGAGCATCCAAGACTTCCTGTTCATTTTGCTCTGCCCTGCTAGTCAAGGATCTTCCTTTCCAAAATGCTGTTGGTGTTTGGTGCTTCACCCCAGGTTTAAGTATGTTAGCACTTATCTGCCATAGGGGTATGAAAAAGAAGACAATGATATCTAATTAGATGTGGAAGGCAAGAAACAAAGAAAAAAGATGAAGGTGAGGTAAAAAAGATCTGACTGCCTCAAGGGGACATGTCAGTACTGAAGACACTGCACAGAAGGAAGACGCGGTGTTTGAATGATGTGATCTTTGTCACTAACTTTAATTCTATAATTCTTTAATTCCGTGTATAGAGACAATCTTTAAAAAAAAAGACCAACAAAAAACAACCAACCCAGAAAACCAGCAATTTTGACTGACAGCTTTAGCAGTGAATGAAAATCCCCAACCCTTGACTGGAACCCGTGACTGGAAAAAGTAAATATTAATGGAAAAGTTAGAATGAAGGACTTCAGGGAAAAGAGGCAGTTGTCATCTATCCAAAATGTCTGTTGAGTACTCTGAAAATGCAAGTTTCAGAGTCCCCAAGCAAGATTTCCAAGCCTCTGGAATGGCCCTAGCCACATGAATGTTAGGGAAGTGTACAAAACCACTGCTTTCCTTTGGCCCATTCACCTAGAGTTGTTAGAGTTTCCTGCCTAGAGAAAAAGAATCCACTGCAGGGAATTCAGGAAAAATAGCTGCCTGGAACCACTATAGCTTTTTTCCTAAAACTATAATGATGCCCAATTCACAAAAAACCAAAAATGATAATGAAAGTGTTTTAATCAACAGCAGGGGATTTCACTGGTTCCAACACTAGCCAACACAAAAATATTGCATTTATTAGAAAATCCTTCAGAAATAAAAATATGTCCCCACAGCAACAACAAAATATAAATGAACATTTAATTTTTTCTCACCCGTAAAATGTCATCTTTCTATGAATCACTCTTCCTGCCTCTGTTGTGTACTTGATATGAGGCCATGTCCTTAAAAATGCGGCTCAAGGAAAAGCTGGCACTAAAAAATGGGTAAGGACGAGGAGAAGGAAGACAGACTGCAAGAAAACGAAGTACCAAACCTTGCATTTTTACTGAACATGCTTACTTGCAAGGAGTTTTTAACATCAACACGGTACTTAGGAAGACAGTGTGGAAGTGTTGGTCATGAAGCCTGTTTGTGAATCACCACGGGCAAAGAGGTGAACAGCGACTCTGGTTTGCTAAACCTGTGTTGTCCTCTGCAGCTCTTACAGCTTTCATCCTCCCCTTATCCAATGGAGTTCAGTAAAAACAGGGAGTGAAAGGGACCATCTATTGTAGGATCACAGAATGTGCTGAGCTGAAGGGACCTATGCTTTGAGACTGCCTTTTTCCAGGCTTCAGTTGGTAATTCTTATTCCCCCCTCCCCATCAGATGGACAGCTGGATACTCTAGCCTCTATTCCCTGAACTATCCCATCATGCATGCTTCAAACTTTTGTTCACTTTATTTGACTTCCATAATTTTCCATCTCCTCTACCATTCTCCCCTTCCTGATGGTGTCTCCTCCAGCTTGTGTTTCACACAGGCCAGAAACTACTTTGGAAATATCCTTCCAGCCCTCTCCCACAGGGCGTTAAACATAGCACTAAAGGGAAATTTAAAATCTTTAAAATTCCATGGCATTCTGTCTGCTTTGGCCAAAGTTCCCAAATGAAAAAGTTTGTTTAGAGGATGAGAGGCAGCATTGGGATAGCTTTTGATTTCTTGCTGGGCAATGCATAAACCTGGGTTGAAATGGGAAGCTGCAAAAACGTGGCAGCAAAAACGCATCTCTGTGAAAATCATGTGTTCACTGAAGTGGAAATGAGGGGATTGCCAGGAGGTCCCAACAGCCTATTGATGCACTGTCAAACTTTTCACCCTTGCCGTTCCACCACACCCTATTTTAAATCCCTGCTCAGATTATTTTTATTTTTTTTCAAACAGCTCATTATTTTGTTGGGCCTACAGCTCACAGAGACTGTGTTGCCACTAAAAACACATAGCTAAACACAAGCGGGTAGGATTCAAAGGAATGAAGCAGATATATTTATTTATCATCTATTAAAAGGCTCTGAGTACAGATTAATGTTCCTTACTCGATACATTTTTTTATTGTTTCACCTGCTATACAGTGGGAATTGAAAAGGCTCTCCGGTCATCTAATCTGGCTGTAGCTGCTTGAAGTGTCTGAGGATTCTCTGAGGAAATATAAACTAAGAAACCACCCACAGTAATACTTCCCAGCTGCCCTCTGACGGTCAAGGCTCCCTGTGAGGCTGCTCCAGGCTCTCCCAAGTCACAAGAGAGCTGCTTCCTGTGCCCCCAGTGACAACCACCCCTTCTGCTGGTGTTTGCCTGGTGGGATCAGAGAGGGGAGCACAGATATGTCCTGCCATTGATGTAAATAGCCAGGAGCCTTATCCTGCACTCCCCAAAACTGCCCTTCAAAGCACTCATTACTTTTTTTATACACAGGTACTTTTTTGGATGCTCTGATGGATCTTCTTGCCCTTCTCTGTGCCGACCATCTGGAAGCCAGAAGCAGCAAGCTCAGATATGGCTTTTTCACTCATTCTTGCAGGCACACAGGGCAATATTTACAGAATCCCAAGTGGTGCTCTTCGTTTGGAGTTTTCTGTTAATTATCCTCTGTTATGCTCTTACTTCTTCCCTCCAGGCTTTCATTCTTTGTTTGTTTTCAGGTCTGTCTGTTACATGTAGTTAGATGATGATGGCTCCTCTATGGCTTCTTTCTTTTTCTAAGACTGTTACTGAACCTTATTTTTGTAATTTCTGGGCCATCTCTCTGTTACCGAAGCCTGTGTTGTACTAGTCCTAAAGCCAAAGCCCCCAGAGTGGGATATACTCTATTTGGTAGAGGAATCGTGTTTTTTAGTATAATATTAAAGGGCTCTGCATGCAGCCATTATTTTGCTTCTGTGAACTCAGTCCATGCAGAAAAAAAGCCAGATTCATATTTCACTCCATAGTGAAATATTTTGCACACCTAAATCAGCGTACAGGCACATTACACATTGGGCACACATGAAGTCTGTATATTATTTTTATCTCCTGGTTTCAAGTGCCAGTTGTCACCTAGCAGCTACCTTGAGGTTGGCTGAACATTCTTGGCTTTGTCTGGAGAAGAATCATTCATGTCATGATCAGGCTTCCAATGGTGAAGAGTATTCCTTAAGTAGAATAAGGAAATTTCAGCAATTAAAATCATTAGACCCAATTTCACTGAGGTAGAATTGCATTTTGCATGCCATGCTAGCAAAGCCAGGATTTTTGTTAGAAGCAAGCAGTTTCCTTTTCCTTTTGCTCTGGGACTAAAGAATCTTGTATAAGGCAAACAAGTTTTACAGAAAAAAATTTAAAGCTATAACAGAACAACTAATGAAATGTCACTTCAGGGTTCAAAAGTTCTGTAACAACAGTCCTGCCCAACTGGGAAATTATAATTTTTTAAAAAATACAACAGAAAAGGAATCTCTTGTGAACTTTTGAACTTTTAAACTTTTTTTCAATAAAATATCTAAATTAACAGAGGAAAAAGAAAGTTTCTAAATAAAGTCTTCCCCTAGGACGACATTTTTGTTCTGCCAAATTAAACTAACCAAAACTTTTGTTTCTCTAGCAATTTAGCTTCCCAAGAAAAATACACCTGCAGCTATCAGGAGCTTAGCTTGAGCATGCAGGCCTTCTGTTTCATGAACAACGTTAGAGGGCACTTCTGCATTGTGGGAGGTTTCAGCCAAAGAAAGGGACAAGCCAGACCTTCCTGGCTGAAACGCGCATGAATTCAGAGGCAAGCTGAGATCTGTTCCAGCCTTACTCGGGTTAATAACTTGTTCTGCAGGCAGCCTCTTTGATCCTTTCAAAGCTGATTCTGAAGTAAGGCACAACCTGCTTCGAGGGAAGGTGGGACCTGGGATTTGATAAGCAGGTCAATGATCTGGGAGGTGAGGCTGAGACATGGGCTCCCATCCTGCCTCCCATCCCTGTGCCCCTGCACTGAAGAGATCTCACCCAGGGCTTCACTGATTTTGTGTCTTTCAGCATCTGGCGCTCTTACAGCTTCCTTTGACAAAGGCAGGAGATTAATTTATAATCTCTGCTTGCACTGATAAAGAAAAACAAAAAACCCCCATCAAAATCCCCTTTCCAATCTGGGTGATTATAGAGAAAAACTTGGACAGGAGATCTAAAAACTTAAAAATCAGGTCACTGGAAAGGAGAGTGAGAACTCAACCTATGTTTATTTAATTATTTTTAAAATGCCACGACTTTTTAACTAATTTTCTCATTTTGAGGGTGCTGACTCATGTTTTACGCAAGTTTCAGGTTAGCAATGCTGGCAAAAGCAAACAGAAATTATCAATATAATTAAATACCTCTAGTTTATCTGAAAGCCTCTAAGCAGCCTTTTCTTATATGCTTTTCTTCAATGACGTGATCTCTTTGAAAGAGTCGTACAAAATTATCAGCACATGCACAGAGTTAATTTTCTAGTTCTTGAGTTTATTTACCATTCTTTAAGGCCTGACCTATGGAACCAAGCTCCTGAACCCAAACTGCTGGGGAAATGCAGTTGTGATTTACTCAAAGTCTCTCTCCCCATTGGAAGGCTGGATTTCACAATATGCCTTACGAGCAACCTTCAGTGTTTATTATTGTACAGACTAACTGGGCGAAGTCTGCTTTGTTTAGGCATCGAAATCCCATTTGCTCTGAATCTCCCCTTTCTCACTCATAATGCCGGGGAAAGGTTGTAGGAACTGTTTGAGTATTTCCTCCCAGTCTCCCTCCTGAAGTGAGGAAGCGAACAAAGACAGAACATCAATGGGCCATTGCGAAAACGGCAGTCATTCTTTCCTGGAGTGAATGACTGTGGCCCCTTCTTGGTGAGCTCCACATTTAGACCTGGAATTCCAAGAATAAGCAATTTCTTACCTGCAGTTGTGTATTATTCAAGCCATTCTTAACTCTCAGCCTTCTCTCTAAACACTGCAGCTACACAGAGAAATCGCAGAGTTGGGTGATTGGCCTGTTGGAAGGAACCTTAGAGATCATGTAGCTCCACCCCCCTGCTATGGGCAGGGACAGCTTCCTCCAGAGCAGATTGCTCCAAGCCCCATCCAACCTGACCTTGGACGCTTCCAGGGATGGGACAGCCACAACTTCTTTGGGCATGCTGTGCCAGGGCCTCACCACCCTCACAGGGAACAATTTCTTCCTAATACCTAATCTGAATCTCTCCTCTTGTAGCTTAAAACTGTTCTCTGTTATCCTATGTGTCCATGCACAAAGTCGCTCAGACCAGGAGCCCACACAGATTCCCAATAGGATGTGTTTCCTTGTGTGCTGCCTCCTTTGCTGTGGGGGGCTGCATCCCACCTTGCACCACTTGCACTGCATCCACCACATAAACAGCAAGTGCAGTTTGGGGTGGGGGGCAGCTTTCTGAATCTGTGACATTTCCTGGGCAGGGGTCCAAGCTTCTCTATGGTAATCGCAGTTCAGAATTAAGATTTTTCCTGTCCTGGTCTTGAAGCCATCATTCCGTATTTAGAAAACTTTGTGAGGCGCAGTGAAGGAGAGGTATGACATCTCCCTCAGAAACAGGTCAGCTCTGAGGAGGTTGCTGTCTAACTGAGGCCTGCACTGACCCACAAGACAGAAGTCCTACAGAAGTAAGACACGAGCAGCAGCCCTACAAAGCAACGGGAGTCAGTTTTGGCCAAGCACAGGAGCGAACAACAACCTTGTAGCTGTGTCATTAAAGTTGCCTGGTACAACGCACGCAGCTCTGAGGGACCACGAACACTTGTGCGTCTGTTCATATCCCCCCCTCCTCCCCATTCAGAAACCTGCCTGTCCCTCGTCTTGGCAGCCACTCTCTTCCAGTTTCAACCATCTGATTCATGCGGCAAAAAGCCTCCCCATAGAAAACATACTGCCTGGACCGCTTTGTTTTTCCTAGAGCAGTGCAAACAGTTATTGCAAGGGGAATTTCAGGAAGATTGTGCCTGGCAAGGAAAGCTCGCTAAATAAATCCATGATGTTAATTATCCTTTGCCTGTTTCAACCGAGCATTTCGAAGTGCTTTGCAAACCTTTAATTAAGGTGCAATTTAGTACCATGTGGTAGTTAAGTATTATCAACACTGTTTTCTGCAGGTGGGACACTATGACACAGAGGGTGAAATGACCTGGATGAAGTCTGTCAGCAGCAGACCTGAGCCTCAAACCTACTAATTTCACCTCACCAGCTCCCTCCTCCATTAGACCTTTGTAACTGTGAACAGATGTGGTTCTCTTGCAAGCACTGATGCATTATCTGGTTTTGAGTCTTTCCTTTGACAAACCTCCCATCAGATGCTACATTTGTTCCTGCATTCTCCCACCATCTTAGCCAGCCTTCTTGCTTTGTTTAATCACCTGAAGCCTGTTCTCAGTGGAAACTCTAAATGAATGAAAGAAAAACAGAACAGGAAAAGTTAAGAATGAAGCATTCAGCTTTGAGTGTTCACTTGTCAGAGGGACATTTACAGCAAAGACAAGTCCAAGTGCAAATGCTGGGGAGCTACTCGTGCATTCAGCCATCCCTCTTTTCTCCTGTTGGTTTGTACCATTTTGGACTATATGGATATTTGGATTAACAGAGATAGGCAATATGACAGATGGGCAGATGTGGAGAGCCACTAGATGGGGCTCCAGGAGGAAGAAGACAGCTGTGGGATCACAGGCAACCCGTCAGGATCAAGCCGAGTTGCGTGTTTAGTATCCTGGCCTGTGTCGGGTATTTATTGGAAAGATCAACCATAATAGCAGCATGCAGCACCTGTGCTCTCACCACGGGAAGGGAAGGAAGCGTGCCTTCCAAGCCAAAACGCACAGTACTTTACCAGGCAAAAAAAACATTGTATCCCTTCAATTGTAAACTCTGGGTGAATGTGCTTATACATTCAGAGCAAGAGGCAGATGGTAACAAACCACATGCTTGTGGATTATCCCACTTTTTCCACATTTGCATTCTCAAAACCACTTTTGGTGCCCGTGGTTTAACCTCTGTTTCCCTAACTTCTGTTTATGAGTCGAATGGTCACATGTCATCATGTTGAGTGGGAAAGTGTGTTCAGGGGATAAGGAGGTAGAAGTGGTTCCATATGGTGAAGGAAGAGACTATCTGTAGTGATTTTGTTCGCATTTCTTACCTTCTGTGAGATAAGAATTAGGGGGAATGCAAAGCAGGCTCCAAACTTAAAGACTATAAAGAAGTTTATTAACAGAACTAAAAGAAAAAGGAATAATAAGGATCAGAATAAACCTTCAGAACACTTCTCTTCCCCCCATCCTCCTCCCTCCCCCCAGGTTACAACATANATTTCTGCGGCCGCACCGGAGAGGGGGGGCTATCCTGGCCTGCACAGAACCACGGGCCGTGGCCCGGCCCCCGCCGGTCCGAGACGGAGCAGGAACAGCTGAGATGTTCACCGAGCGGCCCCGATCTCGCCAAGCCGCGGGCCATGGCCCGGCCCCCGCCAAGCCGAGCGGGCAGCCCAGGTACCTGTCCAAGGGCCGGAAGCAAGAGAGCGATTCCCGGGCTTGTTCATCTTTAAATGTGCTTTTTACAGAGATGTGTCCAGCTTCTTAAGTGGCTTAACAGAGTTGTCAATATTCAAATTAGCCAATTGACTGGTTCTATCAGGTCTGGAGGAAGTTACAACAGACCCTTGCAAAAAACATCACTTCCGTGGCTGGTAGAATTTTTTTTTTCTTAACTAAAACTTCAAACTGTTCTAACCCATGACACTACGCCAAAGTATTGAAAAATTATAGAAAGAGGGAAAAGCAAGAGTAAAATCTTTTGAGGAGATCAGGAATCTAAAATGCTTGTGACTTCCTAAGAAGAAAACTGTTGTCTGCACCTGAAAGGGAAATTTATGTTTTTGAAATGCTGATAATATAAATTTCAGTATTTGGAGAGGGCTGAAGGTTGAACAGATTTACCTTTCTCTGCTCTAGGCATGGTTCACGCTGAAGGCTGAAAGATTCCAGTCAGAGGATGGGAGGCCACTGAGACACCATGAAACTACCAGCTTCAGTTCTTCCAGTTTTAATCTGTTGATCAGAATGAAAAAAAACCCAACCCAACAAAAAACTCATTTAAAAAAAATAGCTCTGTTCACAATAGTGTTATGAAATTGAGGCATGGTATTAAGTACATGCTTATGGTTTCTTGAGACAATTCTTCTAGCAAAGTCCGAGTCTTAATGCTTCAGGGAAAGGCGAACAAAACACAAAAGATGCCCTCTTCTGACAGTGTAGCAAGGGTCAAATTTATCATAATAGTGGATAGTAAATGAGTACCACAAAACTATGAAAAAAACCCCAAACGAATGAGAAATGGTCTTTACTTTTTTTTTTTTTTTTAATCTGATGTTTGAATAAAAAGCAGACAACAGTACAAAAATACCTTATTCTTGGGCAGGAATTTAATATTCTCTATCTTGGCAAAACCCCCTTCAGAACCCCTTTTGCCACCATAATAGGTTACAAATTCTGGTAGTTTTATTCAGAAAGACCAGCCAAAGAGAGATGACTGGAAATTCAAACCCAAAGCATACTTCTATGCTGTAAGCATTCACTGGTGTTGTGTGCCGTAAAAATTTGGTAAATGAAAGGATATTTCAATTACCAAAAGTGGCTGAGGTAACCAAACTTTTTATTATATGTCATGAAGCAATTTGAAAAGTCAAGATTTTTAGAAGCAGGGACCCTTCTGAAAATCAAGTGTCTCTGACAGATTTCCAGCTAGGCACCCAAAAGGCAAAGCATTTCTGAATATTTAGGTCAAAGGAAAGGACTTTGGTTTTGAGAATCAATTATGTAATCATAAGCCAGTCCCAAAAGAGGATTCAAAGGCCAGATCAGCTGTCATACAGTTCATTATTGGTGGTCCATATACAGTTCATTATTGGTGGTCCTGAGGGTTGCAGTCTTGAGTTGGGAGTGGTTTCAGAAGTGAGACTAAGAAAAGCTGCATGTGGTTCCAAAGCACTTAACTCTGCCTTCAAGGGAAGCAGACTTTGCGATAGTCTTTGCCAATAGAGCAGATGATGCATAGACATTGAGCTGAAATTCCGATTTCTCTTTGCCATCAGCTTCGGTGTGGCCAGGATTCAAACCCAGTTATTTTAGGGACACATCCAATACTCATTTAATCAAGTCAAAGACTTCCATTGACTTAAATGGGAGATGGATCTCAGCCTCAGAAGTCAGTTAAGTCACAATCACAGCTCAGGAAAAAGTGTGCCACTTCATTAATCCAGAAGTGGAAGTAGAATGGATTAGCCTGGAAGGGGGGAGAAAGCAGAGTGACACCCACAGGTCCAGACTGCTCCCATTATCCCTAGGGTGGCAAACCCAAACCTGCTTCATCCCTGCGAAAGAGAATTGGATTTCTTGCCGCAGGTCTGAAACTTTCCCTGAGGCAGGTTTAAACCTGCAAATTGTACAGAAACACTTCCCATCCAACAAGACATCCTATTACAGACCTGTTCTATATTCTGTAAAGCTGGCGGTGGGTGGCTTTCAGTTGACTTCCTCCCCACACACTTTGCTGCCAAGTCAGAAAGACGAAAAATCATATATACTTGCATTCACCAAGTGATCTCCAAAGCAACTTAATACTGGTTCAAGTCTTCCTTGTCTTATAAATCGGATTCTTTCTGTAGATTGTTTACCTACCACTTCTAGTGTGTCTCCAATAAATTAAATCCTGCTGAAGTGGTAAAATATACGAAAGATATACTGAATGGTCTGCAGGCTGTACAGTGGAGCCATTATTTTAAGAGGAAGTAGGAAAGGCAATCATAAAATTTTGAAAAATTATGCAATAACTTTGTAGTTACTGCCCATCTGTATTCATTACAATGATCTGCTTCACAGGCATATAAATAGAATTGGCAAGTAAAAGATGTGCTGTTTGCCTCCAGACATGGCACTAGACTTCAGCAAATGAAATTCAACTGAAGACTTTAGAAAAAGTTCTGAAAGTGTTCATCCACAGATAGAATCTAATCACCCATCTCCCCCTGCCTCCCCCCCAACCATTTTACATTCCCCCATGCTTGTTCTTACCCCCAGTCAGGACACTTTTGTAAGAAAGACGACAAAATTTAATTGCTTCATTTGCAGGACAACCCTGATACACTACATGACTTCATTCTCACAAGGCAACAAGTCCCATAAATCACACCTACTGAGTGCCCCCATTAGAGCTCCAGTATGACAGCTTTATGCCTAATACTCTCCAAACAAGGACCACACAAAACTAAGACTGTAAAATTACTGTTGACTCACAGCAGCTTTTATAACATGCACTCAGCTCAAAAAGACTTAACTTATATGGGGTTTAATCATATTTGGGCATGGGAGACCTCTCACTGATTCAAGACAACATATGTTTAAAAAAGAAGAAAAAGCAGAATATATTTGGCATAGCTCGTTACCTTGTAGTTCCCACAGAGAAATACATCAGAATAATGGAAAAATGACTGCCTTTTTTTGTAATAAAAGAGGATTCTGAGAAGTGTTTCTTCCTAAAATTGGGGGGGAAAAAAAAGGTGTTTTGTGTGTTGCCATAGGTTGGGAAAGGCGTAGGAAAGGTGCTGTTTCTGGATTATAGAGGTGCTTCACAGCCATGGAGGCAGCCAGGGCTGCACACCCTTCTCAGCGCCAGTGCTACCAAGTGATGTGGCTTAATCCCAGCTGGCAGCTCAGCCCCACGCAGCCACCCACTCTCTCCCGCTCCCCTGGGGTGGGGGACACACACGGAAGAGTAAAAGTGAGAGAACTCCTGTGCTGAGATAAAGACAGTTTAATAGGTAAAGCAAAAGCTGGACACACAAGCCAAGCAAACCAAGGAATTCATTTCCCACTTGCCACGGGCAGGCAGATGTTCAGCCATCCCCACAAAAGCAGGGTTCCAGCACTCGCAATGGAGACTTGGGAAGACAAACTCCATCACTACACGTGTACCCCCGTACCTGCCTCTTCTCCCTGCTCTGTATGCTGAGCACAATGCCATATGGTCTGGAATGTCCCTCTCAGCCGCTGGGATCAGCTGTTCCAGCTGTGTTCCCTCCCAGCTCCTTGTGCAGCCTCAGCCTCCTCGCTGGTGGCATGGAGTGAGACGCAGCAAAAGCCTTGACACTGTACAAGCCCTGCTCACCAGTAACTAAAACATCCCTGAGCTACCAACATTGTTTCCAGCACAAGTCCAAAACACAGCCCCATAACAGCTACTGTGAAGAAAATGAAGTCTGTCCCAGCCAAAACCAACACAAAGGGTACATCCTACCCCAAGAATGTTTGCCCCATCCGGCCAGTGGGCAACCTCCACTCTAATGGCCCCACTCATCCTGAATGCATGGACACACTTGCATCGTGAAGCTGCAGCAGTGTGCTAACAGAGAGGAGCGAGCCCTGGTTGGGGGACTGACTGATGCTACTCACACAGTTAGAGAAACAGCTGGCCTGAAGCCCTGGGTATTCAAAAATATCCCAGCTGAGCCGCCCTGCGAAGCCGGGAGCCTCTGGAGCAGAGGCTGTCACTGCAGGCTCCTGCATGAACAAAGGGTGCCTGTGAGTGTATCCGAGGATTTTGATACACTTCAGAGCAGGACTACGATTGCTTCCCTCCAACAATGTGGCACGCATCACCACATTTCACTGAGCATCTCTTATTTCTTCGCACAATAGCTTTTTTCCCCCCCCACCCTCCCTATGGTTACAAAGGAGACGGAGGGGGTGAATCTTACATGCAGTCCAGCCAACTTCCTTGCACTTGGAAGGCAAAACCAAGAGGTTTGTATAATCAGGCTAACATGCAAATCAATTGAAATTACAATGGTATGTTATATTCCTTAAGTATTCAAATCACAGTGAAAAAAAATCCCCTCCACTAAACTACAAGGGACTGACTGAAACCCACAAAAGCTGGGAAACATGGTCTGACTGAAAGCTTGTCCTTACTTCACCCCTGAGGAAAAGGGTAGAGAGTAGAGATAATACTGACTGCTTTCTGGTGGGCCCTAAATACATAGCTAAGTCCCACGAAATAAATAGGAGGCTTGCCACCATATCCTCCCTCCCATTCCCACGCAACCAGACCTCTAACTCACAGGCTTGCAAGGCAGCTGCTTTCTCTCTGTCCAGGACTTCATTGTCACAGGAATCAGTCTTGGCTCTGCTTCCCTGTTTAATAAGTTTCCAGTTAGCACCTGCTATGCTTTTCTCTCTCCCTGCCCTTGCCAAAAAGGGTTGTGATAACATCAACTCCAAAGAAAACAACACCAAAAAAAGCACAAGGAGGACATCTCTGGATTCCTGTTTTCCTATGGATTCCTCCCCTGTTCCCAAATTCCCCATTCCCACCATCTTCGTCACATCCGTGATATCATTTCTGCTTCCCCTCTCCATGGTGGTACACTGTATGCCTTAGCAATGGGCTGGGGCGGTGGTCCCAGCTATTTTAGGGCAGTGCACGTGCTGCCTGCTCAGCTGGTTGCTGCTTTTTTAGGTGCACAAGGAACTAAGGTATAATTGTCTCTTCCTTGGTGAATGAATGCTTCTGAATCTTCCTTCTTCATCCCGCTACTTCTTTGCATGGAAATTCGTGTGCATCCGTCTTCACTTTTGTGCCACTGCCAAACTGAGCTGAAATGAGTAGTGAGTTCAAAAGTTATCATGAAGGATGGATGAATGCACTGCATGTTCACAGAAACATTATTTATATAGGGAACTAAGCTAAAAAAAACCCCATCACAGAAGCCTTTAAGAGCAGTATAAAATGAACCAAAACTGTAGAGTTATGCCATACAGATGCCACTGCAGACACAGTGTGTTTTGTTTTCATCTAAGACTCACATAACTAAAGCTACTCACCTGTGTCAGCCTCATGAAAGTGTCTCTGAGTCTTCTGAGGTGGCTACCAGGGTGACCAGTGAAGGAGGGATTAGATTCCTTTGGGTTTCTTGTCTAAAAATACATTAATGCGTACACACCATATGAATCATGTACGTGCACAGGTAGGGCCCTCCTTGTTTCCTCATAATTGCAGGTTCCAAGCTCTTCAACATCTTTATGTTTTTTTTACAAACCGCATTTTCTACTCTCTAAGGTATTAAAGTACTTTTATTTCTGTTTATCAGTTGAAGCTGAAAACCTTTGAAGATCAGGTTCCTAATAAAGTAACCAGTTTCTTTGGCTTTCAGGGGCATTTATTTATGTACATCTGGGAAATTAGCACCATGGACCTCAACCAAGGACTAAGGAGAAACTCACAGAAAAGAAAGGAGTTGGATGTAGTTCCAGATCCCAGATTAATGCCCTAGTTCCATCCTCTTCCATCCATCCTTTGATGAATTATAAAGCAATTAGCTGAGAGTGAAAAGAAAAACCCCAGCCCAAATATATAAGAAAATGAGAATAAATAAGGAAAGGGTCCAATTTTACTTGTACAGTTTTCCAGTTCTTTGTTACATTTAGTTTGGACTCAGCTGTATTCTGAGGACACTTTAAATCACCCTAGTAAATCTGAGAGGTCTTGAATAAGGCGAAATAAAGAGGCCTTGGAGAAGACAAAACCTCTTTCTGCCTTCTCAACCCCTCCCACTATTTAAAAGTTACTTTGGTCTAATGAAAATCAGATTTTAAGTCTCCATAAACCCCCCAGATTACCATAATTAGAATATAATTTTTTCTATGATGCTATCTTCTGGAGGAGAGGCAACATGCTGTACGGATGGAAGCAGCTTCAAACTCTGCTTGAAGCTGCGGGAATAAAAGTCTCCCTGCAAACAAAAAATCATAAATTAAATTTAAAAAGCAATATTTCACTTTCTTTATGGGTTGGCATGAGCCTGCAGGCCCACGGTTTGAGACATTAAAACCATGGGTGCACCCTATGAAAGACAACCCAAAAGTTCTGACACTGAAGCATATTGGTTAGGGCTGCTCAAATATTTCATCTGCTTTGCTGTTTTTAAATGAGTATATGAGAAATACTTGAGGTTTTTTGCTTTTTTTTTACCCTCAGAGCAAGAGAGGGTATTGTTTAGCTGTTAGACAACAGGGCTGGGAAACCTAAGGACACATGGAATAAATAACGCAGAAACTAGTATAAAGCCCCTTATATAATGTGGCCTTATCAGTCATCAGCTCTGCCTCAAAAAAAGACATCAGGTAGTTTCCAGATTTGAAAAAATAGTGAAAAAGGAAGGATTCCTTCACTTTAGAGAAAAAGTAAATAGTAAGGGACAAGAGACTACACGGTATCACAGCAGTTTCAAAAAATGAGAACAGTCGGATTCAGGGAAGTTAAAAGGCAAGTCACCTAAATATGGTGAAAATAAACATGTTAGCAGAACATGTAACAATGTGCTCGAAACAAAGAATTTAGCAAGATGCAAACAATTTATATATTTATGTATACATGAATAACGACCCTCTCACTGTTATTTATGGATAAAAGAGTTACCAGTATAATTTTTGGGATTGGAGAGCAGGATAAACATGATTAGTTTTTCGCATGTTTGGAAAATTTATAAGTCACAAGTGACACTCCTGCATAGTGCTGCTTATTGTCACCCCAATCCCCTCACACCAACTCCAGACACTTGAGCTGCAAACTGCAAACAAAAGCTTCAAGGGAACATTCTGAACATGGTGGGGGGAGAGCAGGAGAGACGGAGTTGCCACCAGTGCCTGAGGAAGGCCCTTGCAAAGACAAGGAGGGGAGGACCGAAACTCTTATGAAAGTGTGGCTGAAGTGCTAAACCACAGAACTGGAGTAATTGGGTTCAATCTTTTTGAGTGTTTGCCCTTCAAAAATGTTCATGTAAAGGGGACTGGGGAAAGATAGGTACCAGAAATACGTTATTTGCCAAAACCTCAGTGCTTACTAGGATCCAAGGAGAGTTCTCAAGAAAAGCACATCCTGCAGGGATTTGGCACTGACTGGTTTTTTGTGTACCATACCCAGAGCTTCTGGAAGATGAGAAACGACCCTTCACGTGAAGCTTGCCTAAGACTCTGCTTTTTCCCTGCACCTGCCCCACTTTTTGAGTATGTTCTGTAGCCTCAGCTGATATTTTTAACTCTGCCATTAACCAAACTGGGAAAAGAGGAAAGAAACCACCACTAATCCAGGGCACTTATGCAGAGAGGAGGAAGCACTCCAGTGTGCTTGCTGCGATACAGATGACTGTATAAATAAATGTGCCATGCCACTTTTGTTGAAACCAAAGCTTAACAATTTTAAAACCAGATTCCTAAATCCCAAGCCTGTCTGAAAAATAATATTCTCCTAAAAGTTCTTTTAATGCTGTATTTGTGTATCAACATTACTGCTTTTTCTGTTTGAGCCTTTTGAAGTAATTTTTTCAGGCTATGTTTTTTTGGGTGAAGAACATGGAATACCTACTCATGTATATAGTTCCATGTAACAGCAACAAAAAACCAGCAGCAGAACAGATAATGCTAGAAGCAGCATTCTTGCCTAATTCCCGTAAAAGAGGAATTACTTTCTGAGTGTCTGACACTGTACTTTCAGAGAGCAAAGCCTTTTCCATCCATCAAGGAGTACATCGAAAAGGCAAGGGAGATACATTATTTGTCACAATAAACCCTCTTGAAATGAGTTTCACACTACTTAAAACACTATTTATTGAAAATACTTGATATTTAATACTTAAAACAGTTTTTGATTAATCATAGAATCATGGAATCATGGAGTCATTTGGGATCATCTCATTCCTGCCATGGGCAGGGAGACTGTCCAATAGGACCTTGATGTACCTTGTACATTCTAGACAATTCTTTTTTTTTTTCTTACATATATCATACTTTTGTTGTGTTTTGAATGCTCGGTTTATCAGCAACTTGTATTTTGTTGAGTAGTCATAAACAGCACTTGCTTGAAAGAAATTTTGGAAAACACAGCTTGTATGTGAGACAACTTCAGTGACTGGTCTTACCACTAAGGAGATGAAATTTTCCACTTCTTTTACAACGCCAGGGTGGTACTAAAACTTTAGATTTGTAGGAGGCAACAAATTCATAAATCCAACAATGGATTTATGTAATACCTTTGATCTCAAACTTCTGCTCTGAAGAAGCTGAAAGTTCTTTATAAGAAAAGAACTGTCTAACAAAATCCTCTCAAATGAAATGTCTCTCTACATACATGCGTATATAAACACAGCATGGGTTTTACAAGCCACACAGAACTTTAATAAGTTGGTCAAGTGAATGCACCAAATGTATTCGAAAAATGCATTCAGACTTTAAACTCCAGGCCTAGTTCCCATTGTTTGGTGTGGAATATTGAAAGCTGTGCCAGTGTGGAGAGCTATGGCCTTGAGGTTATAAGGAGAAAGAGATTACAAGAATACTTATTGAAAAGTGTTACATAATTAGTATAATATTTGATCCATTAGAAAATCACATCTAAAGTAAAAGAAAATACTTGTGGGTATTTGTTGAAGGACTTGTACATAAGTCTTAGAAACAGGAAAGAGAAAATAGTGAAACCGTAAGATTTGCAGGATGACTCCATGGACTGTGCAGAATAGGTACCTTGCACATGCCAAGCACAGCGTGCTTTGAACTGCACTGCCCAAGCCAGTTTTCTCCTAGCACGTCTTCCCAGCTGACACTGAGATGAATTAACTGAAAGCCAAAATTTATTAGCAGATTAGAGTGAAAAACTATTGGTTTCATCCACAGAGAAGCAGTTTTCATGTTTGAACCCTTGTATTGGACTTACAGGGAACGGTTTTGGTAGTGAGGGGAGTATAGGGGTGACTTCTCTGGGAAGCTGTTGGAAGCTTCCCCCCTCTCTGACAGAGGCAATTTCAGCTGGCTCCAGGGTGGACCCGCTGCTGGCCAAGGCTGAACCCAGCAGGGATGGTAGCCTCTGGGATATCATATTTAAGAAGGACGGGTGCAAAAAACAGGACATTTTACATCTGGGGAGAGGAGAGAGAACATGTGGGAGGAACAGCCCTGCAGACGCCCAGATCAGGGCAGAAGGAGGGGCAGGAGGTGCACTCCAGGTGCTGTAGCTGAGGTTCCCCCACGGCCCATGTAGGGCACAGGGGTGTAGAGATCCACCTGCAGCCCAAGAAAAAACCCATGCCGGAGCAGGGGGATGCCCAAAAGAGGCTGTGACCCTGTGGGAAGCCCACACTGGAGCAGGTTTGTTGGCAGGACTTGTGACCCTGTAAGGGACCCATTGTGGAGCAGCCTGTTCCTGAAGGACTGACCCTGTGGAAGTGATCCATGCTGGAGCAGTTTGTGTAGAACTGCAGCCAATGGGAAGGACTCACGTTGGAGAAGTTCCTGGAGGACTGTCTCCCTTCGGAGGGACCCTGCACTGGAGCAGGGGAAGAGTATGAGGAATTCTTCTCCTGAGGAGAAAGGAGTGGCAAAGACAATGTGTGATGGACTGACCACAACCCTTTTCCCCTCCCTCCCTGCACCACTGTTCAGGAGCAGGTAGAGAAAATTGGGACTGAAGTTGAGCCTGGGACGAAGGGAGGGGTGAAGCAAAGATGGTTTTAAGATGTGGGTTTATTGCTTATTGTCCTACTCTGACTCAACTGGTAATAAATTAAACTATTTTNGAGCAGGGGAAGAGTATGAGGAATTCTTCTCCTGAGGAGAAAGGAGTGGCAAAGACAATGTGTGATGGACTGACCACAACCCTTTTCCCCTCCCTCCCTGCACCACTGTTCAGGAGCAGGTAGAGAAAATTGGGACTGAAGTTGAGCCTGGGACGAAGGGAGGGGTGAAGCAAAGATGGTTTTAAGATGTGGGTTTATTGCTTATTGTCCTACTCTGACTCAACTGGTAATAAATTAAACTATTTTCTTTCTCCAGGTGGAGTCTGTTTTGCATGTGATGTTAATTTGCGAGTGATCTTTCCCTGCCTGTGAGCCCTTCNTGTGTGATGGACTGACCACAACCCTTTTCCCCTCCCTCCCTGCACCACTGTTCAGGAGAAGGTAGAGAAAATTGGGACTGAAGTTGAGCCTGGGACGAAGGGAGGGGTGAAGCAAAGATGGTTTTAAGATGTGGGTTTATTGCTTATTGTCCTACTCTGACTCAACTGGTAATAAATTAAACTATTTTCTTTCTCCAGGTGGAGTCTGTTTTGCATGTGATGTTAATTTGCGAGTGATCTTTCCCTGCCTGTGAGCCCTTCATTGTTTTCTCTCCTCTGCCCAGCTGAGGAGGGGGAAATGATAGACCAACTTTGGTGGATACCTGGTGTGCAGACAGGGTAAACCCACCACAAATATTTTCTCTGTGTTTGCGACATTTCTAATGTGTCCCAGTGTGGGAAGGGATATTGCTACCCCATTGTATTCAGTAGAAGATTTACAGCAAGACTTGCCCATTTCTCCCTTGATGTGCATTACGACCTCATGACACTCTGGAATGAGCCTTCCCTGACTCTGCCTAACCAATTTTGTGGTGTGCAAGAGCTTTGTTATTCTCCTTGGAATGCTAATGGGCAGCCCAGTAATGAGCTGTGGATAGGGCCCCTTAGCAAGTCTGTCTTCCTAGACTAGAAGTTGGAAATGTCCCTTATTTCTGACACACTCCGCCCGTACTGCCTGCCCCGGCTTTGTCGGCTCTTCCATCTGAAACAAAAAAGTCCTCTCAGTTGCTTTCCTTTGATAGTCACTAGAAAGTTTGAATCACAAAACCAGGACTGAGCTGCATATGAGAATTTCCTACTAAAAAAACCTCCTAATTTCATCTGCTTCTAGAAAGTTTTGCCTTGTTGACAAGTGCAGAGAGGTACAAGTGCCCCTTGGAGCAGCATATCCTCTCACTTTTCTAGCAAATGGTTGTAGAACAATGAGAGAAGTAAGTAGGAATTCGACCCTGGTATTGTGGGAACCATCCTTTGAAGCTTAAAAGGGTGGACTTGAAGAGGGGAAAAGGTTCTGGCAGACAAGCTTTAGGTAGGAGTGAATTTGTAAAACCTCGTTAACAGCCCTGAGACATTTTTGGCCCTTTGGCTATGTGGAAGAACCTTGTACATGTTAGATGGTGGATGTCTGTGTGTCTAACATGTTCTTCATATTACGTGCCAGAGGATCTTCACAGACACCTCTCACCTTGTATTTAATACCATACTGAGATACCATCCTTCCCTTCTGTGGGCTACTGGAACAACAACTGAAAAAACCCTACCTGTTTAATTCCTGGTCTGTAGAGGTTGTTACAGGAATAATTTTTGATACCTCTGGCTGCATTCCTCCTTTCACAGTCAGGGTGGGATTCTTTTCATCAGGATTTAAAAGTGAGGTGACCCACTGTGCCTTAGTGTCAACAAACAGACGTGTATGTCCCATAGCCCTAAAAGGGTTAGAAAGGGCTAAAAGTCCAGACATGTATTCTAAGCACCTCTCGAGACTGACCATTCCTCTTCAAGAGCAAGACTACTCTAGAAAAGAATCACTGACATGAAAAAGGCAAAAGTTAAGTCATACAAACCACGTCTTTATTGGATGGTGTTGTTTGTGTATTACATATTACAATATAGCTCATCTCCTGGTGGATGAGGCTGTGGCATTTTTTGTACAACCAGCATTTCTTCTGAGGTGGGTTTTATGCTGCTGGGAGGGAATTATCAAGGTCTGTTCTGCCTTCTGCTAGACACCTCTGACCAGAGAGCAGGAGGACCAGCTGCACAGGCCACAGCACAAGAACCTGCCTGCTGTCAAAGAAACCAGCTCAGTAGCCAGACTGGTGAAGGTTTAAAAGGAGATGGAGAAAAACATTTGCAGTAAACAGCTATCAAAGTTTGAAAAGACCCAAATACTTACAGGACTGGTAGTTTTTTTAATTCTCAGTCATATCAGTGGTAGTAAGGGCTGCAGAATCTGTCCCTGTGTGGGTAATAGCCTTTTTAATTCCCAGTACTTTCTGGGGGGATTGAAGAGATTGGTCTTTCTCTCCCTATGTAAAATCATGATTCATCCATCACGTCAAGAGCATCATAATAATAAATATACCGCCATGGCTGGTGTTTTCCACTGGATTTGGCAAGTGTACTTTGAAAGAAATGAAATGAAAATTTCAGGAATTTCCAATTGGGCTTAGCAAGTTGTGAAAGAAGAGTGATGACTGCTATCAGTGTAAAGAGTTATGAGCTGCCTAGTCCTTCTGTTTTATGGAACAGCTTAGCCATAGAGCAGGACCTACTTCACTGCCACTGTGGCCTGGTCCTGGCCATGGCCTTAATTTTTCTGAGGATGTTATTCATAAATGTTCTCTTAATCAAGCTCAGGCCCAGAGTTTTACTGTAGAGGCCAAACTAATTGCCAGGATACATGAGAAGCCAAACCCTAGAAGGTAAAGCTAAAATTTGTGTGTCCTGGCTCAGAGAACCACTATGTTTCAAACCTGAAATAAAAAGTGGGTTTTTACATTTCTTAAATAGTTGATTTTTCCGCTTCAACAATTAGAACTCTGTGCTTCTCAAAGAATTCACACTGTGATTAACTACATATCCTTCATTTTTTAAATTTGACCACAACAAAAATCTCTCTTTTTAAATTTTTTTCTTTTTAAGAGAAAGAACTAAGGATTTATTCCAAAATTATCCCTAGCTAGTGTGCATGGTTACCACACTGAAAGAGACAGCAGTTTTCAGGGTGAAATGGCATTGCCCCGGGTGCCAAGACCCACATGGAAGCTATGCCAAGGACTGTGAAGATTTTTATGTCTCTCCTGCCATCATAAACACAAATGTTGTATCTTTCAACTAGGCAGCTGGCATGTTCCCCATTGATTACACCCTTTAACAGAGAAAGGGAGAGATGAATGATTTTCTGTATTCTTTCACACGTAAAAGCTTCTAGAGGATTAGCAATCTCTTGGTTCTTGATCAAAATACAGGCTCCAACACAAAATGCTGTAAGATTTCACAGCATCTTAATATTATGTTCATAGTATTGTGAAATTCTTATGCTGGAATAGTCTCACCCATCCTTAAGGAACTGAAATGCTATTCAGTAAGTGACATAACATCCATGCTGGGGTTTTTATGTTCAAAATCTGCTAGCTTTCACTTCTGTGACAGTGTGAAATATTTTGCTTTGTCGTCCTTAGTCACTTGTGTAAGAAGAAGTGAGATGAGGAGACATGAGGTGAAGTGCCTGGACAGAGAAGCTGATGAATCCAAAAGCCTTTTCCTCTTTGGGTCACCCCTTGGTTTCATAAAGAAGGCCACACCTCCCAGCAAACCATGCATCAGATCTGTGAGCATACCTCCCTGTCCTGAAAAGTTTTTCTGCCTGGGCCCATGGCCATCTGGGATATGGCACATCCATATTATCCACTGGTTCAGATGGTTGTGAATGAGCAGCTCTGAAGAAAAAGCTGTCTGTGTGGGGCTTCCTCTTCTTGGAGGCCACTTTTATGCTGAGCCCCTTGACACTCACCTGAGTTATGTTGCTGGTACATCTCTGCCTGGTTTAACACCTTCCAAATCTTGGCCCTAATCCCACAGATTTGGCTTTCTAGCTTGGTCTCACACCTGTCTTGTCGCTATGGACTTTTTGATCAGTATGAGCTGTGAGAATGTATGGGATTTTGTGACCTTTAATAAATGAATGTTACTGATGCAATAGGAATGCTAACCTGTCATCAGGAAAGATACAGCAAAAAACCAGGCAGATACATTATATAGATATTTTCATCCTAAAGGAATTATTCCTACCCTACCACCTAGTACCATTGCTCCACAAGATAAACTTGAAATATTTCACTTGTCCTCTGGAGCTCTGAAGAAGGCTCTTCTGTGCTGTGCTGATAGTTCAGGGCTCTGAAGGCTGGGTTGGATGAGGGAAAGCTGAAAGACTGCAGTCAATTAAGAAAAAAGCTGTAAAAAAACCTCCACCAAAACATAGAAGAGAGCAACAAAAGGCACTAATTCTATTTCCTTTAATATCAAAGCCAAAAGGCTTTTTGCCATAGCCTTTACTAAGAACTATTGAATGTAGAAACATGTTCTCATCAGCAGTACTTAATTTATCCTTGCCTGTATTCCAGAGCAGTCATTTAAAATTTTGACACTAGTTGCAGGATTGGATATGATTTGAGTATCAGGAGCCATTTACAGAAGGCATGAATTAGACTTCCTGCGTGTCAGGAGCAGGCTTTGTTGGAGTTAGATCCAAAGCATTCATACTGAAGGTTAAGCTCTTCTACAAAAAAATCCACTCAAGGCACCACTGCTTTTCACTGCCCTCTCAGTCTTAAGAAGTGGTGTCCAAACTTAAAATATAAGTTTTTCAGTGATCTTAGACAGATGAGTCTTAACATTGCAGATACTCTTCCCACAAAGGGTCTACTGATAACCGAAGATTAATGTTACTGCCTTAAACCATGGTCACATCAGACTTGCTTCTGGCAGCACAGACAGGCTTTTTTCTTTCTGCCCTTATGCTGCCACCTCAAACCCACCCTCCCACTACTGCAGGGTCATAATGAAACTGAGAAACTAAATTAAGGAAAAGCTGTGGATTGAAAATGACCCATCAGGGAAAATAAGAGTTGGCTGAAAAGGATAAATCAAGAAAGTCCACGAGTCATTGTTGCCAGAATGATAGACAGGGCAGTCAGGGAATGGAAATGAGCAGCTGGTGTTGGAAGGAAGGGCAAGGAATGGCTTTAATTGATTTTCTCAACAAGAAGAATGTCTGTGGAACTGTGATGTGACACAATGTAAGCATCACTGACTTCAAAGCTTGCAACTTTAGGCACCATTTTCAAGATAAAGTCACAGGTCCTTGTTTTCTTAAGGAGGTCAGAAGTGTTAGTCATTTTCCACAGAAGTAAAAGTATAGATTTGAGCTCAGTTTGCAAATTGCAATAAACCATTAACACAGTCATTTTCCCTCTTTCCATTTTTCATGATAGCATGTCACGGAATCATAGAATATCTGAACTGGAAAGGACTCACAGGCATCATCAAAAGTTGCTCGAGGGCATCTTACAAAATTCTCGTCTCTGCTTTAATTCAAAACATTTGTGGATATCCTCAGCAGACTGGTACTGTTATGGAATACTGATGCAATATAGATAATTTCCATGTATGCTTACAACATTAAGCACTGCAAGCTGCACGGTTGAATGGAAAATTGAAAAGTCACATTGCTTTTGGCTATGCAGTGAAACGTTATGGTGGACAGCTCAGAAATCAAACTAGAGTAAAAAGAATGTGTTTTCCATGAGAATTCTGCTAGGAAAGCTCAACCATTCAGTTAAAGTGTCCAGTGAAGGAAATTAAATGCGCTTTTGAAGTTAAATGGATAGCTGTATGACAGATGAAGTTTTTTTTTGTTCGTTCAAGTCTATAAACATACATGACATTATAACAATAGATGAATATGAGAAACACTGTCTTGTGATTCTGAATAAGCACTCAGAACTGTCAGTTCTTATCCAGTTATCTGGATCATTTGGGCATGGAAAAGCTGGGTGGGGAATTGCATGAGATCAGGGAAGAAAAGAGGAAATCTCATGAGAAAAGGGCTACAAGGATCTCTGCTTAGAGTATTTTGGCAGTTTCTCAACCCAGAGGCACACAGCAAATGAAAACCAGCAATAAAAAACTCCAGATACTGTTGGGAATTAAATGAACTGCCAAGAAGAGGGCAGTTTCTGGGACCCTACGCACAGATAGAGAGGGCTTGTGGCATGCCACCCTCCGCTCAGCTGCTCGTATAATTGTACATGGATAGTGTTTACTGCTGACTCACGCTGGCAGACAGACCTTATTTATTGCAAGCATGATACAAGAGGGTTTGGAGTGTGCTGTGGAACAGAGGAAACTTGCAGCTGCAGCAGAGGAATCCCCCAGAGAGAGATCCAAGAACAGTTAAGCTTGAGAAGAATATCTGGACTCTGTCCTTACTGTGTCTATTGAAATGACAGAAGTGAGGGGATTCGTCTCAACCTGCCGCACATAGAGTCTGTTCAGAAAAGGGTGGGAGCTTCAGCTGCTTACAAACACTTTCCTGACCTGTATCACTCATTTCTAACAAACAGATTAATCATTTGCAAAAGCAGAGCCTGCTTGTTCGTTGTCTACTCTAACCTTTTGCATCATACCAGCACTGATTTTATTAGCTTTGGTTGCTCTCCCACTGACACATTCTCTTGTCCTGTTGGAAAGCAAACTGAACAAAAACATTCTCATGTGTTTTTTGTTTTACACTTGTCCTGCATTGAGTAGAAATTATTACAAGAAGTATAGGAGGGTGTCTCGTGGCAACTTGGTAACATTCTAGTTTGGTCTTCAGGATCTGCTCTTGATCTCTTCGTAAGAATCCTTCACAGATGGAGCTGCCATGAAAGGAATTTGTCCTTACATAGGGTCTCATTCTAGAATGACACAGGTTGGCACAGCGCCAGTAAGTCTGATGGAGCTGAGTCGTCAGGAGCAGCGGAGGAGCCCAGTGGGTTTTCAAGGAGTACATTAAAAATACCCCCTCCTAATAACAAGGTGAGATCATATGTTGGCGTAGTCTCAGAAATAAAGGATTTAAAAGACCAAGCTGATGCGTTACACCACAGTACAGTGAATAACTCTCTATGTAGTGCACAGCTAGAAAACACACACCCCCCCAACAATGGACAGACCTGCCCCAGCTGAGTGCTCTTCGGCCTCTGCCACTAAATACCACCAGCAGTCAGAGCTCTTGGTCTCAGGGATCAGCAACACTAGGGCTGCTCTCCAAGGCAGAACAAGCTCAGAGCGAGGCATAAACCCCAGCTCAGGCAGGAATGGTGCCCTCACCCTCCAGGACACAGCTCCAGAGGTCTGAACCATCTGGTCAGAGCAAGGTGCTCATGACAGGGTCTATCAATCCTGGCTGGGGATGAACAGATGGAGCAGCCCTGGCAGAAGGACTTAGGGGTGCTGGTGGGTGAGAGCTGGCCCTGTCCTGCCTCAGAACCTCCCATGCCCTGGTCTGATCCCCCAGGGGAGGGGGGATTCTCCCACCCCCACCTGCAGAGCTGCCTCCAGCCCTGGGGGCCCAGCACAGGAAGGGCGTGGAGCTGCTGCAGCCAGTCCAGAGCAGGGACACCAAGATGATCAGAGGGATGGAGGACCACTTCTGTGAGGAAAGGCTGGGAGAACTGGGATCAATCAGCCTGGGGAAGAGAAGGACTCAGTGTGACCTAATTTTGGCCTTCTACTACTTGAAGGGAGCCTGCAAGAAAGGTAGAGAGAGACTATTGACAAGGGAATGACAGGAGAAGGGGGAATGGCTTCGCACTGACAGAGAGAACATTTAGATTGGATATTAGGAAGAAATTCTTCCCTGTGAGGGTGCTGAGGCCCTGGAACAGGTTGCCCAGAGAAGCTGTGGCTGCCCCATCCCTGGAAGTGTCCAAGGCCAGGTTGGACGGGGCTTGGAGCAACCTGTTCTGGAGGAAGGTGTCCCTGCCCATGGCAGGGGGTGAAACTGGATGATTTTAAGGTCTCTTCCAACCCAGACCATTCTGTGATTCCATGATTCTGTGATGCCATGATTCGGTGATCCAAACCCAGTCAAAATTAGCAAGGCAAGACCAGCAGCAGGACTGGAGAAGAAGCTTCCTACAGCATTCATCTAGAGCCCTTCAGCCAAGTCCTGTGAGCAAGCAGGAACAGCCAGGCCTGGACACATGATGGGACTAGAATTTTAAGTGGAGCTGCTGGGGCAATGGGCAGGAGGAAGGTAGGTGTCCCTGTTTGAGACAAAATTCAGAAGAACATCCAAATTTGAACGTCTTCTCTTAGAAGGCAGGTTACAGCCACCCCTCCCCCACCAGGTTCGGGAAGAAATTCCTCAGAGTAAAGTGAAGGAAAAATACTATTTATTTAACAAACATACAGGTAAAGAATAATAATGCTAGATAATAAAACCTCTCGCTGTGGAGAGAAACCTGGGAAGATTTTAGAGCCCTTCTGTGGGTGTGGTCTCTCTCCTCCTCTTCGGAGCTAGGTCGGCGTGAGTCCATCTCTGGGCCTTGGTGGAAAGTTCTCCTGGATGATGTTTTGATGTTGTTGCACAGTTCCAGAAGAAAAGAAGAAGAAGCCAAAGTCCCAGGGAGACAAAGGAGTTTAACTCTCTGTCTCTCTCTTCCGAGAAAAAGAGCCAAGAGCTGAGAAAAGCAGGAAGGGTGCTTGCTTTGCTCCTCAGCAGCAGCAGCTATCTGTGTGTCCTTGGAGCACACACTGCTTTGAAAAGTTCGACTGCCTTTTTTTTTCTTTCTGTCACACCCAGTTTTAAAGGTGCAGAAAGGCACAGGATTTCATACCTGGGCATAGAGCGGTGATAGGGGATGCAACATCATAAAGTTACCCCAAGACAGTAGGCAGAAGCTTTTGGTGCTTACAGGGCATGGATGCTTGGGTTACAACAGCAGACAAATCTTTATGTGAAAGTGTGATAGAAATCTAAAGCAAGCCAGCAAAAATATGCTTCTAAAAATTTGTCTCTCTAAAAAGGGCAAGATGTTCTGCTCCTAAGTTTGATGACAGATTCATAGTTTAGAATAACGTTAAGAAAAATGGTTAATTTGAAAACTGTACACACAGCTAAAACCACATCAGTTTTCGGCTGTGCACCACATTGCCAAGTCATCAGCACATAAATGGCATGGAACAGTGGACAAAGACTGTACACATTTAGTCTGACCTTCCAGTGTTTCGTACTTTCACAAGTACAGTCTGATGAAATAGTCACTTCATGAAACCTTACTACTATTTCTACTATTTAGATCTAAAAGGAAGTGCCTCTCATGATTTTGAGCAGGTATTACAGTTTCTTCATATGACAGAATAATGGGCTGGAGCTTCAATATCACTACCTTTAGATGCACACAAAGTTAATTTGTTAATAAATAAAACTCAAGTGTTCTCTCATGGTACAGATATCGACTGTAAGAGTCACTTGGTTTTGAATGAGAAAGATTCTTCTCCATATCATCCTGGAAAGACAAAGTTTTCACAATATGTATTTCAAGCAAATGGGAAATGTGGTCTATGTTGCTGCTGCAGTACTTTCAAACAAAGACATCAAAATCGAAGGAGCAAGTAGAGGGAGAAGAAGAATACCTTAGCTAGTATTTCTGTATAATATTGATATAAAATTATTGAAGGCATCCCTCAGAAGAGCTAGGTTAAATGATGCATGCTGTCTGAAGTAAACCTCTGAAGTATTGTGGAATATCTCTTCTGCTATCAGAACATTGATATAGTGTGTGTGGGAAAACGGAATTGCTGCTTTGTTTTTTATATTAAGGAATTAATTAATAAAATAACTGATTAGCAATTTTCTCCAATGAGCTGGTGTAATTTCATACGAAGTCTGATACTAAGCATGATTATTGTTTTGGAGACAGAGAAAATGAGGTGTAGAAACTGTTCTGTATAGGACATTGTGGTGACATCTCCTGCCCTGTAGGCATTCAGCACTGGTGTGTCTCTAGGAGTACTCACAAGTCCACTTGTGGTTTCTTCCAAAAGAACCTCTGACAGAATTTTTGTTCTATTTCTATGCCATCATCAAGCTGTGGCTTTAACCATTCTGTTTCTCCTCAGGTGAGACGGGTACATTTCCTTCAAAGATACAACATCTGGAAGTTTTTCCCCCATCTGGAATAGTTCTGCCCAAACAAATTGGATCTTCATTCAGTAAAAAATCCAGTATACCAACAATTTATAGGAAAAGAATAAAAATCATAACAGTATTGGTTTTTTTATACTTTCTTACAGAAAATCACAGCAAAAAACCACAACGGAATTAGTGATGCATGGGTGACATCAGGTTAGCACTTCAGCCAGTTATGCGTGTGATTCCTTCTGCTTGTTCATGGAGTTAATAATGATCCCTTTGACAGGACCAGAATACATTTGAAATATTATAAACACATTGTGTCACTCTCCACCCATTACATCTGAGACTATGGTAGTCAAGATGCCTGCCATGCACAAGATTTTAGAGTGGAATTGGTATTTGATCTAAATTCTCCTTCCTCCTGGTGGATTTCTTTACTCCCCCTGATTACTGTGTATTTGTGCTGCCACAAAATCTAATGAAAACAAATTGATTTTATCTCTTAGGAATGCTTTGGAAATGTCAAACATTTTGCCAGTATGAGGAAAGCCACTTTCCGCCCAACTTCACGTTTACTCCTGTCGGATTTTTTTTCCCCCCATCTTACTTTGGAACTCTCATGTTTTGCTTAAGGTATTGATATGGCCTTGCCAGACACAATGACCGAGACTTCTTTGCCCTCTTTCATTGCCAGTTGGTGCAGCTGGTTGAACTTTGTACTTCTACTGAATGCCTGGCCTAGAGTCCAAAGACTGGCTGTTATCCCTCCCCTGAGTGGAATAGAGTTAATTACTAGTCCTGCAGAATAACAGGAAACCCACAGAATTTCTTACAATAAGAAATCATAATAATTTTACCATCTGCGGAAGTTTTTTGAGCCACAGCCGTCCAAAGTCAGGATTTCTGATGTAAGTCCAGGTATTCACAGTTTTAATTTAATTAAAAACTGTAAAAGCTTTTACTTCACTGGCTCTGGGCATGAGAAAATCTAAATTACCCATGCTTTCAAAACACAGAAAGATCAAATGAATTTCAGGTTGTCATGGAAGCAGATTGTTTTTTCAATAGCAGACCTCTGTAGTTGCAGATAATTAACCTTAATTAGTCTGACGTACTGTTACCAAAAATATTTGGTTACCTATGATGCTTGCAGTGCATAAGTTTGACAATTGTGCTCACTTTGGGCTGTGTGGTTTGATAACTAAACATATTTCACTAGCAGACCTGACACAGAAATTCGATTGTGCAGCCTGATAGCATTTTAGCAGCCATGCTCAGGCTTACAATCCACCTTCCAAGATCCCTGCATCTGAACACATTGAGCTCTACGTGTTGAGGCAAATTATTCAGGGAAAAAAAGCGGCAGTTTCATTTATTATTCTTGAGGTTTTTTTGCCAACAAATATACACTATGCATCACCTAATTCTTCTTCTTTACTAGCCTGGCAGAATGAGGAGGAAAACAAGTTTTCCAAGTTCCAAATACCAACATGAAAAGCCTGGCAATCAACTCCGTTTTTCACTTCCACATGAAAAAAATCAATTTTGCATTTAAAGAACAGTGGAATAGTGACACAGGAACAACAAAAGTCACACAGCTCCCAGATAACCAACAGCTTTCCTACTGCCATTCTGAAGATGTAACTCTGATTTCTTTTTCCCTTTTCCTCTTATAATACTCCATTTCAAAGGCTGGCATGTCAGTCTAAACCCCAAATTTTTATGGCTTGTGCAGAATTGGAATACAACTTTTATGTGAAATAAAGCGGTTTGGGATAATGAAGTTAGAAGAACATTTTCAGTACTTCTTCTTTCTTTTTCTTGTGATGGGTGGGATCCAGTAAAAGAAAGAAAGAGTTTAGGGTTCAGGTCACATTCCTGAGACTGACTTAAGACAAAAAATGGAGCACCTACTGATGCTGGCAGGGTATTTTAGGTGCTTGGTCTCTCTTTATGTTTTCCTCTGCTTTCTAAAGATTTCCCAACAGCAACTGAGGTTGTGCTGCATTCTGTAATTTGAGCTGACGTTATTACGCTCCAGGCCACACTCACCTCTCCACCTGAGGGCCTTTATTAAAACATTTTTTGTCTTTTCTTGCAAAATAAGCAGTTCTGAACCCCTCCTGGTGGGTGCCAAGGTAACTCATTCCTTTTCATGGCCACAATAAAACAGTAAAACTCAGGTCCCCAAAACACCAAAACGGATATACAACTATATCATGAGAAGAGGATCAGCCTTGTTTTAGAGTTCTTATCAAACTTTTCATGCATTTCAGCACCTTCCTCAGATAATTCTTATGAATTTTTAAAGAATGTGGGAAGTTTCAGAAATGGATTAACTCAGGACTTTTAAAACCTGCATTATTAATACATTATTTGCTTTATGACGCTATGGTAAACCCTACTTAAAGGTTTCAAGTTCTGAAACCAAATTAGAGTAAGAGAAGAATATTAGAAAGATTCTAGGAAAAGCCTTGTCTAGAGCAGAAAAGTTATCTGCCACTCACTGTTGGCATCAAAATAAACACATCTAACAGGCTACCGTTTAGATCAAAGTGTTGAAAATAAAACATACTTGCAGCTGTGTTCTGGGATAAATATAGGAAATGTCTTGCTTTTCCCTTGGCCTGCAGGGAAATCATCTCCGTTGTTGGTTGTGATGTTATTTTCTAACTCAGCCGAAATTTGGAAGGATAAATGCTAAATAAAGGTGAGAAAAACCCACCCTAACAAAAACCCTAAACAACACCATGACAACAAACAAACAAACAAACAAACAAACCAACAAAAAAAAACGACAAACCCCAAAAAACCAAACCAGTGACTGCACAAGGAGTAGTGGCCATAAATTCAAACATAGAAAGTTCCACCTCAACACGAGGAAGAACTTCTTTCCACTGAGGGCGGCAGAGCACTGGAACAGCTGCCCAGGGAGGTTGTGGAGTTCCCCTTCTGGAGACATTCCAAACCTACCTGGATGTGTTCCTGTGTCACCTGCTCTGGGTGACCCTGCCTGGGCAGGGGGGTTGGAGTGGATGAGCTCCAGAGTTCCCTTCCAACCTCAGGATTTTGTGATTCTGTGAAATGCATGCAAGAAATGACACTACTGCAGTCCTCATACCTTTTTCATTTTGACTTTTGATACTTCCATGGGAAGGTAATGCACGGTATTGTAGCCAATCATTCCTGTGGCTGAATCAAGTATTTTATCCATTGCTTGCATATTTCTTCCAGGGAAACAAATGGAATTAGAGTAGGAAGAACTCTGTTGAATTTGACCCTTATTTAGGTCTTCTTCCTCCTGGTTCCCCAAATTCCCAACAATCTAACCCACAGCCTGGTTTTTCAAGGAGTATTTCCAGTGATGATCAACAATTCCATCTTATTTACAGAAAGAGGAAAAACTGAATAGTTGAAACCCTTAAGGCTGAGTTCTGATGTCAGCAAAGATGTCTCATCTTGTGACATAAATTGTTCTATAATACCAGGATAACTTAAAGTAGATGTCACTTTGAAATGAAAGACAATGCCATTCCAGAATAACTGATACACCTTTAAAATGGAATCATTATTTGAAAGAAAAGCCCCCTAAGCCAGAATGTCTGAGAAATGGTTTTTGATACATGTCGGAGAGTGCAGCATCTTTGGGAGAAAAAACTTTGTGCTAATATTGTACAGTAGAAGGGAATAGCAGCTTTTGGATTATCATAAAACAGTGTGGTAATTGAAACCTGTAGGTAAGTAAGTAGTAAGCAGATAGGTAAGTGGTAGGCAGATAAAATGATTTGTGTTGGGTATGGCACTGCCCTTTTTTGTTTCTTTCATGTGAATGAACCATCTGAACACAACTTGCTGCCATGAACACTCAATAAATTCTGAGGAACACTAAGAGAGCCTTCATAAGAAGCAAACTCCTAGTTCTGACAGACTGAATGAATTCAGAATGATTTCAGAATGCTCATTCAGCACAGACCTATTTGAGACCAAACAATGCCACGTGATTCATGCATCCAACTGAAACTGGAGAACAAAGATTAAATTCCAGTTTTTAACAGGGTGTGGCTATCTAAGCCATTTACAGATGTGGCTTTACAGCACAACCAAGCAAAAGATGAATTGAAGAACAATGACAATTCCTCACGGATGTGCCACAAAATGTAAGAGAGTGTAAACTGGGTGAACAGTGATTGTTCACAAAGGAATAATAAAACACTTTACAGCAAGGCATTGATTCAGACAAATAGGGGAATTGGAGGCTTAGAAAAAGGTAGAATCATGCAGAGTGACACAACGAAAGCCTGGCTTCCAGCAGCCTTGTGTTTCATAGTTGAATTCCTTGGTGTCTAAAGAGCTAAGGGCTCACAACACACCCTTTCCCTCAGAAAGGCTTTTTGTAACCATTGCCAGAAAACTTGGTGCAATATTCCTATGGTTAAGACTGAGGCTCCATGTCTATGCTTAACTCATGACTTCTTATCTGGGTTAAAAGAGCACAGTAATCACAGAATCACAGAATGGCCTGGGTTTGAAGGAACCTTAAAGATCATCTTGTTCCAACCCCCTGCCGTGGGCAGGGACACTTTCCACTAGACCAGGATGCTCAGATCCACATCCAGCCTGGCCTGGAACACTGCCAGGGATGGGGCAGCCACAGCTGCTCTGGGCAACCACTGGATGAAAACATTCACACACTTTTGAAATGTGAAGTCCACTTTTTGAACAATCATGCACGAACCCTCCACATGTTAGTTAAACTTTTCTTTTGAGAAGGATAATTCATTCTAAGAAAGAGACGAATTAAGGCATAAAAAACCCCATGTATTTCAAACAGATAAATTTATGGATCTGAGCTCTGAGCTGGCATCACCACAAGCCTGGGAATGAGATATTACTGCTCTTGGGAGAGACAGTGCTGATTTCTGTTGGGTATTTCTAAGCATTAATGTTCCAGGCTGGAGAATTTTTCGTAGTTATTCATTAGGTTGGTTGCTTCTTGGGAGGGCAGTTAATCCCTTCCTTTACCTCTGTGTTCCCTCTCTTCCTCTCAGCCTCCCATAGAGCTGTCTCCGAACAGCCAGGATGCCCTGCCTGGGTGTTACTGCATGGAAACTCACAAAATTCCTCCACAGACCTTCCTGTAAGTGTGGAGAAGAGCAGGCACGATGGAATGGTTTCAGGATTACAGTTCTGGAGCAGTGTTGCTCATGGAGGTGATTAGAAGCATGTTTTCTACCACCTACAGGAGTCATGCTGGATATCCTGTGGGACAGATTCAATTTTCCTTAATATGTCCTTCCATAACAAATTTATAAGGCCACCAGAGGCCTGTTAGCTAGAAAGAAATCTCAAATCATTATGATGCTACAGCTATTTGCTCTTTATTATGGAAATAAATCAAAACTAGGCTTTCAACAACAAAAAAATCCCCATGGCTGGAATAACCACTGCTGGGTCCCTGAAGATGCCAATGCCCCAATGTCTTTAGCATTTCAGTGTATGTTTTGGCCACTGGAGGCTCAGTTTTTCAATTAAGGATCAAAAACTCAGCTTCGGGTAAATTTCCCAACCTAGACAATGAGATTCTTGTTCTCAAAAAAAAAAATTGTATTTATTTAAGCTTTAAATTTGTGTTCATATTTACTTTTAAAGTGCACAGTGGTGCTGGAACTGGGCTGTATAATGTTTAAGAAAAAAAAATTATGGAAACCTGATCAAAAACAGAGCTGGAGAGTCACATGAAAATGCTGACAATTATGTATCATAGGACAAGTGGCCCCAGGGAAAGGGGAAGTTCAACTCAGCTGGAAGTGAGGGCTCTTTTGCTTTTCTGCTGTCTTGTCTCTGCTAAGGAAAAGCATTCCTTGATCAATCCCAGTCCCCAGCTCCCTACAGCCTATAGGGAACACTTTCTACTGCTGTCATTGCAAATAGAGAAAAAAATGGGAGGGCTTTTTTTTTTTTTATCAGTCAGAAAAGTATGTGAAGCAAACCAGGTTTTAGCTGGTTCTGTGGTACTGAGCGCAGGCCACCTCCCTTCAGAGGAATGTTAATAGTGCACTGTGAACTGCAGACCATTTACCTGACTTTTATACATTTTCAGGATGACTCTTTCAGTTCACAGAGACACCTCTGGGCCCCCTCCAAAGCCTTTCCCAGTCTGCGGCAGCAAAGTTGAAACAATCTCCTCCTCTTTTACCCTCTTTGTGTTTAAGTATTTTTCCAGTCATTTTCCAGCAAGAGCTGGAAAGCTGCAATGCCAAGGGAACACTGGTCAACAGTGGAAGAGACAGAAGCTAATTTATTTGTGATTATTACGAGCTCCCCTGTGATATCAGTGGGTGTAACACAGTAGAATAGGGAAAGAATATTTTCACCTCCACTTTAAACTCAAGAAATCTGAGTGTGAAGGTGCTTACCAGAACCAAGTAAAACCACAAAAAATTGTGTGTAAGATTATCAAAGCTAATTAACCCTCTCCTATCTTCAAACATTCTGCCTATAAACAAAATACTTTGCTTAGCTTTGGTAGCAAGTATTGTAAGACACCACTTATATGGGATTTCAAGCCCTCCTTGGAAATGATTACTGATATCTCAAATACCTGAACATATAAAGTATAGTTGTCATTTGGAGGCACTCAGGAATTCCAGGTTCTTTACATACTTTCCGCTATCCATGTGAAACGTTCCAGTATCCATATTAAATAAATAAAGAGATTGTTGCTGTGGAAAAGTCTGTGGTGAGTGACTAGAAGTAGATGGTTACCCTACTGGCATTTTAATACCTGGCGCCGAAAGAAAATATGTGATTATCTGCGTCACTGATTGCACGTGGCCTAACTGCTACAGTTAATGAGACAGACAGGTTAATGTGCACCTTGCTGCTCTTTCAGAAGCAAGAGCCTTGTGAAGAGATGTTAAGAAGGCTGGAAAATCAAAGATGCTAAAACATAGACAAGAAAGGTCGGAGTTTGGAGTATACAGACAAGCTTCCTTTCAATTCAGATTATTTCAAAGGGGTAGGAGCTTGCTAAAGGTTTTTATTATTTAATATAGAATACAGATCACACTGAAAAATACTTCTTTTTGGAATACTGAAAAAATTGTGCCTTTCAAAACCATCTGCTAGACAGAAGCAGAATATTCGGTGCCTTTGTGCAGTACACGTCTCTAATTATGAGGCAATTCCCTTCTCTACTTGCCATGTCCTCTCACATCCCAAGTCATCCTAATTTGGCTCATCTTTTTTAGCAGGGTGGATAATTTGTTAGGAAAAAAACCCAGATAAAATTCTGTACTGCACTGAAGGATATTTGGTACCCATAGTGTGACTTCAAAGGTGAAAGCTGAGCGAGGTCACAGAAGTGTTTTCATTGTGTTAGAGTCAGATTGCCTGCATTAAAAACCCCACACCCGCGGGTTCAGTGCAGCTTGGATGGATGTTAACAAAAGTGATGGCAAGCAGGAATTTGCAGTCAGTGAGGACAGGGAAGTGAGTATCAAACAGACTTTTACTTCCTATAGTAATTTACATTTTCATGATGTTCTGCCTGAATTTTTGCAGTTTTCTATAGGGTTTAGATTCCAAAACCTTCAACCTTGCTTTTGGAATTTGTAAGTTTTATTTATATAATATATACTCCAGAAAATTATCACATACTGACCATTTTATCCCCTTCTGCTCTCATTTCCTAAATATAAACTCAAGTAATTAATTTAGATATAATTCTAATTTCTATTATAGTGTCTTTATTCTTGATGATTTAAATCCCACAAATTTCAGAGAAACTTAATATTCTTAGTCATTGCTATAAATCACCACTCAGTTGGTTGAGCTGAGTAAACTGAGTATGTTCTGTGCAATAACTGTTGCATAGTTTTTTTATAATTTAACAGAAAGTCTAATTTTGTGAGAAGAAGCCTCAAGGAAACAGATACACTTTCTTTCTGAGGGTAAATAATTTCAACTTTGGGTCATTTTCTACTTATAGTCCCAATTTAGACACATAAACATTCTGATTGTGAACAGCATCATAGGATTTGCTGTAAAGCTATTTTTTTTTCCTCCCTCTGAATCGTGTGACTATCATTTAGGTACCTTGGAATGATATAATTTAGGTATGTTGGAAATAAGGATGAAAAGATGAGAAAAATAAGGAAACACCCAACATATTCTTAAAAAAAGGACCTAATAGTAAATGTAACATTAGATGCAAGGTAGGTGCAAACATTACAACTGCTCAAGTTTGCTTTGCTCTTTAGCAATTTTCACAGAAGGGCAATTGACAGATAAGCAAACTCCAGAACAAAAAGCATGTTCCATACAGTTCATTATAAAATTCACATCTTTGTTCCTCAGATATGGGAAGCCTCTGATAGCTCTGCTACCGATGCCTGAGAGACTGGAGCACTGCTGGTATTTACTCGGAATCTCATGGATTCGATTTGTGGTTTCCATCACTTCTCCAATCCCTCCATTTGACAGGGTAGAAAAATAAAACAGAAAGGATTGAAAGAGCAAGTTAACTGAAAATTTGCAGTTTAATATTGGAGTGCAACAAATTGCTAGCCAAAGTGGCAGTTTCCTTAAACAAACAAACAACCAAAAAATGACAACAAAAAAGAAACCTAGAGTACCTAAAGGCAATATTGAAAAGGTTGGACTTGAACAGCTAGGTGATGCAGTTCACAAAATAATACTTTATTGTGTTCATTAGTGGTAATAGTAGTATAAGCAGTGGTAATATTTTGATTATGGGATATAAAAAGGAGCTGACCAGGACGGGAATGCCATTATGCAACATATTGTACAAACAGGGGAGGGCACAATAACATATGGCCTCATGCTACTTACACTGCCCAACAAAAATTATTTCCATGCTTTGCTTCTTCTGAAAACATACTGCTGAATGCAAGTGGCTGATATCATGTGCTGGCCCTTCAGACTGAGGCATGGATTTCCAAAGCAGTGTAATTCTGAGCCCACTAAATTATGAGTCCAGATTCTACATGTTTTGTCAGTATGACATGTTGACAGAGTGTTAAAATAGATTTTAAGCACAGAAATGAAGTGATTGTCTTGCTAGGTTTTGCATGTTAACATTGCGTCATAGGTGTGAAGGTATGTCCTTAGAGTTCGTGTTTTTGACTTGTGGCTGAAGGTGATGAGCACACAATGGTGCCAGGTTTTATGATGCACTTTAGGTGCTGCAGCCATGGAAGATTAGTTTTTTTTTTGATTACTGCATTCCTACTCCTGCTCCTCTCCCCTATTGTTTGAGGGTATCAGTACTAAAGGTCAAAGAGCTAGAAGACAAATAAAAGAATGCTAAAATAGTTTTTCAGTCTCATGATTTGTAAGTCTATCCTGCGATTCTGGGAGGATGGACTTCCGATCTTTCGGGCATTTAGATTTAGCCAACTCCAAGAATAAGAAAGAGTGTCTGTATGTTGCTATGAGGAATAACACTTTGGAGTGGGACACTGCATCCTTCTGTAGGCTGGAGCTTATGCTGCTAAAATGCCACAGATGCCTGCAGGGAATCTGCACTCCTTGATAAATGCTTAGAGCTAGCTAATTATGGGAAAGCAAGAAGCATGTATGTCTGTGTAATTATATTGGTGCATGCTGAAGCAAGTAGGTGCATAGAGTATGCAAGTCAAATCCATTGGGCACCCAATTTCTCTTAAAAATGTGCCTGGAGGAACAGCAGAGGTAACTGAATAAATAAATGTGAAAAGAAGACCTTGTAATCTGGAAAAAGAGGAAGGGTTTCTCCCTGCTATCCAGTGGCTTCCAGCTGTAGAAGACTGGACTCGGTGTCCTCCCGGGTGGTTCCTCCAGGTGTTCTGTGGAGTGTCCAGTCCCATCTGTCTGTGGAGTTTGGTGCTGTATCCCACTGAGTCATAGAGGACAAAACCCTCGCCAAATACATCTGATGAGCAGCTTGAGTTCTGCTTCTTCCACCCATGAAGGATTTTGTCTGAGGACCCAAACTGGCAGTATGCTGAGGCCCGGGAGACTGGGCATTCCAGAACTGGTTCTGTGTTTGAGTCTGGACAGCTGATATGAACTATGGACTCTCTTGGTTGGTCTGATGGTCTGGCAAGTCATGGTTACTGCAGAAGCTTCTTTCCAAAGAAGGCAATTCATCCCCGCATATTTCTGGTACAGCTTCATGTATTCATAAGAATGTTTGAGACCCAACACACTCTTAAAGCCTTTCTGGGGGCAAAAGAGTGATATCACATCAAGGACTGTGAATACGGCTATTAAATAAGTGATCATTTTTGATTGAGCCAATTCAATGTCCATTCATTCAGGTGGACTAATGAATGATGTCAATGGGACCAGCTGGAACAACTGGAAACTGTCAGCCTCAAAATACGACCAAACCAAGAAGTTTTTTAAATAAGATTTTCTTTTTTCAAAGAAACTAACAGAGTACTTACATGATTTTAATTTTATTCCAAGAGTTGCTTAAAAAAATAAATTGCTTTCCAATGTCTGAAATCCAGACTTTTGAGAAATCAAAGTGAAATCACTTCAAACTAGTCCAAAACTAATTGGGTCAATTTTTTTTCCGCTCAAATCTATGCAGATGCAAACCAGGAAAAAATCTCAGTTAATTAAAAAAGTAAGCTGGCTTTGAGATGCTCATGCTGGTTATTTTCAGTAGTTGCTGTGCTAAACAGAAGTGCTTTTTTGTTTTCCTGAATGGCTTTGAACGTGAAAGAAGGCACGGGTCGAGCCACAGCAACACATGGACCTCACTCCAGCCACGTTCTGCTCAAACCAAGCTCCAGTGCCTATGACTTTTATAACACCTCTTACTCATTTGCATTTTGTAAAAGATCAAATTCTAACTTTTGTAACAGAAAAAAAAAAGAGGGAGAGATTAACTGTGGGTATTTGCATGGATTTTGTGTTTAAAAGCATCTTGTTTTTATGTCACCTGACAAGAGGCCAAGTACCTGATTGCGCTCCTAGGCAGACATGGGCTAGCTTGGATCGGGGTTGTTGACATTTCGTGTCTCTGAGGAGGAGAAGATAGCTGTCTGCTGAAAGTGAGAGGTATCTGTAATTCAGCAGAACTACTATTCCTTTGTCCTAATAGTTTGGGGTCAGGCAAACTGTACTGCACTTCCCCAAAAGGACCATGAACAGTGGTTCAAGCACACTTTCTTAGCTCTTGCACACTTTCTTAGCTCTTTCTTGGAAGTACAGGTTAGCAGCTGTAGTAATGAATCAGTCAACAAGGGATAGCACTTTGACAAAATTAGCCTCCGTATTTTGCTGTTAACAGCCCCCTACCTCTGTCTCTTTATGCAAGCCAGCATCCTCTCTGGGCAGTGATGTTACACAGCACACATCTGCTCTGAAGTCACCTCTGTCGTGACTTAGGTAGCTCTAAATATGAGTTTGCACAACTGTGGAGCACTCCCAGCAGGCTTCAGGTGCCATGAATGACGTCACACGTGAATGGGGTCGCTTGGGTACTCATGTATAGGAATGACACCCTTGCTACAGGAGCTATGAAGCTTCCAGGCAAAAAATTTCCTTATTCCAACTAGCAACTAGGCAATAATTATTGTCAGTTAAAATGGAACAGCGCTTGGGAGAGGAGAGCAACAGATAAACAAACAAAGAGACGAGAGATTACCTCTATTAGCTGGTAAGATTTTTGACACAGATACTGTGGCCAAATTGTTGGCATACCAAGCCCTTTAGTTCTTGTGTAGATTCCTATTGGACATTTGCTCCCTGTACTTCAGCAAAAAAAATTACTTGGACTTTGTGGTCAACTGAATAGATTACTTCTTTTCTTGCACTTTCTTTCTCACTCTATAAAAGATTAAAGTTTGGGACAACCCTGGTGGGATTGGCACCTTTTTCTTCCAAGCAACATTTTATTTTGAAGTGTATACTTAGAGAACTGAAGTCAACCCTTTAAGTGTTCTGTTTGGGATATCTTACATGATCTCCTAGGAAACTGACGACAATCATCAGTATGCAACCTCCAAATTTTACTTATACCTTTGGAAACATACAGATTATTCCTGGAACTCTCCTTCTCAACCTCCATGCTCTCACTTTCGGTATAATTGCTCTTGAGAAACAGAGTAATTTTTAAAATTACCCAATCCTTTGCTCAACTACCAGCCAATGCAGTCTGGCAGCAAGATGCATACTTCAAGTTAGAATTGTTCAAATGTGAAAAATGAGCTCAGAAGTATTTTGTTTCAGAGGTGATTTTTTAGTTGTTTATATTTAAAAAAAAAAAATCTTGGCTATGAACCCATTGAATAATTTCTTTAGAGGCTTTTCTAATCCAATTGTATTTGTAGAGACAAAAGAGTCAGCCTTGCAGACACGCAGGGCTGTATAGCTGGATGTTCCCACTGACGGAACACACTGTAACGGATCACTTTCCTTGGCCACAGAGTCATGGAATGACACAAAGCAGACCTCCCTTTTTTGCAACCTAGAGGGACATGTTAATTATTTATACCTTTCCTTAATGGACCACCACCACAGTAAAGCTACGAACCAAGCTGTGAAAACACCGTCGACTCATGTTAAACTCATGTTTAGACAGTGGAAGATGTAATTTTTAATAAGCCTGACCCTGTCTGTGTTTTTTATTTATTAAGGTTAGTTTAGTAGCCATAAGTCTATCACTTGGAGCTGTAGAAGCTGTGCTCTGTCTAAATTCAAGTGAAAACACTGCCTCCACTACCAACATTTCTTAAACCAATTTTTAAAAAATAATAAAGTATTTTTGAGAAAATACAAAACACAGTTGGTTATCATCTAAAAAATGCTTCTGCTCTGGATTTATGGCTTATTCTGAGCATGAAATGGTGCTGGCACAGGCAGCCTGTAAGAGAAGGACAGGATGTGAAAAATCTCCCTTTCATTACAAATGGACTTGTCCGTCTTCTGGCTGTGGAATGCTAACAATGAGAACAATTGGGGTGCCTCTGGCCAGTTTTCAGACAGGCACAGATGAATGGAAGCAGCAAGGAATTTCCTTAGTGAAGAGGAATGAATTCATAGCTGTCAGAAACAGGGAGTCTAAATTTGGAAATTGGAAGTATGACCTAAACACCTGTTTTCAAGCCCAAATCTCATTAAGAATGGAAGCCGGAGGGAAGCGATGCAAAAATGGGGAGAAATTCCCATTCCCTGAAACACTTTCAAAGACAAGTCCAGGATGGGAAAACTATCTAAGTAAAACTTTGGCTTAGAGGAGGTCAAACAATAAAAAAATCTCCTTACCTTCACTCCTGGAATATTGCCACTCTTGGACAATTCTAGGACTGTAAGAGCTGGAACAGGGCATGCTGAGTAAAGCTTAGGCAAAAGCCTCAAAAATTCCATTATAATAAAAGGATATTAGCTTCATAACTTTAGCAGACCTACCTCAAAGGAATTTCAAATTAATTTGCCTTCCCTACAGCAAAACCAGTGCATTGCAGTGGATAATTCCCTGTACTTCCTGCAGCTGGTGTGACAAAGCAAATTTTAAAAATGGGGAATGTTCCATAAAGACCTGGATGGCAGAGGCTACATGGAGTCAGCTGCCTAATGGGCCTTGGATTTGGTTAACAGAAAGCCATCTCGGTTTATTCAGTGCAGCTGAGAATGAGTGCATCAGTTTGGTTATGAGAGTATAGGCCTGAACGGTAGCCTGAAAGTCTGACTTCGTATCCCTTGTCCCATCTCTGACCTTCCAAGCTGAAGCAAGAAGCCATCATACAAAACTCCCAGGCAAAGCCCTTCTTGCTAAAGCTCTTCCTGTTGAAAGCCCAGAGAGAGGGAGCAGTACCCTAAGTCTGCCACTCACTAAGGGTGCTCTCGAGGGATACCTGGACATGTTTTTAGAAGAGTGCAGTGGGACGGGGTTAATTTTCTTCCTAGCAGCCTCTGTGGTGCTGCGGCTTGGCTGGGACACTTAAACAGTGTTGATAACACATCAGTGCTTTAGTTCATGCTGACCAGCCCTTGCCGAGCCTCAGGGCACAGTCTCTCCTCATTCTCCATGCCCAGTGACGAGGCTGAGGGCACACGGACAAACGGGTGACCCAAACTGGCAGAAGGAGTTGTCCAAACTATATGACATAATGCTCACCAATAAAACCGGGGGGCATTTTTTCCAGAGTACCTGTTGCTCCAAGGCTGTTTGGGTGTGGGTCTGTTGGGGGTGACTGCTTTTGCACCACTTGTTTGTTTGTCCACCTTTTCCCCCTACCCTTATTAAATAAACTGCTTTTCTCTTGACCCACAGCTGTGTCTGGGAGTTTGTCACTTTTCCCCTTCTATTCTCTCCTCCATCCTGCTTTGGAGGAGTGAAAGAGACAGGATGGAGGCTTAGCTGCCAGCTGAGGTCGATCTGCCCCAAAATGCAAAGTTCCTAAAAGCTTTTTCTAATGACATTGAATGAATTGTGTGTGTAAAACCTTTTTTATCTGGGCTTTTATTGATTTAAGGTAAGGTTAGGTGATGAGTGAAATTTCACAGACCATAAGATGAGAAGTGCTTTAAGGGTACCTGGAGTAATTTCATCAGAAGTTCACCTGTCTCTGGATTTTTGAGGGTGTTTAGGAATGATTTCCATGGATGACACTAATGGTGTTATTGCTATGCATCTTGATGACCTCAGGGGCTGAATCGTGAATGACAATATTCAGCTCAGAATTCTTCCTTTCATCATAAACTTGAAACAGTGACATTTCCAGAGCTTAGTTCAGAAAAGTTCTTCAATTTGAATATACATCTTGTTGAACTGGACAGCCAAGTCCCTCTTTTACCTACAGAGCTAACAAAGCAGGGTAGCACTCGTGCAATTCATCTCTTCTTTCAGGACATTTTGCTGATGACTTGAGTGATGACTTTTAAAGGTGGTAGGCCAACCCTGTCCATCAGGTGAAAGCAGCTTCCTCACCTGAACTGCCTGAACCAGATCACAGGTGACCAGTTCCTTACCTCATGGCCAGTTTCATGACTTGTGTGATCCTGTTCAGCTTTCACCCCTTTGATATTAGAAGCATTAACAACAATCTCTCCTCTTTAAACTAGAATTAAAACTTTTATTTTTGTTTTTATTTTATTTTAAGAACAACAAAGCACACGTGCCAGCAGTGGATAAGACACGGGCCAAAGTCTACAGGCTTCTGGCACTGTGGCCCTGCTTCTTCCAGCTGAGGAGTAATAATCTGACACCTCTGAAGCAGCAGGACCTCATACCCTGACAACTGCAGCCTTGTTCTACAGCTCTAAGCCATTCGAACACATGACAAAAATCACAGTCAGCAACATCCATAGTGGATTTTTTTCCCACCTTAGCAGTTCTTTCTCTCCTCTGATGTGGGCTTGGAGATATGCTCTGCGGTATCACTGTTAAGCTTTTCATTTATTTTTCCACGCTTACCTACACAGAATGAAACACTCCTTTTCAGACGCCAGTCCAAATTATTCAAGAATACTTTTGACAGCTGCCAAGTAATTTAGAGCGATACCTTCTTAACACCTTCTCAAAACAGGACTGACAACCCTGAACAGTAAAGTTCCCCCACTTTTAACCATTTGGTACATGCTGAATTCATCAAGGCTATCATTTTCATTGAAGCACCGTTTTTTTCTTCTTAGTTGGGTGAAGGGAGTTCATGTTTCTCTGGGCTAGAATGCACGTTGCTATTTGCAAATTATTATAGTTTTTCTCCACTTGTCACCATGAAAGTCCACAGTTTGGCTGATGAGAACTGAACACAATGTGGAGTGTTTTAAAGGACGTATTTACTTTCAGAGGATGCCCCACTGAAATGCTTGATGGGTTCTGCAAGAAACATGCAAAATACTGAACTGATCAAACGAAAGTCTTGCTTTCAAGGGCCTGATTGCATCACTTTTATACTTACAGCAACTACAAAATCACCTGATTAGTTTAATTCACCTTCCTATCTGCGTTACCCCTCATTTTCCTTGCATCAGTCCAGAGCAATCTACTAGAAAATAAGGTGGGATGCTGATTGACTCCTTTTGCAACACTGAGAAGTGGTCTATGGGTAGAGCAGGAAAAACCTGGCATGTGTTCAGAATGAAGGCTGTCACGGAGGGTGGCTCACTATCAATAAATATTAATAAAACATGTAACCTCAAATGGAGCCCTCACAATGATCCCGTTAGAGGGCAAGTAGCCAGGAATGCTTTTAGGTATGTGGTCTTCTTTTAGTGCATGTGGCCATGAGCAGAAACCCTTGGGGGCATGAGAATTTGGTTCAGGAAACAGCCCCAAGCTGGAAAAAAAAAAAAAAAAGCTGCATCACTTACCTAAAACAATATGCCCCTGTGAAATACATGGATATATAATACCTAGGCAGCATAAACCATGTGTTCATCATTATGGGTGAATACATCTCTCAGCACTAGACATTTTAGAAAGTAGATTAAAAAAGAAAGCCCCAAGCAGTGTTAAAAAAAGCTAAAATAAAACAAAACAAAACAAAAAAACCAGGAAGGACCTGTCAGTGCTGCAGCAATTAACTCTTCTACCTTATCCCTCAATCCTAAGCCCCTGATGACTGTAAGTCCAAGAAGTAAGAAAATTAAATGAGATATATATATATGTGTATAGATACATAGATATAGATATATAGATATAGATATAGATATAGATATAGATATAGATATAGATAGATATAGATATAGATATAGATATAGATATAGATATAGATATAGATATAGATATAGATATAGATACAGACAGTAATGAGGAGCAGCAGCAGGCAGGTTTATGTTTAATTTTTGGTGAAGACTTTTCTTATTGAGCTCGTTTCTTTCCTGAAGGAAGCTGGGAGTTGACGTGGAGGTGTTAGAAGAGCGAGACAGTAGCTTGCACGTCAGGCCAGGCCTTGAGAGGCTCAGATCCTGTTCTCTAACAGGGCCACAAGCTTTCATCATTGCAAAGGGTGTTGCCAACCAGAAATGCACCCAAACTAAGCAGCATGCCCAGGCCACCAGCAACGACAGCTCCAGAAAGAGCAGAAACAGGAGAATTTGGTTGCTCCATTTGAACAGACGGGACAGGTCGCTGGTGACTGCAGATGGCCTGTCCCCCTTCCCTGTTCCCTAAGGAGTGGGGCTGTCAGAAATTATGTTCCAAGCACTCGGTGTGGCACAGGGATCTGTGAAGAGCTCTGCAGTAGCTGGAGGAGGCTGGCACTTGCCCTTCACGGGACAGATGGGGCAAGGTGAGGCAAGGGCTGGGGTCAGCCACCCACAGGTGACACGGTCCCCTCCCCATTCAGTCCCCAAACACGGTTGCAGCACAGCACCCGCAGGCATGGCACGGTCAGATGTTTTAAAGGCACACAGAGATCGTGGTTACCAGCAAGCTGGGATTTGCCTCCCTTTCTAATCTCACTCACGAGACAAAGTTGCAATACCTAATCAGATTGCTCCTCTCATTCAAGAACCCAGGGGCTTGACTGAAGAGGCTCCTCACCACCACAGGCTCCCAGGAGCTTTTCCATTAAGTATTGAACTGACAAAAGCCAATCCAGGCCTTTTATTCTTTCATTATGCCAAATATTTTTTGTTTCTTTCGTTTTTAAACCACAAACATTTTTGCTTTTGTTGCCTGCAGGCAATGAACGTAGCTCACTCTTCCTGTGGTACACACACCTGTCCTAGTCCATGGCTACTGGCTTCATTAATATAAGGAATCAATTTTTGGTTTTTTTACACACATACTTCTTTCTATAGGGATGATTGCTCACACTGCCACACATACACGCCGAAACCTGACACAAGGTGGTAGTGGAGAGAAGGGAAAGAGGAGGGAGACAGTATTTAGAAATATTGTGGAGATCAAATATTTCATGTGTTTTCCATGTGAAAAGCTCCCAGCAGACTGGAAATTAAGAGTCCAGCAATATGAATGTGATATACAACTTCTAAATTAATGTGAAAAGCTTGAAAAGTTTGAACCAGAAAAAACTGCATTGATGAAGAAATAGTGTGGGAGTTAATATTCTGGACATTCCCAAGGAGTGATTTTGGCATAGGATGAGAAGCATGATCGCAGAGAACTAGGAAATGAAATTTAAATCCTTAGAGTTGCAACTGGAATAAGAACTTCATGATCCTAAAGTTGGAATCCCTTTGGTAAAAGAGCATGGAGGGAAGAAGAGGGAGAGGGGGGAAAGGACATGCCACACCCAGCAGAAGAACCTTATCAGTGCTTTGAGCAGCTCTCCCAAGCTAGTCAGCACCTTGGAACAGCTACATGCTGTCTAAAACTGTGACACCACCAAGCATATCATCTGCACAGAAATCCAGGGGAATCTGTGTGGAATAGAAGCCTTTGGTATTTATGGAACCAAAGAAGGAATTAGAGAGTAGGGATACTTGAGACTGATGGTACATTTTGTAGGCTCCTAAAAAAAAAAAAATCTGATAAGGATTCACATCATAGAATTATAGAATCATTAAGGTTGGAAAAGACCTCCAAGATCATAATGTCCAACCGTGGAATGAACACCACCTTGTCAGTTAGAGCACTGAGTGCCATGTCCAGTCGTTTCTTGAAAAATTCCAGGGATGGTGACTTCACCACCAGCCTGGGCACCCGGTTCACCCTGCGCAAGCGTTGCTCAGTGCTCCTCCAGCAAGGACCAGACAAAGCTGAAATAACTTACGGGCTTTCTATCCTTTTAGTTTCAATACACGAATGCTGTTAGAGAAGGAAGATGGAAGCCGGGAACTTTGCACTGGGAGTAGGATACAATGAAGTTAATCCTCATTTTCGGTTCCCGTGATGATTAATTCACTGGCTTGGGATAGGTCCCAAGAAAACTCTGTCATCTGCCTAAAGCAGCTATTTCTGAGCAGATCTGCTGAGCAGGTGCTACCAGAAGTGCTTCTGATAGGGTTGTGTGCTAGCTGTAACTACTCAGCTTAAGAACAGCTCATGATGTAGTCCTGGAGTGCCAGAGCCCTGATGAGCTATCAGCAGATTCCAGAATGAGTTTTGTTTTCCTTTCAAACCTTTTCCCAGCCTGTGCTACAACCCTGGCCATTGCAGGTGCCCTGGTAGCAGCACGCACGGTCACTATAGGCATTTAAAGTGCAGCTACACTCATGCTTTGCAGTGAATGTTGTTAACTGGTCCCTCAGGTGCTCACATCTTTGAATAGGACTGGAAATATGTCATTTACATTGAGATACACTGTAAGCACATAAATATATAAATACAGGAATATGTTTCCAGTGGCTGTGGAGTCAGTGCTGCTTTCCATGTTATGTCCTCATACTGGGTCTGATAGACACGTGGGAGTCCCTGATGCAAAGAGCTCTAATGAGCTAGGAGTTCACGGCCTCAGAAGAAGACTGGACAAATGTACTGAGGAAAACTCTCAGTTTTCCAGTAACTAACTGTACAAAGTGCGTCGGACTGAGAAGTTACCTTAAGACTGGAAGAGCATTTGGAGAAAGTATAGTACAATTTGATCTCGGCTTTGCTTGCCAAGCATCTGTTTATGGCCACTGCTGGAAACTACTACGTTGCTAGACGGTTTGAGATGACCCTTAGTACAGCCATTCTTAAGCAGCCAGATGCAAGTTGGATTCCCTGGATAGGAAGATGTAACATGACTGTGTAGACAATGCTTTTGCACATGGGATTGGGCTTGAGACTGAATGGAATTCATGCAGGAACAGTCCTCTGACGCAGAATCTGACTGGCATCAAGAAACTTCACTAGTTTACTACAGCCCTGTGCAAAATAGGTAAAAATATGCTTATTAAACACTTCATGTTCTGAACTATACTAAGCAGATGAATAAATTTGATAAATTATTTGATTCATGGCTTTGGCATCCGAAAGAGACATTTAAAATGGTTAATGGAAGTGCTTTCTACTTTTGGATAAAAACTGCTGAAAGGGCTGACTGAAATACTTGAGAAGTTTGGTTTGTATTAATGTTTAAAGGTTGAATCCTTATCCCAAACTTTTTGGGTATTCTTGGGCAGTGGATTGCATGTGAACGAGTTTTCCCATGTGGTTGTAGGCCTTATGCTTGGCAGTGTTAGAATTACCACAGGAAGAGCTTTTTCTCATGGCATTTTGGCTTCCGGTCACAAGCGTAGCCTGGAAGTCAAGAGGCGTGGGAAATTAAAAGAAGAAGGGAAACAGTTAACCAGAATTCTGTGAAAAGGCTTTGGATTCACTGGAAATTATGGGAAAGTCAGTCCGTATTGTATCCAGATCCATTCTCCCATGCCTAATAAGTTACAGAATTAGGTCAACCCAGTTCAACATATAACGAAATGCTAAAATGTCTTAGGTCTTTCAGTTTGCCAGCTGAGGACTTTTCACCCACTCTGTAGCCTCTAGACCAGTTGAGACAAATGGTTAACACCTCACCTTATTTCTTCTCATGGGAGACCATATCATAATTAATAGTTTGTAATGCCTCAATGCTTTTTCCCCCCTGGTATTTAGCAATATTGGTTAATTACACTGGTTTTTAATCTAGTTACTCCTCTGAACTCCTTTGGGTTTTATGGATTTAGCTTGCTACATCTCTGTAAAGCAGGAGAACATATTTTCATTTTTACAAAATGCATAAAATGCCCATTTACAAAATGGCATAAAAGGAACATATGACATGCCATAGACTACACAAAGAATCTGAGACAAATCAGGCAACAGAACCCAGCTGCTCAGTTTTTGGATGAGTACTTTTAACTCCAAGTTTATCCATACACTGTTGGAAGATCCAGTTTGGTCCAAACAGTTGTTCAAAGCCACATCTGATTTAGAAATCATCAACCCTGCCCCAGTCTCATCATTATCTAATCAGATGCTCTTCCCTTGGGAGTGTACCCTTCAGTTTTCTCCTGAGAGAAGGTTTGCTTTATCCTTAGGGCTTTTTTTTTTTCTTTTTTCAAAGATTGCCACAGAACAGCTTTTCCATCAGGGCTCAGATCATTCTGTGTCTTCCCTTTATGATTCCCACCTCTGCCTTTTACTGAGAATGAAAACAACCTCACACTAGAAAGAGAGGAATGGAGGTAGCTTAACCTTCAAGTTTAATAGAAACTTGAAATAAGAAGTGTGAAAACTTCAGTTGTGTAATCCAGGTCACTTGGAAAACTTGAGTTTTCTGTCTGAACTAGAAGACCTTTTCAGAAGGGATTTGTAAATTAAAAGTTGTCTGTCCATCAGTAGCCCTGACCCCATGGTATGGTTCTACTTGTTTCAGTAAAATCAGTCACCCAAAGAAGTGAGATACCTGTTTTTGTATGGAGGGTGTTAACTTCAGAGAGGTGGATTCTAGTTGTGGAAAAGCATAGATCTGATTTAGATTCATGTTTATTTCTACAAGTATGTAACCTGGAAGTCCAGCAAAGAACAGTTGGTTTCACCTTCAAGCAGTATCACCAATTTCATTCTGTAGAGGGTAGTGTTTTGTAGTATTTGGAAAAGTAAGTGATAGAGACAGTATGTGCCTCTCCTGAGAAAAAAATATTGCATATTATGTTAGGGAGAGCTAACTTATGTCCTAAAAATGGTTAAAATATAGTAAGTCCACCTCATATATGAGTTGAAAGACAGTGATAACTAAAGGAGCATTTCAGTGGACCAGAGTTTGGGCTGTGTCCAAGGGCTTCTGCTCAGCATAATGAGCTGAAGAGATCCCGCTCAGCCCCGTCCTTCGCCACAGGAGAGACAGCATCTTTCTGTTACATCCCCAAGCTGTTAAAATCAGCATAAGTTCCTGGCTGCGAGATTCATTGGCCCAGAAGAAAGGGAAGTGGTGGTACAGTTATGCAATGACAGTTTTCCTTGGGAAATCTTTGGTCCTTTTGATTCAAACAACTTAGTATTCGTCTGTCTCCTGGATTTATTGCAACTGTCTTATAAGAAAGACTTCAGGGTGATGGGATATTTGCTCACAGGATGCAGGTGAGATAAGTGGGTCTTTTCTGGGGAGAAGGTGTGGGGGAGGGATGGTTTCTAAATGCTTTGTTTGGGTCTCTAGTCCCGTGGCAGCTGGGATTACTGGTGTGCGGGAAACAAGAGTTTAATCTTTAATCTTTGACGTGGAATTGACAGTTTGGGAGAGACGTCCTTTTAAACTATTTGCTATAAATCAAATGTTTGTATATGGAAATAGCATTTGATTAGAAGCTGTTTACTTTTCTTCAGCAGACATAAGGGCTCTGGTTTCAGAGCATCCATCTTAATATGTTTATCTTCAGAGACATCCAGAAAGTTTTACCACAGAAAAGTGATATGCAGAGATTAAATGACTCTCCCAAAGTCATATAGGAAGTCTGTGGCAGAGCAAGGAAATGAATCCACATCTCCTGAATCCTTGGCTACTATCTTAGCCACTTTTTTCTCCCCCTGCAAAACAAATCTTATGTTAGAATTTAAATTTCTGGGTGTACCTCAAGTCTCATTGGGAGTCCGGCTCCATACATTTAGTTGGGTCACAGTGAATTTTATCCAAAGCTCTTCTGACTCAGAAAGTGGAAAAATAAAGTAGGTCTTTTATGTAACTGTGTCAGAGGCAACTTAGACAGCAGCCAAGCCTTTCAAGGAAAGTGGATTTCCCTTGTGTGTTCTGGCTTATAAATTCTGTCTCCTTTATTTTAGTAATATAATTGTTGCACCTTCCAAAACAACACACAAGAAGCCAACTGCAACAGTCTGTGTCTTGTGTGCCTGTAATGGTCTTGGCCAATGCGAGGAAAGAGGGTTTGATATAAAATTAATGAAAAGGAAAGACAGGAAAACCAAAACAAGTGGGTTTAATCACTACAAATAACTCACTTGTGGCAAGACATCATCTGTTGGGTGCACATAGATGAGTCATTTTGTCTCTTGTGATCACTCTAACCAAAGGGGAGGACTGGACCCTTCCTGATGCTGATTCAGTCCTCCTGAGATAGGTTTCTAAAATAAGTGTGATGAATTATTTTCTAGCAGCTCCTGTCACCCTTCACTGACTGAAGAGGACCTTACAGTGATTGACACAAGACACAAGAGAAAAGCCAAACATTATTTCCCTCATGTAGGTGCCAGTTGAAAAGCTTGTCCTAAGCTGGAGGTAAAGCCATTAAGGCATCTTTGTATTTTTCACTCTGATTTTCTCCAGTCACAAGTTCATCTGTAGACATTGCCTAAGAGGGGGAAAAAAAAAAAAAGATGGTGAATGAAGGAATGCCCAAAATCTTTAAATTATGCAGAAAACATCTTCTTATACATAAATATCACTTCCACTCTAAATATCACTCCTGACTTAAAATTCCTCATGAAAGTAAAATCTGTTTAATCACTTGTATTTCTTCAGTCAGTTAATGAAGGAAAGTGATAAACATGAAGTAAAATCAGAATCTTCCCTGAAATGACACTGTGTTGTAGAATCTTTTACTTCTCCAGAAAATCCCATTTGTCACTTGTCAATACAGAGAAAGAACATCAAAACTCATAAACAGATGAGCTCTTGCATCCTTTTACCAAGACATCAGTGACAACTGCTTCTGCTGCCTAAGGTAAATAAGTTCTTTTAGGCAAATGAGAAGAAGTAGCTGCCTCTAATTTCCTTTCACTTTCCAGGTCACCTTTCACCCAACATCATCTTTTTTAAGGTTTCCATTTAGGGCATTTTTCACTTTAGAAACTTTCTTCAACCATGTGATTTGAGAAGAAATATCTTACCATTTATACTACCTAGTGTCTAGCACAGCATCACTTGGATATTTGAGTGCTACATATATATATTTTTAATTAGTACAAATATAAAATTATATACTGGTATTGATTTAACAAATATAAATGTTAATATTAATAAATGTGCTAATAATAAATATTTTTAATAAAATACTGACATAAAGCAAATGACAAACCCAACCTAAGTGATAACAGTATCAGCAATGCAAAAGCCAATTGCAACACCAGAAAACAATTTCTATTCCATGATTTCAGGAGTCTCATTCCTGCTTTGAAAGTCTGTAGGTTTGTGTAGATTTAATATCAAATTAAACTTCGAGGAAACTTCTGCAGAAATGCACTTAGGACAAATGTAATTATTTCACTTTAAATTCTAGAAAAAAAAAGCGAAAAATATCATACTTCTCCCATAATGACTGTGCAGCTGTAGAATAATCACACAGTTCCTTGCTACTAGTTGTTTAATAATCCTATTTTCCTAGGGAACTCTTTCTACCTTTTTCTTTTGCATTGTTTACATTTTTGTTCTTCCTTTCTTAGCTGTTCTGCTGGTGCAGGTTCTTGCACCTGAGCAGCACTGGGAACCACCCATGCTGCCTTTGATGAACTCACCAGTCAAGCTGTTCACTCCAAAGCATCCTCTGGCCTCAGGATTCCCTTCTGGCAGTGCAAGAGCTGAGCTCACATCATTGGGCAAAGACAAAACAGGAACCCAGCTTAAAATAGTAGATGATGCCATACAGGTTGTCAGGATTTTATTTTTAACAGGGTCAGCCTTGTGCCAGTGAAGTGATGGCTGAGATGTCCATTTGAAGTCAAAAAGTGATTTGGGCTTGCTGGTGAGGACCATCTCCCTCCAGGCTGTGCCAGGGTAACCCAGTCCAGAGCTACTTCCAAGCCTGACCTTCCATTCTTTCTCTTAATATCTCTCCATGTCTTTAACCATACCTGCTGTTACCTTTGCAGTGTGCCTCAGTCCCAGCTCATCCCTTCTGCCTGCTCTTCTTGTCCTGTCTGTCTCCCAAATCCCCTCTTCTCCCTCCTGCTGATTCTTGATAGCACTCTGACACAACAATGGGAAGGCATTTCCTATCCCACTGCAGGGTCATTTGGAATAAATGATTCCCAGTTATTTCATCTGCAGCACCGCGGGTCGAAACTGAAAGAGACGAAACTGAAACATTCCAATCCCGAATGGGAAATTGTCGAGCCCGGTGAAGAAAAAGCAGATGCGTACAACACGTACAGTGCACCTGGGTTTTCTTCATTAGGAAAGCAACAGACTTATGCTCTTTTTCAATGGAAATACAGTAGGTATCATTTCTTCAGACAACAGATATTAAACCGTGGTGATTGAAGCAAGCCGTAACTTTTACTTGCAGGAACAGATAATTTACACTAAAGAATATTTAAATCATTGTCCAAGGAGAGCTCAGAATCCTAAATAACATTGATTTTTAAGAGAAACTAGGACACCAAGAAACTCTAGAGGTTTGATAAGAAACTGATAACAGTTAAAAATTCTGTTGGGACAAGATAAGATGAGCCTGACACCGATCTTACCAAAATCACAGAGAGGCTGCTGTGTGGCACTACCCAAAAGGAATGAAGAAATGGCAACATCAAGATGAAAGTTATGCTGCCATAGAAAGCTTGTGATTGTTTTCTGATTATTTCCTTTCTTTTCAAGACTATAGGGTTGATAGTTAGACATAATGCTTTTAGCACTACACAAAGCATGTAATTCTGTGTGACTTGTTTTTACATCTGGAAAATCAATAAAAAATGCTAGCAAAAATAAACATCAGTGTAGCTCATGCAAACATAGAAAAAGTTAACAGATTACAGCAGTTTTTGTAAAAATAAGATCTTCATCCACTACTGCTAACACTGGTATCCCATGGGCTCCTTTTTCTGGCTGACTGCTACTCATTGTTTTTATCAGAGATCTCGAAGATTATTAGCAAAATAAAAAATATGCGCATTAACAAGTATTGGAACTGCAAGTGATACCATATTAACCTGGGTACAAATTAATAGAGATCATAGGGTAGAGTGGGCTTACTGAAACAGGTGCATTTTAAACCCTGTGAACAAAGAGGGGCGATCGTGCCTTTAAAATAGGCAAGTCAATGCTGCAAATCAGTAGCTCTGGAAAACATGAGGATTCTAAAAAATGGTTGTTATTTGTGAGTTCTAGTGATGTGTTGATGTCTTTATTGATACAACTTTTGGTTACAAAAGGAAGAGACAAGTGAGTAGAAAAATAAAAGAAATATTACTCCTCTATCTGGCACCAGGGAGAGCTTTCTGGGAGTCGTCTATCCAGTTGGATGTCTACCCTGGCAAAAGAATGTAGAAAAACTGGAAAGTGTTTAGAAAGAGCTGTGACAATGACCCGAGATTACAAATACTGGTTTAGAAATACCACAGCCTGAAAGCAATTCCATGCAATAGATGGCTTTCTAATCCATCAGGACAGGACGTAAACAAGATTCAGTGACTGGCAGCTGCAGTTAGACATAATCTAGACTAGGAGTTTGCCTTTTTAACAGGCTGACAAATCAGCCACTGGGGTTGTGGTGCTTTGTCTCTCATCTGAGAGCTTGAAATCCATCCCAGGCCTGGACACTTGGCCTCAGTCAGCTTGAGCTCTGGGATTGAAGCAGAAATTTCTGGGAGAGATGCTGTAGCCTGTACTATGTAATAGTCAGTATAATTTATAATTTTCCTGTGCAGCTTTTGAAAACTCCGAAAAACTCCGTTTACTTGTGGAAAAAAAGACCAGAATTCTTGTGTCTTCAGGAGAGATGTGGCCATCCGCTCCAGAAGTGCAGTCTGCAGAACCAGAGAAGGGGAAGAGTTTTATGAGGAATGTGCCCCACTGGATTGTTTAAACTCACTACATTTGTGGCAGACCTGAATGAGGTTTTAATATACATTAAAATGATTCCGTAGGCAGTTATATACTGTGAAGCCAAAACATTTCCTTTCCTCCCCCTTTGCCTCCTCCCAAGCCCTAAGGCTTTTGATTTGCAGTAGAAAAATGGAGCCAGTAAATCTACACTGTTCTATAAACAGGGCAGCAAAATGTGTGTTAAAATTCTGGGCAATTTCTTGTAATTGTATGTACTTAAGTAAAATTTACATGACCATTATGGGCTGCTCTTGGGCAATGGCTCTTTGTCAGCCTATAGTGATTAGCACATCAGTGCTGCCAGGACAAAATTCTGTCAGCACCACAAGAAGCAATTTCATCAGGTTTCTTTTTACACAGGCTTGCGGCTCGCACTGGCCCTGCAGCCTACTAGATTTTTTTTTCCCTAGCCATGCAGTCTGACTCTTCGGATGGAAATTAAAACAATTTCAAGAATGAGGAGTTCTATCCTGTTTCTAAAAATAGCCCTGATTTTCAGCAGGGGATGTGATGCCTTAGCCATGTGCAACAAAGATGACCTCTTTGTCAGGTCTAGCCTGCAGCAGGAGGTGTCTGCTCCTGGTCTACTTTCACATGGGTTCAAAAATAAACAGGCAGTTCCTCTGGCTGGCCTCCCTCTCTGAAGGCAGGCAAGGAACATTCTGTACAAGGAAGCACTCACAATCATTCAAGGGGCCAAGTCTAATGAATTTAATTGATGCATCAAGGACGTGTGTTAAGCGTTTAACTAACATGTTCATGAGTTGCACAGCTACATATTATATTAGTGCACAGTAAACACGGTGCCGTACATTTGGGATACCCTACAGACGTGAGTTGAAAGAGAATGCATTTATTTTTGCAAAATGGAGTCTTTGTGCTCAGATCTGAAACTTATGTAACATGCCAGGGACACCAGAATATATCACTTTTCTAAAAACAGTTGAGTAAACCAGAAATGTGTGTGATATTTTACAGAAAAAAAAAAAAAAGGGGAATTAAAAAAAGGGTCACTTGAGTCCTATATGAATTACATCTTTTAGAAAAACAAAACAGGGAAGGGAAAATTTTAAAGTTAAAGCAACGTGAAAGTAATTGCAATGTGAGCATGATGGAAAATTAACCCTCTTTTAACAATCTTTAGTATCCAGGCATTAGAAAAAACTACATTACAGCAGCAGGCTCACTGGGAGAGTGAAATTTGAAGTGAGGAATGGGAGTCCAGTGCCCCATTCCAGCAATGCAGAAGAATTAGCTGGAATAAAAGAAAAAATGTACATTAAAACATGTTTTCTTTGTGAGAGAGGTGCTTAGTACTGTTAGAAGAAAAATCTGGAGGTGTAACTTTGACAATTAGCTCCATTAAAGTGAGTGGTGACACTAAAAATATGTTATTCCTGTTACTGGCTTATGTGATCAAAGCTCCTCTCCACACAGAGAGAGGTGCCCAGGGAGAAAAAGGCAAGAAGGGGAACCCAGGTAAAACCCTGACACGGATACTATCCCGGGAGACATCAACCCCTCCGTGGCTCATCTCCACACACGGGGAGGAACAGAGTGGAAACCTCCTCAGAGGAATGAAGCCTCACGCTGGCTGCTCCAAGGGCAGCCACAGGGGATCGCCAGCCCCGGCCCCATCACCCACCAGTGACACCGAGCGAGATGAATCACCCAGAACACCTCTCCAGGCCACCTCACAAACTGAGGGGTCACAGCCTGGGGGAACGGGACACTTCACAGGATGAAGGGGAAGGACATCTTGCATCTGTACAAAATTTATGGGGTGTTTTGTGGAGGAAACCAAAGCTGGGAATGGGAGAAATCAAGGTGATTTGGGAAGGCAGAAGTGTGGAAATTAGGGAAGAAGAGGACAAAAGGGGCTGATGTTTCTTGCCCATACACATTTCCAGCTGTGCCCTCTGCCTGGGCATCCCAGTCTGTCCTGCCTTCCAAATACACACACTGCTTGTGGGCTTATCTGTTTCTGGAAGTCCAAGTGGCAACCACTGAGAGGAGACCAGGGGCCCAGGTCAGAGGCTTGGTACTTCTTATGATAAAAAGCAAGATCTACTTTCCTTGTGAGGAACAGGTTATCTTTCCTCCAACAGCGTTAAAATTTAATTTAAGTAATTGCAGAACTTAATTTTCTAGAGTAATGATTGAATAAAGAACTTGAATGTGGACTTCAAGAGAAGAGATGTGGAGAAGTATCCAGAAGAGTGAGTGTGACTATAGGTACATTATTCAGTGGTTTGCTGGGTCTTGCTAAGTGTATTTTCTTAAAAAAAACCCCAATTAACCAACCAACCAGATCCTGGCTGACTGGGAGAATCATATGGAAAACATTTAGCAGTAAATGTTGGTGTCATCACACAGACATTTGAACGGAGAGTGGTAGAGTGAGTCCCTCCTCTGCCACAGTCTTCCCGTGTGAGCTTAGGTCTGCTGTTTAAATTCTCCACATTGTGGTTTTCCCATTTGTAAAAGTGAGATGTAACTGCCCTTCCTTAACTCACGGGAATTTTGTTTGAGGTTAAAAGATGGTATGGGGTGAGGTGCTAAAAGCTGTGCCGCTGAGAATGACACAAGTGGGTAGGTGAAATGAGAGTCTGCATAGAAAACCAAAATCTTTACTAGTGAACTTTGTAGAGGGAGGTGCTTCGACAAGCTGAACAGATAGAAAACTAGGTTCTCGTTGTTGATTGTTATTTTATGGAGTTTTTAATTAGTTTTTCTCCGCTTAAGCATTCTATTTATCTCCATGTTTCCCATTTTTTCTTTCCCATTTTTCTGGCACTGAAACCACCATTAGGCATTTGAGCCAGAGAATCCCAGATCTAAACTGTTTTAAAGACTGGAAGATGAAGGATGAAAACAGTGTTTTGGCTCCTAAAATGTAAGGTCAGCTGGGGATTCAAATTCCACTGAGTTTCGGATTGTGTGATTGTGAGATTCCAGTTCAAGCCCATCTCTCCAGTCAGAAGGTGGAATTCATGACATTAAAATTCTTTCCACAGCACGAAAGGGATGTCATCATAAACACTACATTATGCTTCCCTACAGGTTGCTGCAGAAGAGGAAACTAACCCAGGAACAGCAGAGACATTTAAAAAAACATCATGACCTTTGAGTAACAGAAAACATGGGAAAAACTAAGTCTTAAAGAAACTAATTTGATTCTGGTTTGGCACTCTGTGCAAATCCCTGCATAAAGAGAAGTTTAGGCCAGGGATTTCTACTCTGCTGCCTCTTTAAACTTCAGGCACAGTTTTGCATATAAATGTTCTAAATCTGAGATCTTCATGTATCCTAAACCAGGCATTGATGCTTCTGAAGTGTAGCAATTAATTAGGAGAGTGTCAGTGTGAGAAAGGCAACCACAGTTACACTCTGAATCTGGATGTGGAAAAAATAACAAAGCAGAAACAAAAACAAAAAAAGAAACAGAGTCTGTGTTGGAGCCTTTCTAAAAATCATATGCAAGAATCCAGATGGAAAGAGTGCTGGCTTCCGTTCATGTCTAACATGATCAGCAGATAGATGAGTGGCTTGGAGACGTGAGAAGTGGGCTAGAGAAAGTGACAGACTGCTAGCTGGGATTTCAAGGAGTGTTTGTGGTAAGCCACAGTTCAGATCTTTTTTTTGCTGTGGCCTGAGCGCTGTCTTAGAGACCATGAATGGAAACTTAAGGACCAAATATTTTGGGGCTGGTCATGATTTCAAGATAGCGATCCCATTTTCCAACCTGTAATCCATTTCACTTTTAAATCTTGTGAGCACCATTGAATCAAAAAAACAAGCCAGTCTCACTTCACCAAAAGGTTTGTAGCACACAGACCACAGTACTAATAATGGAAAGGGCTGCACAGGTATTCTCCTCTTCCCAAGTTTTAAACCTTTCTTGTAATTATCTTTCAATTCTTCTCAGCCTTAACTACCCCAGGGTTTGGGCTGGGGAAAGTCTCTTTCTCTTTGCATCTCTCTACCCTGCTGCTACTGGCAATGCTCTCAGCCTCCCAGCTTCTTCTCCCAGTGGACATTTTATGTTTCAGTGGTCACTTTCAGTCTGTGAGATTCTGTCCGAGCTTGTCCAAGCGGTTTAGACTCCTTCCTTTTCCCTTTCACCACTGCTGTTATGTAGGGAGGCAGTGAAAGACAAACCTGGTAAAATTCCTGATGTGAGTATGTGTGGTCAGGCTTTTGTGGACAAAAGTGGTGGTTTCCTATTCCCAGAGTTGCTAGAGTGCAGAATAAAAAGGATGAAAGTCAGAAAGGACATGCAGTGTTTATGCCATCCAAAGCATCTCAACCCTTTGGTTTGTGTCAGGTCCATTGACTCAGCCACGGACTTTTCCTCATTTGCTCAAAGAGAGAAGCTGCAGTTACAATTTGACAGGTGACAAGCATGTCGTCCTTTCTTTCTGTATTCTCTGGAATATCCAATTCTGCTTTCTTAGACCATCCCAGGTTCTCAGCACAAGAGCAAAATCTGGAAAGGATTATTTGACATTCTCATTTGCAGCAGAACCTGAACTAACCCAGAAAATGAGGAACCAATTGGCCAACAGCTTATGCTTTTTAATCTGTTAAAAATCCTCTACTAAATGGGAAACACCAGGAGAGGCAAGGTTCCCAGATGTTGGAATGATGTTCCAGAACCCTAGGGAAAAATAGTCATTATTTACTGCAGATGTCAGGTTGTTTTATAGGTTTGATTCAAAGCCCATTAAAGTCAACAAGCATCTTTATCTTGACATGGTTTGGATGAGACCTATGCACGTGGAGGGGTCTTAAGTGACAGCTGGGCTGAGCAGGGCTGATAGAAAATCTTTAGAGAGTGAGTGTCATGGAAAGGGATTTCCAAGCAGAACACCCATGGAGTATCTCTGTGCCTATACCCATGCCATGGGTTATCATGTACAGTACTCCAGAAAAGGGCCCAGCACTCTGTGCTTCTTAGTGCTCCAGCACCATCTACAAGCTGGATAGGGAGAAAAGCCCTTTTCCGGTTGGATTTCCCCTTTAGCACAGCTTTATGTGCTTGTATAATAGGAAACAGCCCTTTCTATTTCTGTTCAAGCTCCGGAGGCTTGGATTTTCCCCAGCATTTTTGATTAACAGCTGAGCCTAAATCAGAGCTGCCTGGGGTCTCCTTCGCCTTACTGACACATCATAATATCCTTTCATCTGTTATTCCAAGCCAGTTCCTGGTTCTGTCAAGCAGCTCACTCTCTCCAAGAGAGACCATGTCAGTCCCTCTCTCTTTCTTAGACCTTCCTGAGCTGTTTCAAAGCAGGATTCCTATCACAACAGGGGAAAACCTCTTTGTTTGACTGCCTCAGAATCAGACTGCAAAGGACACTGGATTATGCAGGCTACAAGATGGATTTTGTTAAAGGTAATCAGCTTCTGAATGCTCAGGCCCACTTCAGGTTTACCTGGGTGGCTCAGGGGCCAACAGAGTAAAGCCACAGGAGTGGCTTTTCACAGCATCTCATGTGAAATAAAGCACTCCCACAGCACTAGCTGGGATCTGTACATTATTCCTCACCATCAGTCATACAGAGAAAATCCCTTTGTGTGGTTTGAACTTGAATAGATTCATTTCTTGGAGGTGGAGGAGACACGACTAAACCAAATAAAACGCACTTACAGTTTTATGTGGGCTGCCATTTAATCATCCCTGAATTAACTGAGTTACACAGGATTTTTTTTTCTGTTTCTGGAAACTTGGTGCAGCTTGATAGCACTGGCAATGTAAACAGCAAGAACCGTAAAAGGTGAATGGCAAAATGGTAAAATTACTCAGGCATGAACTGCATGAGTAGGAATGCAGCTAGGACGAAGCCAAAGCTCGGCTGGTGTTGAAACTATCAAGGAAGGTAAGAATCAGAAGATTTTGTGTGTACACTGGTGGAAGAAATGGCAAAGACAGCATGAATCCATTGCTCTGTGGGTTCAGGGAAAAAGATGTAATTTGCAGCTCAGATTTCACATGTGAGACTTGTCCTCAGGCCTCCCAAGCTTCTGAGCCTTCTATTAAAGTCTGTCAGTACCCACAGGAAAAAGAGCTGGGGATCCCTTCACCCCACTGAGGTGCGCAGGTCCATCACATCACATAAGGGAGCATCTGAGGCTGCTAAAGGAGCTGGCATTGATGTCACTGAGGAGCTAATTTCTATCCCCTTTGACAGGTTCTGGCAAAAGGCAGGTGTGGCACCAACCCCAAAAAGGGTAAGAAGGATCCAGGGTACTTGTAGCTGGCCATCACGACTTCAGTCCTTGGGAAAATTGGGGAGCAAATGCTCTGAGAAGCTACTTTTAAACACACGAAGGATGAGAAGGTAACTAGAGGGAGCCAGCATGGATTTACCAAGGGAACCTGTTGCCTGCCCAGCTTCACCGTTTTCCATGATAGGGCCTGACATTGTGGACAAGGAGAAGGAGGGGGATGCTAAATGCCCTGATTTTCATCAGGCCCTCAACACAGCCTCTTGCCTCTCAATGAGTTATGAGATATTGGGAGATAGAGCTGAAAAAGATAACTGAGTAGGTTTTTACTATTGCTCTTTACCCTTCAAACAGTGTATCAGACCCTGAGCCATTCCCTAAAGGACATACCAGAATAGTGCCTTTGCTTTTCTCCATTGTGGGGCAAGATGGACTGTGGCTGTTCTAAGGAGAGACAAGACCTTCCCAAATACAGAACTTGCCACCCAGCTGGAGTCATGTGGAGACAGCAGTGGATGAGACTAGAAAGAGAAGAGTGTTTAAAATGCTTTGCCCTCTGATTATCCTCAGAGAAGACTACAGTTCAAAAGAGAATTTGGGCCAGAATAATTTAACACAGCATTTATTTAAGCTGCACAAATGCCACCCAAACACATTCCTACCTCCAAGTAAGCACCACTTAAAGCCAGAGAGACATAAAGATGAAGGAAAACCATCTTCTTTCCCACTCTTGTGAACCCAAGTTCATCATTGAGGAAAGCTCAGCCAACCCCTAAGCAGTTGTCCCCATCGAATATTCTTCCAGAATGTGACATTTATGCTTTAAATGATGCCGGCCACTCTTTCTGACATTTTTCCCTAAGGATACATATCTGTCCATGCTGCCTCTTAATGACTCATGGAAGTTTCAGATGTTTCATTAACAAAGCCGTAATTGACAATTATATTGCTCCTTCTTACACAAAAAAGGACAGTCAGGTAATGACTTAAACCATACGCTCGCTCAAATTGACTGGAATGTAAACACCAGAGACATGGGGCAAAACTATGGAAAGGAAAAGAGGAGTAGGACTTTGCTGTAGTGTTACATTTTGCCTGGGAATCTAAACAAAAATAGGGGTTTTTTTCTGAAAAAATGTGTCTTTTCACTTCCCGTTCAACACTTCCATTACATAATGTCAAATATGTCAAAACATCTCCAAATTCCTGCATGCTGACAATCAGGTTATACTTACACAAAGTTTGTGTGTGTCCTTCTCTCTGGCAGATACCAATTAAGTGTCAATGTTCTAAACGCCATTTTTAGAACTGGCTTTTATTTGTTGCCAGATGAGGTCACAAACTGCTTCCTGTCAGTTGCTAGACATTTTCCTAAAACTCAGAACTGACAGCAGACGTGCTTTCTGTTGTTCGCTTGATTGCTTTACGTAAAAGGAACTTTTTGGGGAGATGTGAAGCCATGGGACACTGCTCAAGAGGCTGGGAAATGTTCATCCTCTAAGCAGTCCTTGCAGCACAGGAAGATTTCAGCCACTCCAAGCCCCAAGCAGACAGCTGTCTCAGTTTAAGTGTGGATCTTTCAGGACATCAGGGTGCTTTATCACTGCTAGCCACAGCACAGCCTTCATGCTTCACACAAGTTCCTTGCCCAGAATCAGATTTCTCTATAATCCCCCACTTTTGCTCAGAGGCAAAGTACCAGAGAAAGGCTGCAGTCCTGTGCTGCAAGTATGGCCTCACAACGTGACCCCGGGGTACTTCCAGGGAGTTCATTTCTCCCCACCCCAGCAAGACTGTAGCACCCCATCACTCTCAAGGTGGGTGTCAGGAGACATCCCAGCATTTTCCCACTCACACATTCTATGGTCTGTTCATGCGAGGACCTTCTGTTTATTCCCCAGTGTCCCTATGTAAACTAATACTAATTCTTGATCCCCTGTGGTACAGGCAGCCCATAACTCTCACAGGCCTCGGAGTGAAGGCTGTGGGAACATTTGCCAGCTGACCCAGGTGATATCCCCCGTCACACCCGCTCTAGAACTTTGACAGACGAGGTTAAGTGTGATATTGGCATCCACTACATCTGTACAGGCTGACACAGTGCTTTAAATTGTCTGAGACATCAAGATGAGACTCTAGTTGACAGCATGAAAAAGTAGCATTTTTAAAAAATGCGAGAAAAATTAATTCCTCAGCAAATTACATTCTGTTCACTGGGAAAGGGGAAGTTTTCCCCCCAGTACTTCACCATCTGAAAAAGACAATTAATCAAACACAGCTCCTGTTATAAAGTGCAAATCAAAGCTTCTCTGAAGCAACAATTACCAGATTGATTCTATACACAAGAGAACCTCTCAGTGAAAATGGCTTAAGACAGCAAGTGAATGGAAATAGCACAAACCACTTTGGTGACCACCTGATCCCAATCAAACCATCCAGATGAGACTTTGTGGGATGCTGTTGTGAAGACAGAGGGTTTTCTATCCAGTCTCTTTAGAGAGTATGTAATCTTGAAAAAACCTTTGCAGTGTCATTTCTCAGCATGTGTCTTTGAGCAGGAGAGCTTAGATGGCATTTTTCTTCACTCCTTCCACAACAGTGGTATCTGCAAGAATGAAGCTGAGGGTCTTTCTAAGAAATCAAAAGAATGAAGTGCTATTTATTCCATGAGGGATAGCAATGCAGTACTTTCCCTCAGAGTCCCTTTGCAGACAGTTCATCTTGTTCCTGAAACAGCTATCAGACCCAAGTCCATGCATGGAAGAGGAGATTGTGAATCCAACCTCACTCTGAGGGCAGAGAGGAGGGAGATCTGGAGGGACTGCAGCAGCAGTGAGGAATGTTTGTTAGTCCTCACAGGTGGAGTCTGACTCTCAGAAGCTGCCAGCTAATTCCAGCATCCAAAGAAGGCTTATGAAGACGATGAAGGACCTAGAGGAGAAGGTGTATGAGGAGTATCTGAGGTCACTTGGCTTGTTCAGCTGGAGGAGATTGAGGTCAGAGCTCACAGAATTTCTGCAGCTTCCTCACGAGGGGAAGATGAGGGGCAGGCACTGAGCTCTGCTCTCTGGGACCAGGGACAGGACCCAGGGAATGGCTGGAGCTGGGTCAGGGAGGTTTAGGCTGGGTATCAGGAAAAGGTTCTTCCCCCAGAGGGTGCTCAGGCACTGACCAGGCTCCCCAGGGAATGGTCACTGCCCTAAGGCTGCCAGAGCCACAGCAGCGTTTGGACAACGCTCTCAGGGATGCACAGGGTGGGATTGTTGGGGTCTCCTGTGTAGGGCCAGGAGCTGGGCTGGATGATCCTTGTGTGTGCCTTCCAACCCAGAATAGTCCACAGTTCTGATTCTGTGAACTCACTACAATGCCCACCTCTGTGTATGCCAAAGCACATCCCATGTCTTGACACCTCCTATGCTGCTGAAGCTCTTCTCAGTTCAAACCAGCACCGTGCACCACAGTCCCCCACCAAAAGGATTTGGCAGTGTGTGCACTCTGAAGTTTTAGGTCAAACACACCATTCCCACATTCCTTGCAGCTCCCCTTTGGTTCCAGGCTGTGTGGAGTTTGTGGCAGGAGTACATCAGCTGTTTATGGACCACAGTGGATGGCTGCAGAAAGATAAATCACACAGAGCCTCCTTTGTCTCACGTACGTACCAGGCTTTTCAAAAAATCCACTAAAACATTCTCACACATCATGAATTTGGGATTTTGGGAGTATCAGGGATTATTACATTCAGACTCTTCACTCACTGACTTCCACAACATCTCATGGAGTAGATCTGGATCTCTCACTGAAACCTTCCTATGACCAGTCACTGATCTTTTCACTTTTCCCCAAGCACTTTGGTTGTACTGGAAACATTTTTAAATTATGAATATACTTGACTTAAAGTTGTCTTTCTGCTCACTTCAGTCACTTTTAAATCTGTCCCTGAATTCCCTTTGGAAATGCATATGCAGTGACAGGGTGACTGAAGGAAACAGCCGTGCTAGTCTGGACGTCTGTGAGATGTGAGTGAAAAAAAAGAGTAAGTTCAAGTTACCTCCCTAAAAAAAGTGACAGATGTGAGTAAGAGGTACCGCTCATGAGACACCTCTGTGGAGTAAACATTTTGGAATAATATTCCAGGCAACAACTACAGAGGCTCTAACAACAGATTGACCAGCCATTTATTACATTTCAAACAAAATGAGTCAAAGGAAAATGTTCCAAACAGGCACCACTGGGCATTTGACTCAGCCCAAGCAATGTTTTAACTACTTCTTTGCCACACAGCATACACGTGCCTCCTGTAACCCATGCCCTTCTACATATGCACAGCACCTCTGACTGGTTTTTCCACCACCTTTCTAAAGCCTGTAGCCATCACAGCGTGCTGTTGTTTCCTCTCAGTGTGGGATGCCAGGTCCAAAGGAATTATTTAGTTATTTTAAACTTTTTCTTATTTTGTTTCTTTTTTTTCTTTTTCCCCTTTCTTAAATAACATTAATGTTCTGGGTTAGCTGAAGGGCTAAAAGCTGGTTTTAATTTAAATATAAATAAAACCAGAAAGGACTGTATGATTGTACTAAAAATAAATTGTTTTCTGTTCTAAATGTTTCACTGATCTTAAAATTGGGGGAGGAGGGAAACAGGACAGGATGTCCAACTCTTTTTTAGTTTGAGGGTGCCTCAAATCTGTGGCATTCTGTCTCTAGAGAAGCGGGTCGTTTCTGAGATCCCATCACTTTATCTGGAATTGTATTTACCACTCTCCACCAGCACATCTATTCAGAATGTGGTTCAGAAATCATGAGGGGAAATCACACACTGTTAAGACGGAGCATTCTTGAGCGAGCCCCAGTTATGGCTAATTCAGCAGCAGAAAAAGAGGCTGTGGTGAGCGCAGTTACTGAAATTTTCCAAATAAATAAAGCAAACAAGTTGCTCCAGGAACAAACTCGTACCTATATGATTTATAATAGCAGGAATTGGGCCATGAAGGCAAGATGAACCCAGTGAACCAGCAGTCACAGGCCACCCGTGGGCTGCAGGGCTGCCCACAGTGCCTTTGCTCCTTGTAACCAGTCCGTGACAGCTGGGACAGACCTCATCTGCTCCGAGGTGTGTGTGGCTTCTAGCAGTGCTCAGCAAGTTCTACTGGCTTGCAGGCTGCTGATGAGCTCCAATGTGGGTTAGCATCAACAGGGAAAAATATAGGGATCCTATTTACAGCCTGCTGGCAGCAGATAGGTAAAAAAAAAAAAAAAAAAGCCCTTCTCCAAAATCAATGTTTGCTTTACTGAGGGCCTCCTTAGGTGTACATTGGAAACAATTCTGTCTGTCTTCCACCACAGCTCAGTCACCCTACAGTTTGGTGTGCCAGCCAGTAGTAGTTAGCAGTCCAGAATCAACAGGTTTCTGCTGTTGAGCAGTACCAGACTATATTGGCCAAAAGCAAATGGAAAATATTAAATGTGACATGGCACCTGATGAACAGTGATAAAGAACAAAAAGTAAAGTAGGGACCGTGGGCACCTTGGCTCTTTTTTACCCTATTTGAGGCACGACACACTGGCCCGCACCTCTGATGTGAGGAGTGTTTCAGCAGCAGGACTCCTCCCCTGCAGCATAAACCAGCCCCTCCTCTCACTCCTCATCAGCCACTCCAAGCTCAAAGGATGTCACGGGACTGATTCTCTAGTCATATCACTGTCACCCTGTGCAATCACTTCAGCCCGGGCAAAGCCACTAAAAAACAAAATCAGTGGGAACTCAGTTAATTTCCTTTGATAGCAGGAACTTTACCCCTGCTGTTCAAAACCATGGCTGGCCACCTGATGCACAGAGAATGAGGGAGAAATGCAGCCTCTGAAGAGAGGCTGCAAGTAGGACCTGTGTATTTTTGCCTTTTTCTGATTATCCTGTCTACGTGTTAGTTCTCTGTGCTTGTACCTCTGCACATGAATTTCTCAGTGTGAGGGGCTCCCACATCCAGAAACTGTGTGTTACTAACTCTTGGCATTCTGATTTAAGGCTAAAATATTTTTTTTCTCTTTACCACTTTAAGTCAAGTTATAGGGTTCAAGCACTACATGCTCCATGTCCATTCTGACCTCATTCTTTGGATTCTAGGTGCTGACAGAAAGGTATTATTAAGGCCCTTGCTAAGGGGCATCTGTTTTTTCTCAACAAGACAGCGTAGTGACATTTCAGAACCACGAACACTGTCGTGTTAGATTTGCTGCCCGGTTTACCAAGTGGCAGTGATGCCTTGTTGGGACTACCTAAAGACAGAGGCTAGACAAAATTAAGAGAATAAAAAGCGGTTATATTTATTGAAGGGCCTTCAGGTACATTTAGGGCAGTCAAAGCCCACCCAGGGACTACACACAGAAATGGACGACCAGGTCACTGGTTTTCATTCTTCTATAAGTTTGGTCCATTTGCATATCGGGGGTTAATCCTCCAATTACAGCTTCAGGTAATGAAGTCACTTACCCCCAGTTTGCTCTCCCCCAGCTCACTGTTTACATTTCTTGGGGCCTGAGGCAGTAAAGTGTCCTTGGTTTCCAGGCCTAGAGAGGAATTGTTTTGTCTGACCAAAATGGGAGAACAGTAGCTAACCCTGTATATGGAGTTTAGAGTTATACACCACAAATACATGAAAAATATAAAAGCTGAAATCCTAAGGCATCAGCAGATGCTCCTCAGACGCTGCGTTCTGTGACAAAGGGTTTTGTGCAGGCACCGCAGTCTCTGTGTTTGCTAACACAGCCCTACAGCACCAAAGCACCTGAGAACCGAACAGCTCTGGCACCTCTGGAGATGCTGCACTGAGTGTGGAGGCTGCCTGCTGTAACCAGCCAGATGTTATACATGGAATGAAACACATGATGGATTTCTGGAGCAGATCATGAAGCCAAGCAGCCCCGGGCAGTGAAGCAAGGACGGATTTTGATCGACGTGATTTCATTAGAAGCAGAAGGAAAAGCAGTTACTTGCTACCTAAAAGCTCTTTTTCCAGCATCAGCTCCCCTGCCCCACGGTCTTGTCTGGGGCCAGTGGATGTAAGTGCCATCCCAGAGACTGAGTGAAGTCAAAGGGACTCGACTCGGCACAGCTCTGCCCTGAGGTAGAGCTGATTGCAAGATCAGGCCACGAGCGTGGGAGGGTTTTTGTGCCACTGGACTTTCGGTGTGGGAGGCTGGAACTCCAGTCCCCCAGGCAAGGAAAAACCCATGCAGTGAAAGTTGTCTACCAGAAGGAGAGTGCTTGGAAAAACTCCTCCCTTTCAGTGTGCCACCAAAGAAGCAAAAATGCACGCCGGTGGACAGACCTGTTGCACTGCTGGAACAGTTATTTCATCTCCAGCTAACTGGTGGCACTGCACACACCTTCCCCTGGGTGTTCTGCTAACAAACAACACACTCCTCAGGGCCTGCCCTTCTCCAGGCTGGCCAGCTCTGCCAGGGCTTCCTCTATGCACCTGGCACATACTTCAATGAGCCACACCGGAGAGGCAGCTAAAATGGGCCTTTTTTTCTCCTCAAAAAGAGAAGAAAGTTTGTTGCAAGCCGTTCCAGTACTGTCAGAACCCCTTTTGTACCCACCCCCATATCTCACTAAAAGGAAAGTGCATGGTTATTATACTGATTCCGTGTTGTCACAATCAGATCCTGAAGAGTGTGAAATGTGCTTTTCCACATAATTTACTGTTTCCCTGTGATTCATGAAGCCTCTTTTCACATGAATAATTGGTCACTTCTTGTTTGTGTATCACCATGGTACATAGCTTCCAGCAGGCCAGAAAAATAGGCGCAAAGCTAACATTTAATCATTACAGCCACATGCAACCTTCCCCCCACCCTTGCTCCCAATCCTTGTTTTTTTACCTCCTCCCATAAAAAGAAGGCACAGATTTTTTATGGAGGAAATAGCTTCTAAAAAAAAATCCCAACAGTTTTACCTTCCTTAGCACTCATTAGCAATCTTTTTTGCTCCATGCTTATTTTGTGTTTCACATTTTCCAGTGTAAAGAAAACAACTGAAAAGTCCCTTACAAACAAAGCGAGATGGTGGAGAAGGAGGAATGTTCAGAGTGCATGGCCGCTGGAAATGGCAGCTTTCCAAATACCAATTTGTTTATTTCTCAGGGGAGATACAGTCACTTACCAGTGTAGGATACTACACTTACCAATGGTCACCTGAATTAGAAAGCAGCTTAGTATGTTCTCAGAATAGCATTTCAGCTCCTAGACACTTTAGTGACACTTAATTTTTACAGTGCAGTAAACTGAGGCACAAATTAATTTGTTTACAGTGACTACTCAGTGAGTCACTGCTCAAGCAACTCTGCGGTCAAGCTTTGATCTGCAAAACTCCTCCTTTGCCTTCAACTGCAGCTTCTTAACCAGGCTGCACCATTAGCTCAATGTGACAACATCTGTGATGGGTAAGTGTGGTTCTCCCTGTGTGTGTGGATATTGGTGCTTCCTGCCTGGAAAGCTGAGGACCACCTTGTACAGTATTTCGACAGTGTACCAAAAAAAAAAAAAAANCAAAAAAAAAAAAAAAAAAAAATCAAATGGACAATTATATTTGTCTTAACAGCGTCGTACCATGGCAATCCAAAAACACATCAGAAAACAGAAGTCAGCAGGGACACTTAACAGCATAGGAAAAAAACATATTAAGACTGGATATCAATCCAGCCCAGTAGGTCGTGTGATTCTGCAGAATCATTGCAAAAAAACTGAATGCAAAAGAAAAGAGAATATTTGTTGGGAATACATGAGGACATTAATCTCCCTTTTACCACAAACCCAAAGCAACATCAGGTTTTAAGGCTGGAGGAAAAAAAAAGGCTGAGTGGTTTTTACCTCATATAGACATGAGACGAAACCAAAGCCTCAAGATCTGATCTTGTTAAAAAAACAGAAGGGTAATCTGTGATGTTTTTGTTTTCCTTTTTTTTTGGCAGCCAGGTAGAAACAGGAGGGAGTGAAACTTTTGTGAGTGCTGGGGGTTAGGACATGGGAGGAGAGCAGAGGACAAAGCATAGAGAAAAACAACTGCTCAGCTTTTCTGACTCGAATACACCTTAGCAGCACTCAGTGGAAAGCAGACTCAGAAGTGGAATGAATTTCTGGATCCAGATCAAGACAGCAGAAATATCTTAATCTTTGCTGGGCCATAATCTCCTGAGAAGGCTTGTGAGAATTTGATCCTGTCATTCCCAAACTAGAATCTTAAAACTGATTTGGACCAGAACTACACTTGGTTTGAAAATATTATTACTTCTTCCTGTGGAAAAAAAAGAAAAAAAAGGAATAAAAATGGAAAATAATTCAGCCAAACCCAAAGTGCATGGACTCATTACAAGCTCAGGAAATCAACTCTATTTAAATCCCTTTCAGCACCACTCTCCAACTTTAATAGTGCGTGTGTGGAAGCAAACATTACACAGAAGTTCATCCTGGTCTCCTGCCTCCCTGTCCCCACCCCAACCCGAGTTCTGCATCTCAATGGTCACTATTTGTTTTTTTCTGTCTGATTAGCCTTGTCAAGACTTTCTCTCACTAACCACCATTTTCATTCTTTTCAGTATTGCTCACTCCGAGGTTTCTGTGATCTTCAGTATCTCACCCTTGAGCTCTTGTGTTCAGCCCACTCCCTGCTTTGCTGACATCTCTGGTGCCAGCTCCCACTGCTGCGTGTTCCTTTCTTATCAGCTGCTTTGCTGTTCCCTTATTTTGTCCTCTCTTATACAGTCTTCTGACCTTCAGGATGGAATATTTCAGTGCTGGCTGAGTTCACCCAACTTTCTGCTTGCTCTTCTGTCACACTGCTGGGACCCTTACTGGGAAATGCGTGCTTAGGACAGAAGGACTTGGGAAGCAGGAGCAGTCTCTCCACTGGCAGTGGCTCTGGCACTGGCACTGGCACTGGCACTGCATGCCACCCTCTTCCTCTAGATTATGCCCTTTCTCCCTCCTTCCCCTGTTCTTATTCTCCCACCTTCTGATGGTAATAGAACAACGCTGTGAGATGAGTAAAGAGCTATGGGAGACTTGCATTGGTTTTCCAGCCCCACTGACACCACTGGAGTGGGGATACACTTAAAGGAGTTGTCACTGAGGCTCCAGTGTCGGTACATATCTGGTGGGTTGTCCTTGGCTAGCTCTGGATTCCCACCCAGCTGCTTGCTTGCTGTCCTTCCTCAACACAACAGAGGCAATAAAACAAGAAGAAAAAGCTCTTGGGTCGAGGTACAGAGAGCTCATCTTACTGTCAACAAAACAGATTCATCTTGGGGAAAATGAATTTAATTTGATGCCCATTAAAATTGACTCGGAGAAACAAATTAAAAATTAAAAAAAGCTTCTCTCCCTGTCCCTGTGTTTTTTCCCCAGGCTCAAATTCCCCTGTGGGGACACGCTAGCTGTGTCTGGCACAAGGCAGCCTTCGCCAAAACCTTGACACCAACACCCAATACAGTATGTATTTACTATTATTTTATTATTATAAAGCTCCAAGTTCCAGCATCTAGAAGTTCACCTTTTGTTCCAAATCAGCTCTAACTTCTGCAGGTGGATTCACTGATCTATTCCTCTGCATGTTGCTGAAAAAACGGAGAATTTGCAGAACTACAAATTATTAAGGGCTTTTATATCCTTTTATTTTTGAAGACTAGCAGCATGTTTCTTGTTTACAAATGTGTAGCCTTGCTATTTTAATTTCATGTTTAGTGCAGTTTTGGCCTGTCCCATTTTTTTGGCCTTGGACTGTCCTTATGTCTAGGGAAATTTTTCTTGGATGCTTTTCATTTCTCCTTAGTGTTTGATATTACTTTCTTCAGGGAAATAAACACAGTTTTAACTAGCCCTGAAAGTTGATAGCCCCTGTATGTTGATAACTCAAGAGCACTTTTTGCAGTCATTGCTTTTTCGTCTTGCTTGCCAGGTAAGTCTCGGACATTGAATTAACTTTGAAATGAGCGGACCTCATACATGAGTAAAATCCACATGGCTCAGAATTATCACAGCAACCCATGGTCTGATCTGGAAGTGGTGAAAACAGGCTTTTCCCAGGGAATGCTAAACCCCTGATTATTCTGAGCAAGTTTATCTAGTTGTTTTTTAATTTTTCTCTAAGCTAATGATGATGAGCCATTTGCTCCACCTTCCTTTTGCTCCCTGCAGTGCTGCTCTCTTTGGGAAATGCATAGCAGCAGAGCTACTTCACAGAACAATAAAAATGACTCTCCAGCATGGCCATTTATTCATGTCTCACAGTACCTTACATGCCAAATATCGCAGCATTGGAAAAAAGAATATTCATACTTCACATTATTAACTCGGTCCTAGCCCAATATTAAAGCATTATTTATTTACAGTACTAAATGAAATCTTCTTACAATGTTGATGGATCATTACTCTTCCACAAATTTTCCCTTTTTTCCATTGAAAGACACAAGCTGCCTTCTGGTCTTGATTTGTACAATGAGAACCAGTAATTTTTACTTTTCTAGTCAGTTCAGGGTTTGAAATGCAAACTCTGTGTGCTCTAATGGGTCAAAGTCCATTGCATTGTCTTTGCATTAATGAACGTCATGAGGACACAATAAGCTTTGAAAATTTGTGTCTATGTCTGCTGAGAATCTGTGATTAGCCACTTTTATTTATGCTCTTTATTTTTAACCTTAGTTTAGATCTATCTACAGGGTAACCAATAGGGGAAAGAATCACTACTTTTCCTCAGCAGTACCAAGCCTTCCATCTATTCACTGGCAATTGGTATTTAAAATACAGTTGCTGAGATTTAAGTAATGGATCCCGCAAATATATGTTTTGACCACTTCAGCTCTGCACATTTTCTCTTGTTCTATTGTGTCAGAATGAGGTACGACTTGGAATTTCTAATGTGAAGAAACCTTCCTGTAAACAGGACCATCAACAGAAATCTGACACATGGAGCACACGTTGGCTCCCATGTTTCTGCCTTATCTGCATCCAAGACGCCTAGAAGCCTGTCAGCTTGGTATGGAATAAGCCAAATAATGTGGGAGTGATTAATTCAGGGTCTGCATGATTTTACTCACATTTGTGGCTTACTGTCAACAGGAACTAGTGAGGACTCCGCACGCGAAATACAGAGGCTACTGCTACAGAAGCTGGAGCAGAGACAATTGGTCAATTTTTTACACAAAGTTAAGTCCTTCTGTTTTCTAGTGTACCCTACAGTAACATTTGTTCGTGGGAGTGATTCCTTTTCTTCTGTATAATCTAAATAAAAGATGTTTGCCAAGAGTTTTGAGGTTACATGATACAGAACAGTGCAGCAGAATGGCACAATGCTTATGTTGTCTCATTAGTACCAGAAGGCTGTAAGATCCCAAACGAAGATGGCATTAGTGGAAAGCCACCCTGTGAATTAGCCCCAAGCCCTTGCCCTGAGGGGCAAGTGAAGTTCCAACCATGTCACTGAGGTTAACAGCAGGACAGGGGAAGCAGGGCAGAAGTGTGACATTCTCCTTCAGGGGAGCCATATTCCAGCCATGGCTATTCCCCTGGTGATTTTATCACAGAATTTACAATACTTGGTGTTTTCTTTAACACCATGCCTCTTGTGATCCTGGACATCTCAGATCTCATAAAGGGGGAAAAAAGACTTTCCAGCACTTGCATTTCCAGAGGAAAGCTTGAATGTTAAGAAGTTAAAAATCATAAAGCACAATAAAAAAGCATGATTATTTATTATTAAAATGACTAAAACCACTGTGACTTTTAAAAATACATGATAATCTTGGCATATTTGATGATAATGTTTGACTAGGATTTTATAGCAGTCAAGCACGTATATATATATAGGGGCACTATTTAATGAGAGGAAAACACAAGGGTAGAAAGTGGTCAATTCCTCAAGCCTGTCCAAAGAACTGCACACAAGTTGAATGACATGTGATGCCATTTCTGCAAAAAAACCCCAAATTCCTAAATTGAGGAGGAAGAATTCTGTCCCATCAGCTAATTTTAAGCATTAAGGACAAAGGACTTGTGTTTGAAGATGTGCAGTAAGATCCACACCACGCCCGTCACTAGAAGAATGACAGAAGTTTTGCAGTACTTGCTTCTACCTCCTTCTCTATGCAAAGACATATCACAAGTTTTCACTAATAAAAAAGAATGCAGAATTCAAGATCTTTCCAAGTTTTCTGTCAGTATAGTATCTGAAGTGAATTTAACATGATGCACAAGAGGCAGCTACAGAAAATTCAACATTAAAAGGCCAAGACAGTAGCACAGCATGTTAGGAACCACTGCTGAGTGCCAGATGTACCCTCACTGTGCAAGTGTGCTAAAACATTTCCCTCCAAGACTCAGAACATTACAATCTATGTAAAGTGGGGAGTTCCCCCTGCAAATTTGAAGTAGAATGATAGATTTGCCTAGAGAAGTTGACAGGATGGTGTCTTTGGAGATGGAAGCACCATGTTCCCAGATGGACTCCAGGCTGGAATACTTTTCAGTGTTTTTCTTCATCAGAGAGTCTTTTCTGAGGGTGGTATAGCTGACTTTCCCTCAAAGCTCCACTGTGAAGAATGCAAGGCATTAGCTAGAAACAATGAGCAAAGTCCCGGCCTTGCTATTTAACAGCAGGAGTAAAATCCACAGCAAAATTTGACTTGCAAAGACAGCAAGCACATCTGTTCTGGTTGATTTCTGGATGCTTTTGTACCAGTATGTATTTTTTTCAGAGCACTGTGAGAAACATGATTGACCAACAGGCTTTCTTGATTAATAAAACCAAACCAGTTGGCACTCCAATTTTGCCTTCTTTAGAAGAAAAATGCATGCATTTCACTGAGCTCAACAACAGAAAGTCTACAAAATGTGGATCAACTCTTGCTGTAATGTAGAAAACCTTTTTTAAAGTTGATAACTGACATTTCTAAGCTTTGTCCTGGAGATGGCCATAATGAAATTTTGCGTAATACCAAGAGTATAAAAGGGAGTATACTTTAATCCACTTAGCAGTTTAACCAAGAGGAAAAAAATTTGATCAAAACATGTAATTGCTACAGACAACTGAGTTATATGGTTCCTCTGTGAAAACCAGAACAAATTTCCGGATGGTTATGCTCCAAAATAAGTATCAACATTTGGTCACAAATACAATCAATCAATCAATCAATCAATCAATCAACCATCAATCAATCAATCATCCATTTGAATATTTCTTAAGTATTGTGGAGAATGACTGTGTCATCCCTGCCTTCAACTCACCTGTTCTTTGAAAAACTTGTTGAAGAAAAACTGTGTTGAAAATGCGCACACACATTGTGACTATGACATTTATATCACGTATTGGTGTAGTCAAACCGAGTGCAACTTGACGCGCACCCTGCTTGTGATAATCTGTATTCTTCTGAGTAGTCTTGTCATTCGCGTGTAACCATCAGTCCTTTGTAGACCTTCTTCACTTTCTGGCTGGAGCTTACAGGAATTTTTGTTCCAATCTCTGCAAATGAAAAGTTACTTCATCCGAGAAGCAAACACATTTCCGATTCCCAAGAAGATGATTAGGTGATACATTATCTTTGGACACAACAACTGGATCCTCTTCCATTTTATTTGGCAGACATATAAAGACTTCTCCATTGTGTAGATAACTTTGTTTTTAACATTAGTGTAGCATCAAGCAAGAATATGTTCATCATGCTGATTCAGTAGTATCCCCAGAAAGCACCATTTCTCTAGAGAAGCTCCCAAAACATTCTGCTCAGGATGCTCAGGAACCCCTATTAGCATTTTTCAGACTAATGTATTTGGGTGTCAACATGTCAACCTTGCAATGCTTCCAAGTTTTAAAAGTTTTAAAAACCTCTATTTTTAAATTTTTTTTTTTTTTTTGGGGTTTTGGATGTAATTTTGAAGTACAAATTCTCATGTCATACTATTTTCTGAGATGAGACCTTCTTAGCAGCAGTACTGCAATAATGAGACACACATTTTTCCCTCACCAACATGTCAAACCTATAGCTCATCCCGCTTCTCCAGGACGCCACCAACAGAGCAAGTGCTGACACCTTCTTCAAAGAACTGATCACAAAACTCGCTCTTGATTTCTTGGTGTATTTCTAGAACCATACAAAGACAGAACTGCGTGCCTTACATTCATCGTGGTCACGATTCCAAGAAACGTGGAAGACATTTTGAGCTGCAAATAACCAACGGCAGAATTCCTGCTGACTTCCTGGGAGCCAGCGCTTCCCAGTTATGCTCTAAATACGTAACTGATGATCATAATAGAAGAGTGGGATGTTTAAGTAACGGAATTTTTAAAATTATTGCTACAAAAATAGAGACTGGCCATGTATCACCATGACCAGTCATCTTCTGGAAAATTTGTGCAGGAAGATTTACGTGAACACTTAACCAGTGCCCTAATTTGGTAGTAGTTCAAGAACTGGAACAACATTCAAAGTTCATTCAGCAAAAACAGTTCTGTTTCTCCATTGGTTAAAGAGCCTCCTACGGCATTCTGTAGAGGGAATCAGTTAGGACAAGTTTCTTTTTAAATGCAGAGAGACATTTGATGACCATCAATGGACCATTGATGAAAAAGGAATGCCATTCACTTTGGCTTTTGAGAGAAGACAAAATATTTTAACTTGAAGGAAGAGAACAAATGCCAATGATTTGACTTCTGATAGTGTTCTATACCTATTACTACAGACTCATTATCAAATCTGAAAGAAAAAGATACATTTGTAGCATTTTGTTGGGAATCACATTTTTTGGATATGTGTATTAATAAATATCTCATTGTTTTGCTAGTGTTCACTGTTACACTGTTTAAAATTGTCATCTGAAAAAAAAGAATAGTTTGAGCGTTTATTCAGTAATACTTTGTGCATTGTATTATTCATCCTGGACAATAGAAATGCTGGTTGTGTAAGTCTGAAATGTGAGGAATTACAGGCAATATAAGCAAACGTGAATCTCTGATGTATATTAAAATGGTTGTAATTACACAGCATACAAGACATGGATAAAATATCAATACCACATCTATCACAGAAAAATATTGTTACTCCGATTGCTACTCTCATAGGATAATAATTATAATTATTATCTCAAGAATGTTGTATCACTGAAAAGTGAAACAAATACAAAACTTGAGCCAATCAGCAAACACAAAACTTGATAGCACAACTTGGGTGGTTTTCCCACGATGTTCTACTGTTCAAATATGACTCTAATTCAGCAGCACAACTATTAATTTTATGTGGGCTTTAAAATTAATAAACAATGAAAACAATGGTAGCAGATGAGTCTTCCTGAAGCCTCAAAAGAACAATATTCTTGGACAGAGCACAGAAAAGAAAACATTTTTTTTGTCAGTTCCTGCAAGAACACTGAATTGAATTGAAGGCATTAATTGTACCCATGCAAAAAGCATTTTCCAGTCCAGTGTTTCTTTGGCACATTTATAGGCCATTGATAAAAAAGAATGCCACAGATGTTATAAAATCACTCTATACAGCATTCAGGATGGCCATGGAAAAAAAATTTAAGAAAATCTCATCCACACATTGTCAGTCCTGCAATGGAGTTTAGAGTACCTAAACTAAGTCCATTTGAAAACTGCACGGACACCGTATGTGATCTGAAAGCGAGCATAAATTATCTGTGTCCCCCTGATAAACAATTTATATTGGTGGCTATTTCCTTCTAGGAAGCAAGGCAAAATCTTATCACATGTTCCCTTCATCCAGGGCTGGGGAAAAATCTGTAAGCTCAAACGTGGGCATAGGAAAGATGCAGAGGAAGAGGAGGGTCTCAAGTGTTCTAAGGGAGTTTTGGTGTGAAAAGGAATTAGGCTCTTTAAGGTCATGTCTGCATGGATGATTTCAGACAGTTGGGAATTAACATCGCCATTTCTTGAGCTGGCAGGACATGACACGTTTCTGATCAGAAGCTAGTGTAAAGATGCACAAAAATCTCAAAATACTAAAGTGATCTCAGCCTCTGGAATGACTACTGCTTTTTCTTTGTTCTGCCACCTAATGATGGAGTGAAGGAATTCAATGCTTCAAGGAATGCAGCTGTAATTTGTCAATGAGATTCTTACATCAAGGCAAAAATTCAAATATTCCCGTATCTTAAGTACAGACCGTATACAAAAAACACATTTTTTTTGATTCCCTTTTGTGCATGACTTGCACACACATTGGTCTCAGAACCAATCTAGAATCCTGTAGTGGAAGCAGATAAGGAGCCAACAGAAAGCTGCAGAAATACAACAGAAATGTGCAGGACTGCATGATGCCAAAATGTTCAGTATTAACTCAGTGTAAACTATTGGCTGCAAATCACACAAAATCACATGGTCTAGAACTGCTTAGTTCTACACCATGAAATAGAAGTGCTAAAATAGAGTGGGCCTGACTAACACTAATGAAAGAGAGCATTTTAAAAACTGGATCTACTGTTGCCCTGCATTTTAAGTCACTTCCAATACACACAACAGACTGTCCAAACCATGTCTTTACAAAACAAGACTTATGGTTTATTTCCAACGTGAAGTATATGACCATATAGATAAAATGTTTATTATATCAGCTTTGTTGAGGTTCTAGTTCTTGCACTTTGATTCTGAGGATTAGTTCCAGGGTATCTTGTTCCTCCCAGTACAGTCTTTACAAAATTTAGTGCTACCAGCCAGGCCTCAGAGGCAGATAAAGTTCTACCCCACAGACATGCAACACGCTATTTTCTCTTTTACATCATTCTCCAGTGTGTATGTGGGAGTTAAAAAAGAATTAAAAAAACAAAGTGATGTCAACTTCTAGGAGGCAGACTGGGTTTTGCAAACTTGTCGCTGGCTTTAAACTGATAGAGAGTGAGCTCAGATTGGATATTAGGAAAGTATTCCTTTCTGTGAGGGTGGTGAGACCCTGGCACAGGTCGCCCAGAAAAATTTTGGGTGCCCCATCCCTGGAAGTGTTCCAGGCCAGGCTGGATGGGGCTTGGAGCAGCCTGGGATAGTGGAAGGTGTCCCTGCCCACGGCACGGGGTTGGAACTGGATGATCTTTAAGGCTCCTTCCAACCCACGTGATTCTATGATTCTGTGATTCCCTTCTCCCAAATTTCCACAAAATCCATTCTCCTGTGGTTAGATAGAAAAAATGAAAAATATCCCTAAGCTTTAAAGCTTTAGATGCAGTATGGAGAAGGTGGAAGTTATTGTATACTGCAAAGTTCACCTACTGAATAGGTCTGGTTTTGCTGTAAAAGTGAATTTCTTCTCTGAGAGTTGGAGTTCCGAATGTGGCCCCAGCTCCCAATCTGGTCTTGCATGACTGTGGTCTGGTCTGTAACTCTGCTTGCAGGGTAGAGAGGAAGATGAAGGGACTAAAACTGTCAGAGGTAAGGAAAAAACACCTACAGTTCTCTGTGACAATCACAATATTCAAGAGCTGAAATTAAATACATGATCTAATGGGAAAGATACATCACAGTTGCCAGTGAAATCTTACTGACTCCAATCATAAGCTTCTCCAAAAAGTGCTTTTACATGGTGTTGCAAGTCAGAATACAAATCTCTTTATTAGGAGAAGGCTGACAGACACCTAAGGCTCTGGCTTTGAAGGGAACACTTGGATGTCTTTAGTAAAAAAGGAATATTGTTTCATGTATAGGCCTAGAACAAAACCAAGAAGTTCATTTAGGAATCTGCTCATACCACATTTCCACAATTAAACTTACATTGTGAGACAGCACTAGGCAATCAATTTCCTTTTACAGTACCTCTACATTCAAAAAAACCCCATCTGTGTCATTTTTGGTGCAGTTATAGAGACAAAAACTTCACTGGTTTAGGAACAGAAAATGAGCTGGTGACTTGTTAACACTAAAGGATTTTCTCGTCTGCCAGAAAAAACGGAAACTGATCAGTCAAGTATCAAATAGAAGACTGGATTTTAATCCATTTGCAGGCTAAGGTCATCATCTAGTAAAACCAGCACTATTTACTTCTTCAGTGAACCTCTGTGTATACAAAAGACAAAACCTTTGGGTTTGATTACAAAAATGAAGCACAGAAAAAGATTTAAATAAAAACCTTAACTTTCTGCAATACATATTTCATACTGCCAAATACATATGCAACCATTTGGTGTTCCTTATTGCTATAAGAAAGAAATTTATGAAAAGTGCTGATGAAAAAACATCAGCTAAACAAAAAACCCCCAAGCACCTCCGAATAACAAGAACCACACTAAAAAAATGCCCGTAAGCTCACGGTAAGAGAGATCATTCTTATTTGCATACCTAAGCACAAACACTTATTTCCCCTTATTTCATTCAGAAATCTTCTATAACTAAGGCCCCAAATCTACAATCAATGAAGTGTAGGCACAGAAATTCCACTCCATCTGCTGTTAGCAAGACTAGAAAGACCTATGAATGATCCAAAGTCCAGTAATGTCAGTGGGAAGTTTTTCTGCTTCCTTCAATGCATTCAGAAAGGGCATGTGAGGTCAGCAAGCTGCACTCCTTTTTCTGTCAGAAATTCCACTGAGGCAGTGCAGTATCAGTCTCCACATAATTACATACATCTTCTTCCTGAAACTGAGGTCAGTCACATTAATCGTAATTTCATGAGAAAATGACTTTTGGAATTGAACTAGCTCTGTAAAACAGAAATAAAATACATACTATACATTAGTCATGGCAATGTTTTGCACTACCCTAAACAGATGCACTGTTTCATTTTTAAATTTTCCTGTTCCTAGAGCTGGATTTGTTTATAAATGACTTAAGAAATGCCTGACAACACTCTTATGTTTCAGTACTGATTCTTCTGTTACACATCAAAAGCAGTGAGAAATAACAAGCTACTCAGGCACACCTGAGGCAATGAACTTGGGCAGATACTTTGGAAATAGAGATGGATTTGTATCTATAATCAACCAAATGTTTGTCTCCATTTTTTAAAATATCAAAAATTATCACATTAACACATGATGCCAAATTTAAAACAGACATAACAGGGAAATGTTTTCATCATTGCTGCAGTCATCTAGAACTTCAACCATGGGCTACTAGAAAATATAATGAAAGCAAAATCCTAAATAAAACAAATCCTAAATAAAACAATTTTTTTCCCAAGGATCTTTTCCCTCTCATATTTGCTAGCTAATAATAGTAGTAAAATAAATAAATAAATAAATAAAAGATCATCATCCACAAACATTTCTATCAAGCATTTAAGATCAATCTTGACTCGATGACACAATCCGAAAAGATTAGAATATATTCATCATTTGTTGGATGGAGATTTGCAGCTTCACAAATCACACTGCATCAGCAGCACTGAGAATGTCAGTCTCTGCTTTCCTCCGGGGTTGGCTCTTCCTTTAATAAAACATTTAACTGTTTCTGTGCACATGAAAGGAAAAGTTCCAAACTATGCAGATTTCTCTGACGGACAACTTCATCAAGCTGTTGAAATAAAAGGAAAAAAAAAGATCAACCAACTTTAAGAAAACCTAAGAGCAAATGCCAGGGTTTGTCAGCAAAAATCCAACCACATTCAACAACAAAAATTCAACAACTAAAGAACCTAAGTGATTTCAATGTGTGCAATTTAGTAACAACTTTTTAATGGAGTATTTGAGTTTCTCCAAAATAAAATGTACACAAGGCTAAAAGTAACTTTAAAGCTGTCAAATTCTACACAAGCTATTTGAAAATGCTAAACAGCCCAGCTGCCATGCTAGGTAAAACCCCTCAGAAATTACAGCTGTTGCTTTTATAAAAAATACTGCTTCACGTTTAAAGTGATGCATATGAATACACATTCAGATGAATGTGACTGCATATTCAAAAATTCAAAGTCTACTATTAAGTTAAATGGCATCATGTTTAAGTAGTTCCCAGAAGAAAAGCCATCATTTTTCTATTTACTTTGCTTGTTCCTACATTTTACCCCCTACTGCCAAACAATGTGAACTATATGTATCTACAAAATATATACTTGCTCTATAGATAATCTTCCTCACCAAAAAAGAACACCATAGCAAGATTCGGTAGGTTATATCATATAAATGACAAAAATATGGTTTACTGAAAGGCATTTGCATTTTTTTAACATTAATTAATAAATAAAATTCACTGCAAAATTCCTTCCATTTGAATGTTGAAGTTCAAATGTTGAACAAATATTATCACGACTGAGAGATGTTTTCAATCTGACTATCCTTTAATCAGCCCAAATTCAACTAAATACCCATATAACAATGACATAGGGTGAGAGTGAAAGGTAGTGGTACAAAGCTAATATGACATAAAAGTTATGCCACTCAAGGGAAAGGAAGTAATGGAATTTTGAGGAAGTCCAGCACTTCTGTCAGACTATTGTGCACAAGTTCATATGCAATGGCAAATGGAAGGTTTTTCAGAAAATATATCCTGACTCATATATCTCAGACTCACAGCTTTAATTACAGCTTTCAACAAAACCTGATCTGTTTATCGATCAGCAGCCCAGTTAGTTGCTCTAGCAGTCACTTGAATGCCCATTTAATTTTGTAACAGATAGACTGTTTTTAAAGTACCAACACTTTATGCAAGGCAAAGCTAGTGACAGCTTCCCATGTCACTTTGAAAATGCACTCAGGATAAAGTTGCAGCTCTGTGATTGCATACACTAAGGGAAACATTTTTATGACTCTGTGCTTTGCTGCTCCGTAAGTTCCTCTAATTTATGCAAAAACAGGTAGTTAGAATATTTTGGCAATTTGTTTCAACAGAGATGAATGTGTCAAATCTAGTCACCAGCAGAACACACATATTTTCTAAACACCACACAATCATAAAACTCTCCTTCAGTAATAGAAGCATAGAATCACAAGATGGTTTGTGTTGGAAGGGACCTTAAAGCTCATCCAGTTCCACCCCCCTGCCATGGGCAGGGACACTTTCCACTGGACCAGGTTGCTCAGAGCCCCATCCAACCTGGTTTGCTTGTGCCTCTACTTCTGCAAATTTTCAGCTGTTCAAACTTTTGCATCTCTCCACTTAGGAGATGTGGCTTAGGGCTCCATACACAGCCTGATGAGAACCCAGCCCACTGATTTACAACAGATTTTAAAGCAGATCTAGTTCAAATAAATGTCAGAAAAGTCTGATCTTGATATATTCAAGTAACAGCTGCTACTGACAAGAAAATGGAAGAAACAGCAGACTAATCTCTAAAGAAGCTGTATCTAGAAGAGTCTGGAACAAATGAACAGAAAACCCCAACTCTGTTGTGCTGGTGCATTTTCTCTGATTTGAAAAGTATCTTGCCTCCTTCCTATCTTCTCGACCAAAACATTTTGATTGGGGAAGCTTGCAGATTTTTTCTGTGCTTGTGATCCATATTTTTGGGGGGGCTGAATGGACAGATATAGCACAGTTCACATAATATCATTTGTTGCATCTTAAGAAACAACTTGAGAAACCTCTTTCTCTAATTAATGTAATTCTCACATTATGTCATCAGATTCTGTTGCTTCTGGTAGGTTTATCAGTGGGAGAAGCTTAGCATGAAACTGAATTTTAGTGTTTTCCTTTTATTGCATATTATATCATTATACTCCTAGATAGTTCTTTATTGAGCTTTGACCAAGAGCTTTGGCTAAACTCTCAATTTTCTTTTCTTGCAGCCTTCCCTTGCAAATTCTGCTTTAAAGAGACCAGACTAGCTCGCCAGATGTGTGTTCTGCTATGCTGCTGTTAACTTTGTTTACCGAGGCTGCAATCTCAAATTGTATAGGATTAAATTTATTTCACCAAGTACTAAAGTAAATGTTTAATGTGTGTAGTGATTGGCTGCAGCACAAACAAACCAGAATTTCTTCAGGCTTGGGCAAGATTTTAAAAGTCTCAAGTGAATTAAGTACACATTTGAGGAGCCTTTGTTGAACTCAAGTGGTTAGTTGGTAATCTCCATTTGTGCATAAGAAAAGTTTATTGCTTGTTAAAAGTTTGTGTAAATTCAGTAACAGAAAACTTGAGAATTCAGTTCTGCCTTGTTTCCTCAGTTTATGAATAAGCATTGACTTGAGCAGGAAATTCTAAAAATCTTCCATGCTACAGTCAATGACAAAACAAACCAGAAAGACTTGGGATCTTCACATAACACAAAAAGAGAAGCAACAAATGATGCTGGCTTTGAAAATGGTACATTTGAATGTGTTCAGAAGGAGAACATGCTGGTTAATGGGAAAATTGGCTTGGCTGGGAAATAGAAACAAATCCAATTTTTTATACAATATATTGTTTAATGAACTGTTAGCAATGGGCACAGCTTTTTTGAAGAGAGCCTCCACATTGCTGTACCCCTGCTTGCACAATATAACACAAAACGGGAAAATATATAAGATATTTTAAATCTCGCTTTTCCAAACAGTCTTCTCTCTATATTTTTAGGTCCTGTTCACTTCATGGAATGATTTCATTATTTAAACAAACATAAATGGACATCTGGCAAATTCAAACTGAATGTGACTCATATGCAAATGTAATCAGTATGAATAACATATTTGGGATGGAGCATTCACACAACCAAACGAACCCAACTGTTCTGATTCTATAGATGCTGAAAAATGCATCATGTTGGTTCAGATCTGCCAAGAAAGGGCATTTTCCTACATCACACTGTCACAGTTGTTGTTGTTAGTCAATGTTTCTCTTTCACTCTACGAAATCTATTAGTTCAAAGTTCCCAAATTCTTTAGATTGTGTCCAGTTGGTGGACCTGTAATTAGCTCAAAGCTTTAATGCTCCTGAACCTCATTATTTTAAGTTACTCAACAGTATCTTTTATTTCTGTACAGATTTTTTTTTCCTTAAGAACCAGAGGTTGCCTCTCTAGGCACTTGTATGGATCCTGCTGAGAAACTGGATGTATGAGATTTGGAAAAACACTTCTTGAATTCCACTCCTTAAATTCCCACTATCCTTCAGGTATTTCATTTACCAAAAATGAGCAGAGTCTTGCAGGACCATCCAATACATTCAGTGCTGTTTGTTGCCCTTTCAGCTAAGTGCATTTCCACACTCCTTCTGGCCAAAGATGCCCAGATGAGACACCCTGTGTGGTCTCGCCTCAGTGATATCCACAGGCCACCCAGGATGACGTGCCTTGGAGCCATGCAAGGCACAACCTGAAGGCACAGGCCCCAGCAGAACTCCTGAGTGCATGCAAGAACTGGACTTGGGAAATGAAAAAAAAAAGGCACTGTATTACCACCAGGAGAATGCTTCCACCTCAGGCTGCTCTATTTTGCTTTAAGTCAACCCATCTTCCCCTGCATCACTTCATCCTCCCATAGCTCAAACCCAACAAAAGTTAACAATTGTTATTAGCTCTACATTCTCCTAGATTTATCTTACCTTTCAAATTTTCTGTGAAATGGAAGCAAAGTCTACATGAATGATGCCTAAAGTAGAAATTAGTTTCTTACACAAATAACTGAGCATGCACATCCTCCGTATCTTTCCCTTGCAATATCTACCTGCACATAGGTTTGTTTTCATGGCATTCATGCTTACCTTCCTCTATTAAATATTCACCAACCTGTTTAAATACTTCAAATTGCTGGAGGAGAAACCCAGTCAGAACTTTATAAATAACTGCTGTATGTCAGAATTATACTCTCCCTTTCTAGTAACTAACAAAATAGCACATGGAAAATAAAATACAATTTTAGGTTAAGCACACAAGAAGGATATGAGATGAAATCCTGATCTCACCGTAGTAAAGGTATATTTTGTTATAAATCCCACTGTGGCCTGAAGTTCAACCAGAAAAGTGAAGAAAACAAAATTAATGTTACATATGGCTCTTCAGTTTTCCCATCTGTGTAAGCATAAAAATGTTTTAAAGTGTATTTTTCAAATTTATTTTTCAGATAATACAACTTCCCAATACCAAATGTATCTGCAGCTGTAGAAATAGGAGCTACATTTATTGAAATACATATTGAAAAATTTACCTGTACTTCAAATGATAATCAGAGGACTAATGTATACAATAGCAGTTCAGCTCACTGCTCTGGCTCTGTAATACTAACCTGAGTAAAAACTGCAATCTTCTTTTCATCATGAAATTCAACACATGCAATGACCAGAGATTAAAAAAGAGCAAAGATGTTGGAGGAAGAAAGCTTTTAATTGTACTTTTATTACTGGTGTTTTTATAGTTGATCACACGTAAAATAAATAAAAAATAATGCCGTTATATTGTAACAAAGCAGAGCAGTTTCCCTAAGATCATAAAATCAGCAATAACTTTTTGAGTCCTGCTATTTTTCCAGGAAAAATGCAAAGAACTTCACAAAGAAAAAATTCCAGCAGTGATATTTGCTTTAATATTCATCCATACAGGAGGAAGGGCCAGTGGGGGAAGACTTAAAATCTTTAAAAGTATCCTTGTTACTCAAAGAAAATCATGTTCATGCAAAGTCAGGAAATTTCAAATGCAAAATGAAATGTTTTGGGGAATTGAAAACTCAGAGATGGATGCGTGAAGAGAATGGGTTCTGAAGGTGGAGCTGAGCAGCTGATATCAAGGCTTTCCATTTATTTAGTGTTTACAAGTAGCCGCTGGTTGGCTCTTGAATAGAATTCACCACTAAGGCATTTCTTTGAAGTTAAATATTCATTAGCTACAGGTAATTAGTTATGGAAATCAGCCTGGCATAATTTCATGTTTTTCAAAGGACTCGTAGTATAAGAATTTTTATATATTTCCTGTGCCCTCTCTGAGTAATGTTCAGTAGAAAGGGGACATTTTGACACCGAAGGTAAAAGCAATTGAGGCTTTGTTGTAATAATTGGTAGTTTATCCTAGTTTATTTAGTCTTAATTTCTCTATGTATTTTTATTACCGATAAATATACTAAAGCTTCATCTATTTGCTGTTTCCAAACTGTAACTCATTTCAATTTGCTATTTTTCTGTGTGGTTTTGTATTATATAAATTAACTAACTAAAAAACTTTTACATAAAAGAAAGTAAATACAAATTGAAGAATTACGACAGGCATACTTCAGATTATAATTTTTTTATAAGTTTGTTAAACATCCTTTTTGAAGAAAACAAGACTAAACTAACAATTCCCATTTTTACTTGAAAAGACTCCGGAATAATTTTTCATTTTATTCTATAGTTCAAACTTAGCACAAGTGTTTGATCAACACTTAGATGGATGTGTCCATGGAGAGCGGAACACCAGTCAAAAGTGCTGATGAAGACAGATTGCTTTTCTAAATGCTTCTGTACTTAATCATTAAGAACTAGAGGAACAAATTTAAATCTCTTTGAAATCAGTGGCATCGGGAATACACATTGCTTAAGTATAAGGAAGAAATTATAGTGATGCTTGATTTGTTCATGTATACAAATAATTTGCTAAAAAATTCTGTCAGTGGCACTCCTTCCTCTGTGCAGGGACTTGCTTGACAGCGCAATAAAAGTACACTGGGCTGCTCCTGGAGCAGTTAATCCAGATGTAACACAACTTCTTGCTTAGAGCCAACCACTGATGTTGCAACTGAATTCGCCTTTAGGTGTTTCTGTTTAGCCTAATTACATGTACATCTGGAACAATAGGTGATTATTTTAAAATCCTTTTGGCATCAGTCTGAGTTATAAGTTATAGTTACGGCCTTTCTGAACAATGGTCTGGACTTCAGTTCTAGGTGAATAAATGGTTGCATTTTAAATCTGTGACACTTTCTGAACATTTGCAAAGACAAAGTATTTTGGAAAAATAATGGCTTTTCATGTATGATTAAAACCTTAACTTTTGCAGGCTCCTCCTGCCCTGATTGATGGTGCCAGGATTTATAATAACAATAGCACTATTGCAACTTAGTCCTAGGATTCCACTGTACTGGATATTGGCCTACAAACCCAGTCCAACAGACCCTTGCAGTGTAATTAAACACTCATCAGGGTCTTCTCAGTGCTTGACTGGTAGATGCTCCTCTTCGAGGAAAATTCAAAGACTAGGGGTTTGCTTTGTACAATTTTTATGATATATTGACAGGTTTTCTTCATTTTTTTTTCCCCCACAACTAACCCACCCCAGTGAATGAGCCTGACACGATCCTGAAACGTTCTGTAGCTCAGCTACACAATAATATTTTCTAGTAAAACTATGGATCCAGAACTCTTTCCCAGTGCACTAACATGAACTTCTCCCCACAGATTCAACAGAAGGCTTTGAAGAAATTCCCTAGCATATTAAATAGACCATATAGAAAAATTATTACCTTGAGGAACCTGCAAATCTGAGAGCTGGATGAGGAAACAATGAACTACTTCCTCTCATTTCTGTAATGGATGAGAAGGAAAACAGATCCATATGGTACATATGTGCAGCAGAGCTTATTTTAGAGTTAATCCCAGGACAGGACATTTTTGTCTGTCCACCTGTGAATTTCTACTATTGATAACACTTACTAAGTATATAAAAACAAGGTTCTTCATGGCTGTAATTTATACAGTATCTGCTACACATTAGAAAGTCATCAGTGTTCAAGACAGCCTCTAGGAAAGAGTGATGTTTAATAAATTATATTGCCATGTGAAAATGGTTTTTTCCCTTTAAATAAATAATGCTGCAACTTCTAAACCTTAAGGATTTTATGCTCTGAACTTGATCATTAAAATAAGACCATATGTTGGACACATCTTTAAAACAGATTTGGCTGGTTTGCTGAAGGTGGTGGGAAAACACCCTGTCAAACCTCTCAGAATCTCCATTGTCTCCCAGCTGGACCCAGGAGTCTACGAAAATACTAACTTTCCTTCATACAAATACAAGAAAGAAATTTGGTTTCAGTCAAGGAAATCGAGTGCAAAAAGAACTAAAAATGGTTGCAGCATCTGCTCAGACTACTGGAGAAGGTGAAAAATAGGCATTTTCTAAGCCCACAGAAATAATAATGGAAATATATATGTGCATTAGCACATGAGAAATCTCTGGAGTCACTCACCTACTTAACAGATTACAAACATGGGGTTCCTTGATCAAATTATTTATAGACAATCGCCATACACGAAAAATAAGGAATTACCCTAATTGCTCCTATAATTGCTGATTGGTCCAGCAAATCTGATTGTTGTGGTTTGAAGTCGCAATGTCAAGATCCTTAAAACAAACATACAGAAACACGCGCAAACAGTGTCTTCAAAATCTCTGACTGATAAGTGGCTAATGTTTGGCCCTGGCAAGTGCCTGCACAGCTTCTGAGACATATGGGATTACAGTCTCCACGAGGCAGGCACAAGCAGAAGACTAACCACAATGTGGCCAAATTCATCAGATCACTTCCTCTGATATGAAGAAAAAAGAACTAGAAATTTACAACAGCATCTAAATGAAGGATTTATAAGTGACTCAGACTGGTTTCTACCCAGGCTTGTCAGATCCTGAGTGCTCATAGAGCATAGAAATCCTTAATAGTTTTCTCTTAATCTCCAACTGTTTTAAGTAACCAAGTCAGTCTTGGGCACTATCACATCCTGATTTAATACAGCTACAAATGACTTGGCAGAGATTACACAGGGCTTCTGTGGGGCTCCATAAACCCAAATTCCCACCTCTCCAGGAAAATGCCTGAAGACTATCAGACTATGCTTCCTGAAAAGCCCTGAGTGCAGCGCTGGGTGATAGATCTTGCAGCAAAGATCTGCTTCATGTGTCAGTATGCAAACATGCTCCAAATTAATCCACGGTAACCGCGCTTGGTTAAAAGCAGCAACAATCTTCCTACACATAAAAATCGCTATTGTTATCAAACCAAAAAAAAATGTTATCTGATGGGCTCACGTTGAGCCACGCTCGCAGAATTGCCTTACAGTACCCAGATGATATCTACAGAACTGGATTAATTAAGCCTAACTGAAAAGCAAACAGCAAATACAGGCATTAATAAGAACAATCTTTTTTGTTACTGTGAGCATGCATTTTGCATTATCTGTGAATAAATATGTAAAATAGAAATAATTATTGCATCATAAGTGTTTGCAGTGTATACAAACTGAAAAAAAATTACCCAAATAATTTGCATGACTGTGAAACCACAGTTTTATAACTGCTATTCCATTCCCATGGGTGCTTTCTAAACATCTATATCTAATGTGGTCCTTCACTGGCAGGAGACTCAGCAGGAGCACAACTTCCTTGCCTCTAAGAAGTGTGACAGGTGGTTAATAATATGCATGAGAATCACTGCTCCAGGCTGGGAGGTGAAAAAACTGTGTTACATGGAAAGCTGAAGCTGCAAAAACCATAATGAGTCAGGCTGTAATTAATCTACCGAGATATCAAGGAGACCGGAGTTGCATCATGATTATGTGAAGGTTCCTGTGAAACTGTGACACCGTATGCCACTACATCTAAAGCAAAGTGTCTCCTAACAGCACACTGGTGTTTGGTAAATAGAAGTAGCAGAAGAAAAATCCCACCTCTTGGTTTTGAGGAACACTTGATTTAACAGCCAGGTTTTCATTTTAGTGAAACTTTAAGATGTGACAGGATCAAACAGTATATTCTACAAGTCATGGGCAAAGATGGTATCACATGAAATGCAGGTATCTTTCTAAAATTACCATTGTAGATTAAAGTTGAAGGATTCACACAAAGAAATTAAACAAGGAAAATCAGCCTGCAGCAAATCTGTGATAAATTTAGCATTTAAATCTGTGGCAGTATATATGCATTAGGATACGTAATTAAACATTAAAGTTCAGGGAACACGAAATTAATGTCATACTATTCAGACAGACATTTTTGAGACCACACTTACTACTGCACTTCTTCAGCATTGAGAAGATTGACGCTTTTGATGATGTTTTTTACTGACAGTCACGTTTTACTGGAAAACTCAGTTTGGAATTTGAAGCCAAGCTACTGCAGCAAAACCCGGGGCAGCTGCTGGCGAAGCAGTTCATAAAGCTGCAGCTGCAACAATGTCATCAAAGACCAGACGACCTCGTTTCAAAACACACACAGAGACTGAGTACCCACGGCTCCCAGCAGGTCATCACTTACAACACCACAAGCAGGAAGATTCTAAAGGAGGAGGGAGAAACCACCAGCAAAACACAATAATCTGCAGGCTTTCGGCTCCCCAGAACTCCAAATCCTTCTGCAGCCGGCAGCCAGAGGAGACTTCTCAACAGCAGGGTGAGAAGTATTCCCCAAAGCAGTTTCCTTTGGGTACCTGCCTGGCTATTCTGCTGCTCTTCCAGATGCAAACTTGTGTCAAGGCTTTGCAGAGAAATAGTAACACGCAGAACATACAACCGCAAAGAGAACAGCAGTTTCTCACAGCGGCAACACCTTATTTTACGTTACTAAAAAAAGAGAGAATAAACTGTTGCTTAGCAGGGTGGGGTGGACGGAAAGGGCAAGGGAGGGAAAAATATACTTGACCAAATTATATGAGTCAGTAGCCTGCAGCCAAAGCAGAAAAGTAACATATATATTTATTAACTATAAGTCACTGAAGCATTTTGCTGAATTTCTAACACATGGGTAAAGATTTGGATGCAAAAAGTAAACAGGAAACCACATCACTTTGCTTCATCTATCTAATCTTTTTATTGCTGTAGATAAGAAAGTTTATTTCTTTACGTGTTTCTCTAGCTTCATAGACAACTCGATTTAGTCTCAAATTTTGATCCCACTGGCTTTGCTGCAGGAATCCTATTGCAGGAAATAATCATAGGAAAGATTCATCAAAACACATATGGTAAGGCCAACTTCCCCCTTTACTTTTTTTAAATCAGAGTTCAGCAGAAGGATAAAACCAGCAACAGACATACCTGAAAAACAGAGCAAAGAAGCTGCAAGGTTTGGGGTAAAAATACCTTGAATTTTCCTGCATACGAAAAGTCTCCAATAATTCCCCAGCTAAAAGAGTAAGCAGATAAAACTACTGAGGTTCAAGTATCTCCACGTAAAAGGACTTGGGTGTAAATGAGAAGCAGCATAAAAAACCCAAACAAACCCTGAACTCTGAATGTTCCTCAGCTGCAGGAAAACACAGTTCAGAACAGAATAAACCAACCTTATACACAAAGTTATCTACTCATTTTATTTGCACAGTGAGCAAGAGAAAAAAATAATTTGCCCTCGAAACTGTACAGCCAAGACAATCTGCCAAGTAATGTGACTTTGTGGTGGCTCTGCAATTACTCTGGGCTTATCTTATCCTGGTACATGGACAGAGAAATTCTACAGATCCCCTCGTTACAATGACTGTGATTTCTGGATCTTCACAACACAAACACAGAGAGCACAAAACTGTCCCTGTGTGTCATGGAAACAATGGAGAGAAGGCCCTTTTGTACTCTGTCCTTGTCTCTTTGGGGGTCAATTCCAGTGTAATTAAAATGGTATTATGAAAAAACTAGGGATGGAAGAGACAGTGTCCCAACTTCTGCTCTTTGCATTGGGAACTCGTAATAAAATCAATCAGAGTGGAACAACTGCCTCTTCTCTTTCGCACTATGACAGCCTCGCAGGTGCATGCCAAAATGCCTTTGCTGAGCATGGCCATCATTAACTTTCTAAGACTCTTTAGGATCCCCTTGGTGTTAAGAGAATGGTACAGCAGGGACTTGGAAAAAGCCAAGAAGTTGACCTATGACTAAGAAAATAAAATTGCAGATGATATTCTTAGCTTTAATTAATCCAAGTGATCATATTGAACTGATTAAACTTTCCATCTACTACAAAGCAATGTGGATTAAACAAACTTAAGATCAAATTTATAACTGCTATGTTACAAAAATACCTAGTTGTACATACTCATAAATTCTGAATTAAGGAATGACAGTGAAATACAAATATAATTAAAAGCTTATAGATGAATTTGAAAGACAAAGACAGGAAAGGAATTAAGGTTTTGTTTTAATAGGAATGACAAAAACTCCCCAAAGTCCTCCTCTTCCTCCTCAAAACATTCACTTATTCAGTCTAACAGAATATTAAATATTTAATCTTTAACATTCAGCTGACCTGTCTAACTTTCTCACTAGGATGGCAGGATAAGGCTGTTCATGTTCATTTGCATACATGGATCACAGATTTTTCTGGGGTTTGTTGTTCTTGTTCTTTTTTTTTCTTAAATTACCTGCTCTTGGTTAATCAAAAGGTCTCTTGAAAACGCCCATAGACAAGAGTCACAAGTTGCATTAAAAATGCTTAATTCCACACATCTAATCAAGAACTTTAAATTTTTTTCTCTACTCAATATCAAAACATATTTTGAGAAAGTCATACAGAATGCAAACCAACCAATCTTCAAACAGATGATCTGGTTACAATTCTCACATTTCCAGAAGTACAGCATGAAATTCTAACACTGAGGGATGAACCAGGAGTAACACAGGAGAGCCTAACTTACAGGGGGCCAGAGATGTGTAAGGATGCCTGTAAGGATGTCACAGCCAGCCTTCCTAATGGACAACAGAGACATTTAGGAGCCTCCTCTGCTTTCTTATCAAATACTTGCAGGAGAGAGGGACCCTGGATGACACATCTTGCCCTTCCCTGGACCTCAGGTGTTGCTTAAGCACCTTATGATGAGAAAACTACATCACTCTCCACTGACAGATCTGGGTAACATTAGTACAAGTGTACACTGCAAACCTTTATTCCTGTGAATAGTCTATATCCACAGAGCCAGCTGAATAATTATGTGTTTGCAGAGCAAATCCAAAGTTACTCTTACAGTAATTAAGATGATACACATTGGATTAAAAACACAATACATCTCCATCACAAGAGTAGCTTTGAAATAGTGTAGTATCCAGTCATCTCATTGCTGAACGTTATAATTCATCCTGTTATTTTTTCCCTTTCTGGCTTTGATAGCACAATATTTTCTCAGTAATAACACCACTTGATTTCAGTTTCAACTGGAATCTCGCCTGACTAAAGAGTACAGGCATAATCTCAGTCTTTGTAGATTTATACACTGAGGCACAAAAGGATATATGAAACAGTTTTAACTTAAGTAAAGAATTTCAAACTCTGGCAATTTTTCTCTAAAGTAATTGCAAAAAAACCTATGTATGTAGTTTCAACTAAATAGCTTTCATCAGCATAAATGATCACTCAAAGAGTTTGAAAATTATAATTTTGGTTATTTAACAATTTCCTTTGTATTTCAATGAAACTAAGTGGCAGAGAATTGTATTTTTTTCCCCTTTCCATCTGTTAAAGACAGAGCACTATAATTTCCAGGAAATTAAAAATTCTCTTAAATGCATGATGTTTTGCTATTGAAAAGTGGCAGAAAAATGCCAAAATGTCCTCTGAAGAAAAATGCCTGATAGGATCAATCGATAGAAATACTATATTCCTGCACAGGAAGCTATCATTTCCTTTTAATATTTAGAAACAATAATTTCAAAGCTTATAGGGACTTAAGAGTTCAGGAAAGAATCCCAGGCTCACTTCTGCATCCCATGCAGATACATCACACTGCTTCAGGATCCTTATCCACAGCAGAGAAAAGGAGAGCCAGGTGCACCAAACTCATCTTACACTACAACTTCCCATAAATCCCTGGCTTAATCCTTTGGATTTATACTGCTCTTTGAGTTGGGTAAAGGAGCAGTGTGAAAATGCTCCTAAAGCCTCAATGTAAATGTTTCTTTAATCCCATTAAAGCCACAAAACAGGCCCAGCTGAAGGAGCAGGAAACTGAGCTAAGGAACTCTCAGTGACCCCATCACTACTGTCTCTCTTGGCACTGACCTATTGGTCACAAGTTCGTCCTGGGCATGGCACAGATGTCCTGACATCAGGTGGATTCAGGACATCACTGTGGGGACCCCTAGGACACACACTGGATGGTGGTGTACTCTGCAGTAACACCAAGTTTTGCACAGGTAACTTACAGCTGTTATTAAAATAGCTGATACAGAAATAGAAGATAGGAATACACATTTTTAAATGCCACTTTGTTGCATTACACAGAACTTTATGTTCCCCAAACATGACACTGAATTCGGCCAAAAATGATACAACTTCATTGCTTTTCTTTAAAAGTCAGAAGAAGGGGAAAAAGTTGAAAGAAAAATACTCAAGGTGACACCACACTTTAAAAACTGGGAAACTGGTCTGTTAAAATGTGTTGGTGGTAACATTTAGGGTTTGGACTCTCATTAATGGGGCCCCAGGGAAAATATAAACACTCTTTCTGAAATTAAATCTTGAGTTTGCCCACCGCAGTCTTGTTTTCAGCTTCAGCTGCTGGCACGTCAGCCTGCAATTGAGGCCTTCCATCAAATGCCAAGCCAAACATTCAGGAACAAGAATGGTAATGACACCCTATTTTGTTCTAAGGCATATTAAAATGTAGCAAGTATTATATAAAAAAAAAGGGCAAAAAAAATCCCTCATTTGAGATTAATAACTTAAAAGAAACTAATTTTCATAACCTCTCCCACTTTCACTTGTCTTCAAATAATAAACCTTCAGAAGAAAGCTGTGCTTGACTCTTGAAATCAAGCACACTTGCAAAACAATAACACATATCAAAGTTCTGATAATAACTGCCTAAGGGCATAAGCTTTACCTACAAGAGTTCAAAACTAAATTCCCTGGTTTTGATACACGATTTTGCAAGTGACCTAACACGAATGGATCCACAAATGCAAGTCACCAATTTCTAACACAAGTTTCTCAGGTGGGATCCTTCCTATTCACAGGGATATGATGTATCAATATCAGAACTCTGTTACTGGAACACCTCCTACCAGCATCTCTTTAAGTTATCTCATTCTTTTCCTCAACAGTGTGTTCAAGGTGAGAGTCTGCTGCTCCAGCTAATAGTTTTCCCCTCTCTCTCCCAAGTCTCCAGCCTTCTGTAATCTCTCCATGTAGAAGGATCTAGAGTAAGGGATGCAATGTAAGATTTACCTGTTCCAGGTAAGGAATTGGGATCTCTTGCCCAAGAAGGGAATGGTCAGCCCTGCCTACCCCAACCCCATCTTCTGTAATATCTCACGATTCACGTGAACTAACCTCTATATGGGAAAATTTGCAGTCTGGATCTACATGGGATGTATGGAGTATCTTATATAAACACTGCTCTAAGACACTCACCCCTGATGGGAATTCGGGTTGCAAATTAATCTGACTCAGAGAGTAGACTGTACCCATGACTCAAAGCAGGGATTAACAACAATTTATCTGCCATGGGTAGGGAATTTGAAGAAGCTGCCAATTTACCAAGGAGACAGAGGAAAGGGTGTGCCAGGAGTTCGTACAGGACTTGTTCCACCACTGACACACAAAGTTAACTTGAAGCATAGTGAGATGTAACACACTCTAGCCTGCTACCTAATAAACTGAGTGAATTTCAAGCTTTATCTTTAAAATCAGCTCCTCATTGTGAATAACAAAGTGAGACCAAGTAGGTGTCAATTCATGGCCTAACCAACAGCACTGTGTAGAAACCCTCCACTTTTATCTACAGACTTCATGGATTTCCTTAATCAGAGGGTGGTGAGACACTGGAGCAGGTTGTCCAGAGAAGCTGCGGGTGCTCCATCCCTGGAAGTGTTCAAGGCAGGGCTGGATGGTGCCCTGGGTCATCTAGTGGGAGGGGTCCCTGCCCATGGTGGGGGGGTTGGAACCCAACATAATCTTCCAGGTCCCTTCCAAACCAAACCATTGTGATTCTATGATTCAGGTCTGAAAGCAGCAGATTTGTGTGTTTGCTGTGCCCCCCTGGAGTAAGTAAATAGAAAGACGGTAGAGTGCTGGATCCTTATTATCGTTCTAAACTAGAGCCAAAAATTGTTGCAGCAAACATTTTTTAACCACAAAAGCACAGTCCTCAACACAACTCACATCAGCACTCCTGCTGGAACCATAAAGTCAACCATAAATTTTAAAAAACTGAATATTAGATGTAATAACCTGCAGTAACTAGAATACCAGTCTAGTTACTGAAGTTAATGTAGTACTATATGGAAACAGTCCTTTTCTGTTCAAGACATTAGTAGGTAATTTAGAAGCCTTTCAAAGCACATCATTTCACATTCATATGGAGTACATTTCTGAAAGGCAGGTATAGAGGTTTCTTATTTTATTTCCATTTATCATCATGTCAGTTGTGTACTATCATCTACTTCATTAGAAATAAAATAACTGAGCAAATTTACTTAAAAGAAAATAAATACTGGATGTGCACAGCTGAAAAAAAATAGGCAATATAAATAAAGCAAAAGAAGTAATTTCTAATCTAGATGTGTTTAGCACATGAAGAAGAGTGTGAGCTCTTGGGTTTAAAGCTACATTAGGATTCACGCTTCAAAAGGAGATTTTGTTGAATTCCAATGGTTACTGCCGGTAGACTTATCATAAAAGGAGTTGCCATCATGCATGTATAGAAGCACAGAGAAGAAAGCAAAGGTGCAGTCAACAACAGAAGGTCATGGACTTCTCAGCTAAAGAGATGTTACCCACATAATGAAAGTCTAGACAGCAACCAATTCAATGATTTCAGGAAAGACAAAATACAGATAACCAGTAGTTGAACTCTGTATCAATCCTTAGTTGGCCAGGAAGCCAAACTGCAATGAAAATTTACTTTAATTGCAGTTAGGACAATAAGTGTGAAGATTGGTGTGTGGGTAAGATGAAAATGAGTCCAGCCTTGTGACATTTCCTCAGGGGCAGAAACACCAATTACATATAGAGATTCTTCCACAACGATAATGTCACCTTTGAAAGTAGAAAATTAAACATCAATAGCGAGAAAAAACATGGGTTCTTTTCTGTCTGATAAGAGGGGTCAATAAGCCATTGTTATTTCCAATTAAACTGATGTTTGAAGGTGTTTTCTATAGTAATACTGTTTTCAAATCCTTTTTTACAATCATAGCCAGTTTCAGCCATGAGACAGACATCCTATTTCTCTTCTGCTGTACTGACCTTCCTCGTTAGTTTGATCTAATTCTTACTACAAAAAGGGCTATAAATTACAAGGTCTTTATAAAGACTATATGACCTATATGATAACTATGGTGTTTATGTGAATATTGTAAAGAACTAGAATTTTATTTCAGCTGCAGCATTTGCTATGGAAAGGGAGAACTTTTAGTCAGATTTGCTTAAGAAAAACTTAAAATTAACCTTTTTCTGTGATGGTTCTGATGGATAAATAAGAGAGCAACTGTGTAGAGGTGCACAGGTCTTCTCATAAGGTCAGACTTCAGGAGGGAATTACAGACAGTTCCTCAGACAATTTGAAAACCCAAAGGAATTTGCATCCTCTCCTCAACAAGGCAGATAAATCTAATTAAACTTGAACTTCAAGCATTCTTTTGCAGTCTTTACCTTAAATAACTAAATATAAGAGATTAGTTTTCATAGTAAAATCTTTTCTTAAAATATCAATGAATGAGGAACTTGCGAAGAAAATATTTCATGTTTTAAGAAAAAAATCTACATAGATAACAGGAGTTACAGCAATTGCAACATAGATCACCTTCCACAACCTATACTGGTAAAGGTGCTTTCAAGATATATTTATATAGGCTTTGTTGCTAAATTACAAAATCAAACAGAAAACCCCCAGGAAGTTCTAAAAGTGCATTCATGATAAATCAGATCTGTGTGAATATATTTAGTTATGCAATGTAACACATGCCACTTAAAAATCCCCTGAAATGGGATTTTGTACCATAACCAACCCCAAAAGTCAGTGAGAAACCTTCTCAACAGGTGAAAACAAAGGTTTTCCTTCAGAAAAAATAAATGTTCAAAATACACTCCATAGATACGCTACATTATTAGAAATAACTCTGAAAAACAAGGATAACCATGGAGGAAATCAGCAGTTTTAATCTGATTTACTCATAGATATGTCCTGCTGTCTTGGGTACAACTTGATCACTATTTTCTCTTCCCTTAAAAAGCATTGTGACTACACTGCATCTGCGCACAGAATGAAATGCAGAATTAGCTCTTCAAGTGGTAAATACTTACTTCACTTCAGAATAATCCCACTGAAAGTGGGAAAAGGTAGGACTTGCTCTTGCCTGAGATGAGCTGACCTTCTATAAAGGTGTGTTATCCGGGTAAAACAGTATTTTCCAAATATTCCAAGCCTTTTTCAGAGAAGAGCAAAAATAACTCTGGTTCTTCTGGTTACATGGCAAAGAGCCAAGCTGCCTGTCCTGGCACATCCCACACATCCCTGGGATGAGCCTGGAATTCTGTTTTCCAAAAGCACCTGTATTATTACCAAAGTAAAGGGGTAACTCCTCCATGCAAAATCAGAAGAGAAACTTGTTGGCTTTTTTTTTTTTGCTTTCCTGTAAGACAGACATGGCTTATACCAGCTTGCCAGTGATTCTTAAATATAAATACTGTGGTTTGAAATAGGTCCTTAGTTTCTGTAATATCAAAAAAAATGACCTATTACATGCGAAACCCCCAAAAGTATCTCTTTGGCTATTCCCAATTCCACAGTATTTTGGTAAACATTAGTCAGAGAAATGTTTAGTTCTGTTTTCTTGCAAAGGTTATGAGGCACAGCTGCACAAATCATATGGGAGCACACAGTAGCACAGTGAGTTTCGTTATAATGGTGACATCTCTGCTCCCAGAATCTGACCCTTAAATCAGGATGGGAGTGCATTTATGACAAGCGTCTGACTTTCAGGGAAACAGGGGCTGCGTTAAAAACAAATCTGTCATTCCAGTGATTACTCAAGCCCTGACACGTAGTTTTTCCCTGACAGGCCAAAATATGCCCTTTAAAACCAACGAGAGCCGTGCAAAATTAGCAGACAAAAGGTGACTGATTAATATCCTCAGCTTTGCTGTCAGAAAACAAGCAGTAGGTTTTCCTGAGGGGAGATGAATGTCAATGTAAATAGGAAAAATTAAAATTTGCTTGTTGGCTGGCTACTCATCTCATGAAGTGAATCTTTGTAATTTAGAAAATTTCTTTAAATAACCTACTCAACACAAGATTTATTTGGTAGAAAACTTTTCCTCTTGTGACTTACTCTGTCCTTTGTACACCAACTTCAAGAATTAATTTTTATCTGTACAGCTAATGGTCACAAAAATTAAAAAGTACATAAACATTAGGCACAATAATACTAGATCACTGGGTTTTTGTCTTCTATAGATATGTAATAAATAAATGAAACATACTAACTTAATATTTTTAAGCATTCAATTGCAATGAACAGGCAGTAAATTACTGAACTATGACATTTATAAACAACTTGCAACCTGTAGCACAGACAAAATACATGAATATTATAACAGAATACTTTTGTAGACCTCTATTCCATAAGACTTCCTAACATTTGTGTGATTTTAGAATTAACAAGGCCTAGTTTTTAACAAAAGGTGAACAACATTTTCAGATTATGTTCAAGAAGCCAGAACACTGTCCAAGTATGAAAAAATAAGAAGCAGAGCAAAGAATTTCCTGACCTTTCTAACAACAAATAATTGGAAACAGATCTTAGCTTGAAGTACAGTAGTGACCAACTAATTGCCTTGATCATTACAATTTTTTTGAGACACCTGGAAATCCAGAACTCCACCAGAACTCTCTGAGTGACATTCTGGTTTGTATAGATGTCCCCTGACAAACAGACATGCTTGCTTAAGTCAGTATTACACAGCTTTCAATATTTTCATTCTGTTATTTTAACTGTTTTTATTAAGTTTGGGTGGTTCTCTTACTTTTTATCTGCAGATTAATGTAAAAAAAAATCTTCTCAGCCAGTCATAAAATGTAATTATATTTCAGGAATTGTCTTCATAGAACAGCAGGAGCTACACCCAACTGCACAAAATCTGTAGGTCCACATTATGAAGGCAAAGAAGAGGCCAACACACAGCCTCAAAATAAGATTAAGAAGCAAGGAGATTAATATAGTCCAATACTGATATTATTTTATTCAGATACTGCTTATCTGCTATTTTACTATTTATTTTCAAGCTTATTTTCAGTTCAGAAATGAAGCATTACTCCTGCGAGTCAGCTGGCTTGGCTTCTCTCAGACCAGTGGATTCTGAAAATTCACCTTAACTACCTTAAAGCAATTCTTGTCTTTAACTCTACAGCTTCATGGACCATCAGGTGCAGGCAGCAACTCCTTTTCTTCACATCTTGGACCAGTGAAAGGAGACAAAGTACAAGCAAAGGATGAGGGCAAAGCTGTGGTCTGGACCCCACTTTACACAGGGAATTATCACACTTCTCTTCAGCTCACATATTTGGAATGCTTTCAACACACCTCCAAAATTTCAGTCAACCTTGGAACTGCATCACACTCAGGAGCAAACAACAAACGTGAAAGTTCCTTGGAACTTCTTACAGACTGCACTTTGGGACAAAGCTATGTTTATATCCACTTAATTCAGCATCAGACAACTGAAGGAAACTGTTTGGTAAGGGGGCCAAAGCCCCACATGAAGTCCGTAAAAACTGGAGTAGGGATAGGCCCAGCCTGTCTTTATACTCCTAACAGAGCAGCATGTACCCATTAATCAGATTTTAACCAAAAATATTACAAAGGCAATACAGTTGTACAGGTCAGTCAAGGGCACTGCTATGCCTCTGTCTCGTAGCCCAGGGATCAGGGTTTGGGAGCTCTAATCCTAAGCCAGAGTTTACAGAACATCAGGCTGTACTCCTTGCTCTGATCCCCAGGTAAGAACTGTGGATGTGTACAATACATGTGACAGCCTATGTACAGACGTGTACGTACATTCTACCACATCAGCACGATGTCTGAGCAAAATAAAACTACTAACCCTTAAAGAAACCCTTAATTAAAAAAAAGAACAGAGCCGTACTACCTCATAAAAGGGAATGCCGTCACAAACGTTCAGTATAAAAACAAACACTAGAATTTTTAAACAATTAATGAAAAAAGCTGATTAACACTTCCCAGCACTCACTACCACAGGCACAGCCTCAGGGGCTGGACTGTGTCAATTAGAGCATCTTGGGGCAATTAATGTGCTGGGGCTTGTCATAGCACTGGGTGCCTCCAGAGCCCTCAGGCGATCAGAAACCACAGTGCAGGGCCAGAGGTTACAGGATGGCGAACAGCAGGCAACAAAAGGCAGTACTGATAGATAGGTTCGTGAATCTTGAGCTTGCATCAAAAACAGATGGACTTTGGATACTCAAGGACAAGTGCTTCCTTACTCTTCACTCAGGTCTAGCCAAACTGAAAGGTTTTGCTTCCCTCTACATCTGCGCCTCAGACAGAGCTCTATGGCACATGACATGCATTGAATCCAAACCAAAAATTATGTTTATTTTTATGACAGAAGTGAAAGCCGTGGCTTGCCATTTAGCCCTTCTTCAGTGCCTTTCTACCTGTGTGCTACCCTTCACCTCTGTCCCCTCCTTTCCCACCCCACCAGCAGCAAGGTAAAAGCATTGTTTTGCCTTCCTGATATTTATTGCAAACACAGGCAAAGCAATAAATGCTGCACAGTCAAATACACCTTCAGGCAATTAATAAAGACAACTTTCTGGACACATAAAGTGGATGGACCTTTGCTGGGGTGTCTCGGTTTGAGACAAATTAGGAGGAAACATCCTGAGATGAACCCATGGGGGAAACAATTCTGGCTAATAGTCAAAGCATGGGTATTTGAATTTGACTCAGAAGGATTCTTCACGGTGCTATGAATGTTTAAATAAATCTCTATGAGTTTGGTAGCTATGGAGGCTGTCTTTGAACAGATAGGACAGCCTGACTCTAGTTCAGTTTTGATGCCTGCTTCAATGGTGGTGGAATGGTGGTGGTTATGAAATAATCATGACACAACAAAGAGTTAAATTCCTGATTGAAATTTCCTTCACATCTTAGATATCCACACTCTTAAGGTGTTAGCTGTGACAACGTTAAAAAGAAACATTTTTCTAGTATAAAATTCTTCATTTAATATAGAACAGAGAAAATAAAACTAGGACTGCAGTATATAACTTGAACTGTTGCCAGTATAGTGCTATATATCTGTAAAACCTTGGGTTCATGTGGCATAATTACAATGCATGCTCCATCTTCATGAAAATACCTGTTTCCATCACAGTTTCCCTTTTTTTTTTTTAGCTTTAGTGTCCTTTTTTTGAAGGTGGAAAGACGCCAACAAATTCGCTCCTAGCTTTGGTGACTTTTTTGGCTTCAATACAGAGGAAGTTACATGTATCCTTGTCAGCATTTTAGCATGATGATATTGTTGCTTTATGTTAAGCAACTTTCTAGTAATTCAAATAATCCCCTGCCAACCAAGTACAAACGCTGCTGTGCCCATGGTTTGAAGGGTTCTACAAACTGATTTTCAAAACAATGATGACACAGAGCGCCCACTACTACCTTTGCAAGTTTATACCTGGGATGCCCCTGCCGCTCAAAGGAAAAAAAACCTCTCCGAATCCTAGACAAGACATTTTCCCTGAGTTCTTTCTACGAATTCCTTCCATAACTTGCTACTTTTTAGCACAGTCCATAAAGTGTATTTATTACTCTTACAGGTGCATGCGCTTTTTTCCAAGGTTCATTTCCTCTGCCTCTTACGTAATCATATAAAAGCTATTATGCTACATGATTTGGAGTTCAACAAATCTTTCACTTCCAACTTGAATACAGGTAGTCTATAAATCTTATGCTGGAAAAATCTAGCTGTTCTTACGTATGATTTTTTAAAAATTAATGGATATGTGTCAACTGATAAAAAAGAGAAAAAGGTTGACTGAAATATCTGAATATGCTCTATGAAATGAAAGGATTTTATGCTCCTACTAGATAAACCAAACAGGCTTTTGCTTCTTTGAAGATGATATTTTCATATATATCTGCACTGAAGGCCTTATTGACCCATTTATTTATGACACAAGTTACTTTCATAATAGACCCACTTTCAGCTTCCCCACAGCTTATCCTTCGTAAACAACTGACTTCAGATATGCTCAAACATCTTTATGGATCGTGTTTTGCACTGGATTCTGTTTAAATTGTCTTTCCAAATCAAACAAATCCTGCTAAAAGGAAATGTCTCCACACACAGCATAATGGAAGGAGCTCACCCAGCTGCAATCTTAACTAGTAGCAGAGTGAAACTTCTGAAGGTAAATCCTATTTCCCACACTATTATTTAACCCATAAAAGCAGGGATGGAGAGGCAGAGGCCAAACTCATTATTTCTACTTCCTTCTTGGGACAACATTACCCATTAGATTCAAGCTGAGTGATTTTGTTTATTGAGAGTACTGAAATTTGATCTCGGGACGCTACTGCCATATGAAAGAAGTTTTTAAAAATTATTTTTTGTTTATGTTTTTATGAAGAGCTTCAAAGGGGAGAAGTGTGTTATTTTTTTCTCCTGCCACTGAAAGCAAATCAAAGTCCCTTGAGCTACATTTTACAGTTTATACACAAGCATTAAACTGCCAGGATATAGCATTAACAGAACAACTGAAAACAACTTTCAGAACATTGCAACATTTCATAACAAGACCAATGCACTGACTATAAATCATGCTTGATAGAACACCAGCACATTTTCCGGCTCTCAGATAATATGGGTTGAGAGGAAAAAATTAATGACCTTTGTGTGCATACGAACTGCACAATAAAGTTCATTTGTGAACATAAAATAGCACCTGTAATAGCACCTGTTATTTATACTGAAATGCTTTCTATGATCTGAACTCAGATCACAACTTAAATTTGACAGACTGCATTTATGCCCCACCTTTATGTTACTTTATGTAATAAGAAATGCTATAAATTTTAACTGAACTATTAATTTCTGCTTTTCAGCTTGTGATGTACTTAGAAGTCTATAAATACATATGAAGAAATAGATCATAATAACAAATTGTTTGAATAAAAGAGTGAAAGATCTGAAGACCTAACTCCTGATTCTGTTTTCCTGTGCATTTTAAGACAGGTTTGTGGTTTAATAAACTTTGCCAATTTCTCACTTCATGATGAAACCCATTATCCACTGATAACTCACCCTCTTCTGCTCTTTAATATATTCCATCAGTTCTTCTCTTGTCCTTTTTACTGCTTCTTCGATTGCCTTCTCACTTCGTTTCTGCTCCTCCATTAATGCTTCCTTGACAATTTCCTTTCCAAAAGAAAAGTATGTAAGTGCACACGAAAAAAAAATATTTCCCAGATGTGATAAAGGTTATCCCGTTTCCTCCTGCTAAATTTTTATCGCCTCTACGCTCTTTTCTCAATAATAGTTATCCTAAACATAAGCAGTATCTTTATAAAAAAGCTATATATTCAGTACTAAATGGCAAAATAAGAGAGAAAAATAAGAGAGAAATAATCACTTTAAAGCTGTGTTAATAGAAATATAATGTTCCCTGAGAGCAGAAAAAAAGAAAGCAATGCAATTTTTACTTTCCACCAGGAGCAGGGATGGCAGGGATGTTGCTGTTACCAGGCCAGACCACTTCAGTTGGAAGAGACCTACAAGATCATCTGCTCCAGCTGCCTGAGCCCTTCAGGGCTGCCCAAGAATTAAAGCACATTTTTAAGGGATTCTCCAAAAGCCTCTGAAACACTGGCAGTCTTAGGGCAGCAACCACCTTTCTGGAAGCCTCTCCCACTGTCTGACCACCCTCGCGTAAAGAACAGCTCCATAATGTCCAGTCTGAAACTCCCCAGTGCAGTTCCCCATTCCTCCACCACCAAAGTCTGTTTCTAAACTGTGATACAAATTATCAAAGCTTTTTGTAAACTTACATAAAAACTTGTCAAAATCTGTAATTTGCTTCTGAACTTTGGGAATTGTCAGGGACATTCTGTACACAGCAGTAAAAAGCAGCAAAAAATACTCACCCACCCACCCTTCCAAATTAGCATTACCCTACCTCAAATGCATTACAGTAGAGAAAGCCAGGACCCACTTTTTAAAACATCTTTATCACGTGCAGTATTTGGTTAAGGAAACAAGTTGCTGGCCTAAAGTCACTGTCCCAAACCTGAAGTCCCAGCTTCCCAAAGCCACTCATGGAATAAGTAATGACGTTGTTAATCCAAGAGTTCCATTTCCAAAATTCAGGAGAACAAAATGACAAGCCTCCGATTCCTACAAATCCTGAAAATGTAGCATTTTCAGAAAGCAAAAAAAAAAAAAATCCAATAAAAGTAATCACACCATCTTAAATTATTTGTCAGGGAGATCAAGAGGAAGATGGAGAGTGTCTCAGAAATCAGGCAGAAACTGGCAATTCCTACACATTTGTTCTAGACATTCCAAACTGGAAGAAACAGAAACACTGGTGGTGCACCTGAAGAATTAAGCAGGAAATAATGGAAAAAACTCCAGTGGTTCAAAAAGGAGCACAACATGACTTCTAGTGTATTTATTCACATACATGATTTACGGGTTTTTTTTTTAAATCAAAACTTTAGGAAAATCAAAAGTAAATATAAACGGATTCCTTATTACTCTTCACTGGTTAGACATAACACTGTGTTACCCACAGATTTGTTTATAGGTTTGCTTGACTGCAGAGCAATACAGACATTTTATGATACGTATTTAGAACTTGGATTTGTGGGAGTGGGGAAGGTTGGCTGGAGGACAGGTGGAATTCTAAGGTTTTGGAAGTAGAAGATATTTATGAAGTTGTACAATTCATCTGTATATTGAAGAGTGGCATTTTACAATATGCTATTAGTGTACAAAATGAAGAATCCACTGAATTGGCTCAAACTCCTTTTTTTTAAAAAAAAAGTCCCTTCAATGGAAGTTATTCAACTGAAAAAGAAAGCTCTATTTCTTACCTTTAGTTGTTTGCTCTATTTCAGCCAAAACTGAATAGTTTCTGCAAAACTACACTTTTGCTATTTTTATAGCAGAAAAACTCAAAAATCCCAAATTTAAAATAAGTAACTATGTAGTCCCCACTGTTCTGGAATGCAGTACATATGAAAATCATAGTTATGAAAAGTGATTATGATTTTTTTCTATTTTAATTCAGTTTACCAAAGAAAAATCCTGAGAAAAAGGTCTCTTTCACTACAGAACTCTGGCAAGACTAACAGAAAAAGTAGCAGAAAATTACATATTACAGAAATATGCTGTTCTGGTAATTATATTTATGCCAGTTTAATTTGTCCAAAGGTCTCAAAATACTGTCCTGTGTTAGAATGGAAAAAAATCCCATAATCTATCCCATTAAACTCTTCAAAGCAAATTACAGAACTGATAAGGTGCTACATCTTAATATGCAGAAAATTTTACACTCATAAAATACTTACAATCAATTAAAGTATGTTAAGAATCCTTGATACGATACTTGAAACACTACATAGTCCAAATAAATATTTGGACTACAAAGTCCAAATAAAAACACAATTAAATTCTACAAGTCCATTAATAAAATGCACGAAAACAGAAACCACTAGCAATACCTTTATATGGAATGCTAGTTTATTACACCGACATGAAAACAGAAAAAATAAAACTGGAAAGAATTCTTTTTCAGCTCCTCTAGCACTGGCACAAGTCCCCAGGGATGTGGTTAAGTCACCATCCCTGGAGGTATTTACAAGACATGTAGGTGTGGCACTCGGGGACTTGGGTTAAAGGTGGCCTTGGCAGTGTGAAGTTAACAGAGGGACTCGGTGACCTTAAGGGCCTTTGCCAACCCAAGTGATTCCATGATTCATCTACCACGTTCCAGTTAACCAAACTAAGTGCCGATACATCTTCCCAATATATGAACATTTCTCTGTTTCAGACACCATGAGCACCTCCAGTTGCCATGTGAAAATCATCTCAACAGTTACTGTCACCAGACAGGTCCTGTAGCCATCAGACTGGACAATCTCATGTGACTGCAGAAAAAGTCTCCTACTCTAGTGGGCTTCATCCCAACATTTGGATTTACAAGACTGCTGGCAGTTGTCCACAACACTTTTGATTTGTTGGGGTTTTTTTGTGATTATTCACTGACCATACCCTAGGATGAATCATATGGGTCCATTTCTCTGAGATTTGAATATCTGTTTCTCATCTGAGTTTGAATGTTATCCTGCTCATTAGACTGAGGAGAAATGAAACAGTTCCATAAAACACAGCTTTCCTCCCAGGATGTGTCTTAAAAACCAGGCCCTACAACCCCTGACAAGGCTCCTGAACTGGCTGACTTGGTTTGCACTGTCCTGTACCTGCAGTTCAAAATGGGCAAACATAGAGTCCTGTGACACAATGACACTCGAGACTATCAAAAGACAGCTTTGCTGTGACATCAATGGACAGAAAGAAAACTCTTTTATTCCTTTCATTCAGTTCTCAGAAGTCTTCAAAGAGCAAACACTACACAATATTTCCTTAGTCAACTCAGTCACGTACTTTTGATCTTAATCAATGATACTAGTTTTTCCTTCCGTGACAAGAATCCTCACTTCTTCTAGAAGACCTTCCACTAAGTGATCGCCTCTAAGTACTCAGTCACTGTCCATCTTTGCTCTATTTCTGTCATTAGAGTAAATTATCAACTAATATAAAGGTATTTAAATTCAGATATTACCTATTACTGTTGAACAAAGCTTTAGCTGCAGGTACATTTTCTCAGCATGTGTTTACTTTTCCTTCAACTCTTTGCTCTTTCCTCTTAAGTTATATCTACTTTTGGATTTTATCCTAACTTAGATTCTGGTTGCAAAAGTAAAAATTGGCCCTTATTTCATCTTTAACTACAAAGGATAGAATGTTATTAGAGCCTCTTAGTGCTATTTTAATAGAGTCAAGAAAATGGGAAAATCCACTTTCCCGTAAGAAGCTGAGGAAGGACACTCCACAAAATGGCACTTGAGGTGCAATTCTTCTCCCTCCTCCCTTTATTTTTTTTTACACATTTGATCAGTTCCTGAAGTACAAAATTATAATCACAAAGTTGGCCTCTTTACATGACTCTCTATACATGTGCTTGACATGACACCAGTTAGAAGATAAGAATACCTAATCAAAAATAAAACACAGTAATTCAAACACTCACTTGCCAAATCACAGTCAACCATGTATCAGAAATGACAACCACACAATCACAACATATAAATCTGTTGGAAAACAGAAAGAAAAAGCAGTGTATTCGATACACCAGAGAACTCCAGACAGTATTTAAAAAATAAAGCAAGCCATATGTTGCTTTGCAATTTTATAGGAAAATTCTTTTGTTTCCACACAAGGATCAGGTGGCAGTACTAAACTTTATCTAGGAAATGCAACCACAGACTGCAATGTTAGTGGTTTTTCAGAAAATAGTAACCCTCAAATTATAATGTCTGTGGTTATAAACTACTACAATCTACTTCTGAAGTCAGACATGGTTAAAGTCTGTATGCAGTGAACCACTCCTTTTCCAGACTCTGCAAGCATATTAAAAATAAACTCATCTAATGCTACGGATCTCTTTCCACTCATTGCTACTGAGTTGTGTCCTTCCTCACACGTTGAAGATTACACAACCTTTTCTTTTAATGTGTCTCCATAAACACTGGCCGCAGTAATGTTTCTGCGAGACGGAGGAAAAACAAGAAGAGAGTAAAACTGAAAATAATGGTTTGCTACCTTCTCCAGAGAAATGTAAGCACACACTCCCACTGCAAGCTGGGATAATAAATAATAAAAATAATAAAGGCAATAGAAAAAGGAGAAGAGGTCCTCTGAAGAGTAAGTTCTTCTCCAGCACATTGTGTGATACCATATTATCAATCGACTATTTAGGTAGGAATTGGGATACAGAGGAAAAAACCCAACAACTTCTTGTATGAATCCACAAGATACTGAACATAAAAAGCAATGTTACAACAGTCCAAGCCTGTTACTGAAAAACCACTTTTTCTTCCAAAGATTAGCACTCTCCCACCCAATCAAAATCCTACAGAGTCTATAAAAGTTATTTCTGAAATTACATTAACAAATATGCCATTTTGCTGAGTATTTCAGGAACAGAGTAAATTGAATATTTCAAACTCTGACTCCTCCATAGCACTCTGAAACCCTTGTGGAAAATGAAAAAAACAACAAATGGACAAAGAGAGACTGACAAACATAATAGTTCGTATTCCTTTAACTGGCAATGCCCTCAAAGCTCTATAGATCATAGACAAAAAGAGCTTTGAGGACAAAGAAATTAAATTTTAAAGAAATTAAATTAATACTGTGTCACGTTAAAATCCTCCCAAGTAAAAAAAGCATCACAGAAGAAGGGCAAGCAATGCCAATATAGGTAAAAGTTGATCTTCTAGTAACAAATACTATACATAGAGCGATTAGAGATGAAAAAGAGACAACAGCAAACCCTGAAACAGAGGCAAAAAGCAGTTTATAGCCTATTTAACAGAGAAAGAGTAATGGAGTAAAGAGCTGGAAAGTTACAACAGTAATTACCGCAGTATTTTCCAAGGAGAGAAAAGAAAATGCATTAATAAAAATAAAGGAAAAGCGGGAGCTTGTATGAAGATTGTAGCTATGTTAGATATGATACTTTTCTTCTACAGATAGGATGCCAAATGCATCCTGTAAACAAAAATTATATTTACAATTAGATCTGAAACAAAACCATGACACAGTCCAGAGTTAACAAGCAACATGGTTGGTCTTGAAGGTGCAGGAAGTATTTGGGAAGTGGAAAAGGAAAAAAGAAAGACTAAGAAACCTTTGAGTGATAGCCGTGCATTCAGAAAGTGATACTACAGAGATTTATCAGGGTTTTCAGTGTATCCACAAATAGCTCACAAAGGGGAGCCATGGAGGAAAAAGTGAGCTAGGCTTCCAAATTTGATATGAAACAAGAGGCAATGTTGCACAGAACAAATTTATTGGACAATGAAAAGACAAGACAAATGTATAATACCCATATATTTTCTTTTTCCCCCTTATACTATCCACCAAAAAATTCCTTCTATACCTACTCATTTGATACATGAGAAAAAGAGAAGTGGTTTTTTACAGATTATAGGGCTAAGAAAGGGCCATTTAATACATAATAAATCTGATTGAAAGCTAAAATGGGAAATAACTTTGTAGAAAACCTTTTTTCCTTCTTAGTCCTTACAACCTTCTGAAATGCAGGGCAGTGGGGAAAAATATTTAGACAAACAGTATTTTTCAACAAAAATTTGACAGCTAAATTTAGCACTTGTAGAAAAGAAACAAAAGCCAGTTTTTAGGTATAAAGGAAATGGCTTCATGTTTTCATTTACATATTTTTTATTCCCTTACACATGACTTGGTGTGGAAATCCTTGAGAATTTCAATACCAAATTCATTCAGGCTTGCCAAACTACCAACAGAAGCACTCCCTCAAGTAGATGAGAACAAAAAAAGGTTTGATAATGTAGCAGGTACGGAGCCATTCACTCTTTATGATTTAGCATTAGGTGTCCTAGACGTTTTTCTTTTACCTTCTAAGCAATGGCATATGCTGGTACTCATGGAAAGTCATTAAACACAGTTTAAAGAATTTGCCAGTAAAATTGTACTAATGCTTTCGAAGACCATAAATTACAAATTTATTGTTCTGCAAAGAACACCACCACATGAACCTTCAGAAGCGTGAACATACTCAACTGTCTTTAATTCTTCAAGATTTACTCAACAAAGACCACTGGAAGGTTCCCTTTTTTTTTTTTCCATGAGCCTTTTAGTTAACTTTTCTTGCAAAAACGTTTTTTCTTTGTATATCTCAGTATATCTCAGTTGTGGCTTGGCTGAATGAGACACGCAGCCTCAGTTTTCCTGAAATACTTTCCCATTGGTAAGATAATTTTGCCTTAGTGCTTTTGCTCATGTCCAAGAGGAAGGAGAGTTTATGATACTTCTTTTAATAAATTAAAAGTTCTTTTTTTCTTTCTTTCCTAAATATTTGCAGCCCTCAGAACACTTGAGTCTCTAATGGATCTGCTGTGTGGATTACAGCAGTGATGAACTCAGGCTCTTTTCCCCTGGAGAATTAGGGTAAACTACACCAGATTATATACAGTATTTTAAATTTAAGCCTTCAGGAAATGACAAAGGTGATTCTTTGCTTCAAATGCCTTAGCAGAATTATTTATTTCAAGCTACAAGATGGATTTAAATTTCCAGGGCTCACCCTGCAGCTGCCAGCTTTCATTTTACTTTTAATGAATTTATTTTAAAACAAAAATAGTGGTGCATAAATTCTTTTCAGTTTATTTTGCTAGTTCTCTCCCATCCCACCATGGATTTCACCTCCTTTATGTAGCTGAGTATTTGGCTCTGTAAAATGATAACAACTGCCAGGCAGAGAGCTCTGCTATAGCCATGGCAGCTAATCTGCATTGCCCACTAATTATGAATTTAATATAGCAGCCTTTATTCAAAATTGTATGGATATCATCATCCTATATCCCCAAAGAATTTTTGGATTTCAGTTTTTCCTATAAGTAAAAATAAATGTAAAGAAGGACAGAGAGAACTGTCCATTGTTTTTCCAGTTTCGAGTTGTACCCCAGAACTTCACTTCAATATTGAATTCTGGGGAAAAAGCTTCTGCCTCAGCCAAGCTACCTGTTATACCTTCTCCTTATCTAGAGGATATCCACTTTTTATTCAAATAAGTGTTCTAGAAAAGACATTCCAGTGGAGGAAATTCACCAGGTATTTCTCTCAACACTGACAACTACCAGACTAAACTCTCCCTGTAGGGAAGATGCCACTGTAAAAAACACCAGACAATGTATGAAAAATAGAAAAGAAAATACTGGAGACATGCCAGACTACATCTAGTCTGCTGAACAGATGAGTTCCTAATCTATGATGACTTTTCAATGTGTTGTAAAAGGATCACGAGGTTCCTGTGCAAATGAGCATTATCTTCAATCAAAAGACTACTCGTTTCTTTCAAGGAGAGCTTGTTCTTCCTGATTTAAAATGCAAGTCTGCTCTTCCACCAAACTGAGAATGCTTTTCTAAATTAAAAAAAAAAACAAACAACAAAAAACTCTAATAAAAGCATGACTGAGCACCTGAATAACATAGTTGTAAAATCTGAAGATGCTGCCAGTCTCAACCAAAATGAAAGTCATCTGGACTTCTAATACCTCACAGCCTCGAAAGAGTGCTCTAAAAAAAAATTTTACCATTTCCCTGGTGATGTAAAATATCTCATTTATTCCTCCAGAGTTATAAGCCTTCAAAAAATAATACCTTTATTTTAAGTACAAATACCATGTCTCTAAGAAAAGACACGAAACCACTGGAACAGTCAAAGCTTTCATGAAAAGCTTTAAATCAAAAAAAAAAAAAAAAGGCAATAAGGCAATATTCATGTTACTGTAATCCTTTAATATCTTAAAGAAAAAACAAAGAAGGGGGTATGTCAAGGTTGCTCCATCAAGCAAGAAATATTAACTCAGTATGTCTTTAGTTCCTACTTTCACTGTAAGTTTATCTTTACTCTGCTGTTTCATATTTGGTGACAAAATATTTGATATTAATCATGATTTATTTATTAAACTGTCTCTAAGTCTCCAGATTTTTCTCTGGCAATGTTAAATTAGTACAATAAATCTTACATGGAAATAGCATTTCCTTATCTGCAGACGTGACAACAATTTGATTGAGGAGAAGCATTTTTTTTAGGACAAAGTTTTGTCAGGCATGAATATCTAACAAGCAGAAGGTATCTGCATAAACCTTCCAGATTTGCATTCAATATGGGTCTCCTTCCTGGCCAGTGTGCAACAACACCACCACCAAAAAAGTTTAAAACAATTCCTGTATCATCCCTGCAAATGAAACACTCATCTTTTCTTCTTTTAAACAAATTATTTAGGTGATGAAGGGAAATTTCACCACCTGATTCAGCACAAGTGTGATCTTCAGACCTTTGTTGTTCTTCTGCTAAAACTGCCCCACCAATGAAATGTAAACAACCCATACTTTAATGGGTTTATTTTTACATTTGCTTTCTCATATATAGCTGTACAACTTCTAGTGCGTGTATTTAAAAACTGGTGAAAAAACCCAACATATTTTATTTTAATAAAGAAAATTAATGGATGGCAAATTACTCTTTTAAACCAATGAATCAGAACTCCTAATCACGTTTCTCTGGTCTAGAAGGCAAAGGAGAAGCCAAAAATTTAAAAAATTAATTCCACTATGACACAGAAATTTATTTTCCTTCATTTCCATAATTTAAATGTTTTATAGATACACAGTGGTGCTACAGTCTTTAAAATATGTCTTTTATCAACTCCTTCCACATGCACATGAAAATGCCTTTTTCTCTATGGGTTTGCATCTCGAAGAAAAAAATAAAATTTTTTATGTTTTTGAATTTTTCCATTAATTATTCCTAGAGCTAATTGTGGGCACTTTGACTGTAAGCCATTCTGCCTCACCTATTTGCAGAAGACTACACTGACCCTTTGTTATCTTCCCATTTTGCAGACTTACAGCATTAGTGAAGGAAGATCCCTTCTCTTCAACACTATGCTTAATTTCTTTGTTTTAGTTCAAATCAATAAAGCAAGTCTAATTTTCAGCAAAATAAAATTTCATTTTAGGATTTTTTACATTTCGTTTTCTAAAATGTTACGCTCTGCGTTTGAATTTTGGCCATTACAGAGCTGACTTGATACAATAACTGCGAGAGAGTGAAGAGTGCAGCTATAGCTCTTGTGAGACAAATCTTACAGAAAACAAAACACAAATAAGAAACAACTCTCTGTGGAGGGCTCTACACAGAAAAAATTATTGCCCACGCACAAAGTCCCTGTAGGCTCAAGTGTTTTTTCATTGTTAAACCAAAGCTGTACCTGACACCACATAGAAGTTATCATTTGGCACATCAGCTCTGCAGAACTTCTTTTGTTGACAGAAAATTTGGTGTATGCTTATCATTGCAGTGGCCTGAAGGAGATATGCAAGCTCTTGGCATAGGAAAAAGAGAAAATTTCTCCAAGAAACCAATTTCTCCGTGGAAGTCCATCCTCCCCAGGGGAAGGTGGACTCTCTTTACTAATTAGAGAATAAAGAGTGTAACTTCATATATACCATACATATATGAGATAGAATTTTGGAAATCTCAAGAAAAATCTTCATTTTTCCTTAATGAAAAATAGATCAGGTGTTTTAAAAATGAACCTGACACGAAGGAGAAATAATCATGTTGTAACAGAGTAAGAGAAATTACTCCTGTTACAATAAAAGTTGTCAGAGCTGTTTGGTACTAAAAGAAATGGAATTAACTAATGACACTACTAAAGGACTACATAAAGTGCAAGATATTTACAGCAGAATTAATCACAAGAGTCTCCAACACCTCAGTGCTGCTCACCATCACAACAAGGACATCACTAGGTACTTCCACACCAGGAACTACTTGATCTAAAAGCAGCTTGAGTGGAAAACCTGTCCCTTGGAGAGGCCCGAATTGCTTCCTCAGGGAAGCACTGACACAGCAGTGTATTTAGGACTTTATCAAAGAATATATCCATCAACATTAAACTACTTCTAACGTCATCCTGTCTTGTGACAACTCCAAAGGCAACATCAGCCCTGAGAGTCTGCAGTACCTTGCCCCAAGTCGCTACCCGAGCTTAGCCCGTGTCTCTCCCACCCCTGGAACACCCAGTGCTCCCCAAATCCATAAATACAGAACCCTGGCTGAACTCCAGTACCCAGCCATGGGACTCCTTCACCAAAAATCTTTAGGATTCATCAAAACCCTTCCCAAAATTTTGTTACCATAGTCCTCCTCCTATAAATCTGTTAATGTTTCACAAGCTATAAAACTGCTGTCTTTACTGCAGTAAACAAACACTTTGTCACTCTCCCTGCAATGAAGTGATTCTCTACACCACTGGTACTCATGCTGGACAGTCTGAATGATTGGTATCTAACTAAAGCCCAAGCAATTGTTCTCAGCTTGAATTTAGCTTTGAACTCAGCTGTTTATTTTTCTGTTCTGAAGAAGAGTTTGAGTACCTGAAGGCTCACTGAAAGCCTTGAAAACTGTCATTTCAACATTTGATGCCTTTATGTTTAAAAGAAGTAAAGAAGATATACAAAATTAAATCATTCTATTTACATTAGGAATGTAAGCAATACAGAGTATGATAATGGCATAGCATCAAAACTTTTTTTTGTAGCTGATTAGGTATATGAGGTTATTAATTTTGTTTAACACTGGAAAGGGAAATGGTGTCTGTTTCCAAAGAGTACTTCTATTTTACTTCAAAGTCTCAAGTTTTATTTGGGTTTTTTTTTCTTATGCTGGACATAAAAAAATACAGGAATATCAAATTCCAACACACCAATGAAACATATACTCCTTAAAATTCTGAAGGCTGTAACATTCAAATATGTCACCAAGAAATCAGTGAATTCACAGGATATTCCTCCAAATAGTTCCAGCATCATAGACCACAAAATTCAACTTTTGGAAGAGTAAATTAACTGCTATTATAACATATTTAATTTGTAATTCCTAGAACTGCCAAAATCACTGTAGGGAATGTCCCTCTCAATTTGTGTTAAGTGACATACACTTACAGTTATAGAATGATTATGATTAATCTCTAATGATTAATCCTAGAAACATTTCTGGTTCATTACTGGCTAAAGCTTCCAGTTTTTATAACCCCCTGTTTATTTTGTTCTTGTTCTGTAAGGAACAAAAGTAACATCTTTAGTCTTCCACAGGTATGGAAGTCATCCAAACTGTATACAGCATAAATGCCGCTCCCTGAGCTGCTTGTCCTGGGCTCCTTCTGAAGTCAGAGGACAGAACCAGGCATGATTTATGTCATTTCAATATATGTACCTGTGAAGGTCACAGGAATTTTGTTCTGTATGTGCCAGCCTCTCTCCATACTCACAGTCTAGGTGAAGATAAACAGCTTGCTGTGCATTGCAAATACCAACCGAGTGACAGATGTCACAGGAAAATCTACCACCACAACAGAAGACATTCAAGAGAAATACCAAAAAATACACAAATCAGGTGCATGGGAGGGTAAAAAACACTAACCTGATTCTGCTTTCTTTGCTCTTGCATGGCTACTGAAACAGCCTGGGCAATCTTCTCTTTATGACTCTCACGTTCTGCTTCCCACAGTTTTCTTTCTTCTGCATGAATCTTCTCCATGTTTCTCCTCTCCTCCACCACTGCTTTCAGAACAGCTTCCTGCACTACTTCTTTCTCAGCCTTTGAAACAGATCAGGCACAATTAGATGAGCAACACACCCCACCCGAATGGCTAACTCATGTGTATCACCTTCTTCTAAGGAGGTCTACGAGCTGACAAGATATGGGGTGTGAATATGTTCACTTCTGAACTACGAGGTTCAATTTATCTTAAAGGTGCTACCAGGTATTACCTCTGGGCAATGACTTGTGTAGTTACGGAAAGGAAAAGGAAGTTACAGGTAAGGATCTTAAAACTCCCACCTACTGAAAACACAGGAATTCATAACCAGTTTGCCTAACACAAAAAAAAAAAAAAGCAGCAAAACCCACGCAAGAGTAGGCACATCATGGGCCTCCTTTGATATTCCCATCTAAGAGATATTCCTGCTCTTATCTACAAATATCTGAAGTGCAAAAACAGTCTGAGTATTTTCTGCAGAAAACTAGCCAATATATAGTTAAAGCAAATGTGTCTTCCCTCCCAAAGCTCCTCAGCCATGCTACAAGAAGTACCGTTTTATTTTTCCCCCCCAATCATTATATTCAACCGTTATCTGAAATCACTGAGAATTTGAAGCACAGTTCCACACGTGTGTAGCCACACAAATCTATTTATCAGCAAGACAACCAGTGCATAATATCAACAAATAAATAATGGCAAACTGAAGTTCAAAATAAGCAAATATGGGCTGACAAACCTTATTCACAAAACCCTCAGTTTTAATAAGCTTATAGGTCATTCTTATGCCTCTTGGAGGTGATAAGGAACTGGTCAAATCAAGTCATAAAAAGGAAAAAAATATTGTATTCATCAGATACCTACACTTCCAACTAAAACTGTTTCTTGCAACTCACTGGGACTCAATTTTCTACTTAGATATTTAAAAAATATAATAATTAGATTAGATGTTTTATCATACACACATTTTCCTGTCAATATCAATCATGTAAGAACTGTTTGTTGTACTACTGAATGTTACTCAGTGAGGTGCTCAGCCAGCGTTCATATACTACACAAAAAAGACATAACAGAAAATTATAATATAGCCTGCTGAACTGTGCTAGGTAATACACATCACTAGCTGCCCCAGATCATTACATGCAACTGAACTTCTGTACTGGATTCTACATCAGTATTAGAAATTAATTCTATGTTTACATTTACAAAAGTATTGTCCTAACATCAATGCACTTAATAATGAACTAGACAGGAGAAATCATGTTTAAAAAGTGAAGTCACTTCTAGTCAAACATCAGCTTATATAAAATAATTCAAAACCTGTTAAAAATGTCCCTGCTTGTGTAAGATTTTAAAAATAGTTCTCTCATTGAAGATGACCATATTCAATGAAAGTTAAGTAAGACATGATGCTAGTTGTCTTATTAAGATCATCAGTGGACCCTGCTACCCAGCTCTTCAAATCAAGATGCACTGATGTTCAAAGACCACAAAAGCAGATATTTAGGTGACAGCAATAACTGAACTGCAATATTGTGACTTCTTGTGATAAACAATTCAGAAGCTGTTGTCCAAGCGAAGGAAGTTACATCTCTGTATCAAGGCATGGGATACAGCAGATATGTTAATTTTCAGTAGAACCAGCTTCTTGTAAACACAGATGAGAACACAAAGCTTGATAAATTTAGTTATGAAACAAAAGTGCCTGGCATTTCTAATGACACACGTGGAATCCACATTGCATGTCTGCTAAATAATGAGAGATACCTTTGCAGCAGCTGCCAGAGCCTCCTTGCTCCTTTGTCTTTCTTCATCCAAACATTTGTCCAGCACTTCCTGCAAGTGTTACGAAAAATTAAACTGCTTAATACTCAATAAAGGAGTGGCTAAAAATCATTCCAAACAGTCAAAGTGCTTAAGAAAGCTTCCTCTTCCTGTCAGTTAATTGTGACAGGATCATTCCCAATAATCTCCACGATGCTGATCTGATCTCTTAGTTTTCTGGTAAAAAAAAGCAGTACCTTGTGCTTTTGCGACTGCTGCATCAAAGCTTCTTCTATCTTTTCTGATAAAACTTCCTTTTCTGCTTCCAAAATGTCAAGAAGTCGCTGATGCTATTGGGAGAAAACATTAATGTTTTTGTAACCACAGCCAGCGAGTGAAACAGACAAAAAACCCTCATCCAAGACACTCAGACTTGTCAGTTGCTTACAAAATTATTTAAAATGTAGATTCAGTTAAATTACATACACAGCACTCCTTTAAGTGATTTCATGTCATGAAAAAAATTACAGTAATAAGAAATATTTAGCTTCCTGAATAATTAATATTTCCTTTCAGTCTAAAAAGTGTTGGGAAAAAAATTGAAAAATTAATCACTATGTAAAAGCAACACTTACACAATTGATACAGATGGTCTAAGCAACACCACACTGGATTTCATTCAAACAGCTGCAGAATTAAAATTAGGCTTGCACTACCTCTCAGTCATATGTACAGAGAGCAGAAGGCAAGTGTATTTCTTTCAGCCATTTGTGATACCATGATCCTCGAGAGCCAGGAAATGTGAGCAAAGGAGAATACTGGTTTCTTGTCAATTTTTGTTATCCTAAACATTTTTTCAGGGAGAAAATGAACTCTGAAGTGAAGTGACCACGTAGTCTATATGCAGACATAGAACCTGTCACCGTTCATAATCACAACCCATTTATTTGTTTTCCTCTGTACCAAGTAAAGAATTTGCAGGATGTGGGTTTTGTCTGAAAGAGCTAAGCTGTTTCCTAAAACTAAAAATTATTGCTGGAAATTATTGATGCTATTGTCATGATATAATTGCTAGCAAGTCAGCATATTTTTTTACAAGTTCTTGAAGATGATCTATTACAACCTGAAAGTACAGTATCAATGCACAATAACATTTTACGAGATCACCAAGAGAAAAGTGTTACAGTACAGTTTTATATTAATATAAGTGTATATAATAAACACAATTTTTTTACACAAACAGTTATGCAGGCAAATCCCCCTTTCACCAGCATTTCTAAGAAACAGTCATTTCTGTTTAACGAATTTTATTATGTTTTAATTTCAAGTGTCTCTAATGGCAGCTAGAAATACATTACCAAACTGCAATACTATGTTCTGAAAAATATTTTTTAATTTGAAGAATAGAAAACTTTTAGACTGCTTTATAAAGTAAAACACCCATCTGCCCTTCCAGGATAAACATGTAAAAAGGCATTTTCTTGTGAATTTACTTAAAATAGGTCTGAATGTGGCAGACATATTCTAATGGAAAACACCTGTGGAAGGGGTAGCAAAATTCACATCATGTTTATACTTAATGATGTTTAACTCACTTTTCTTGTGTTTTCAGACATTAGCTTTAACTATCAGGGCACTTACAGAAATTACATTTTCCCAGTAACTCAAAGATGAAACAACAAATGGATGTTATTAGTTAAATGCTCTCCATGACTCTTCACTTGACTAACTGCACAGATTACAAATATGTTACTTCACAATGACAAAATATAAAACAAACACATGCAAATATTTTCGCAGACATACGCCACAAATCAAAGCTTACTAATCATGTCAAGCAAATTACTGAGTCTTTATTTTGGTTGTCAAGAATCAGCACAGGAGTTTCTGAGGAGAGTTCCTCAGAGAAAATCACCTCTATCTTGAAAGCACCTGCAATAAAATGGGAGTCAGTCTGTTCGGTGAGATGAGACTTTCTAGTTTAAGCCTGTCGGGCAGTGAATTCCAGCTTGACTCTGACCATCAGATTTCCAGGTTTCATACGAAGACTGTCCATCAGATTTCTGGGTTGCCTGTATCCACATTTCAAGCTTCCACAATGGGCAGTGAAATACCAGATGTACTTCATACCATTCTCAATGGGACCACAATTTTCAGCTTTTAAACTTCAGAAGAGTTTTAAAATTTTATTTTCCATGTATGTATAACAAGGCATTCAAGCCCTTCCTGGAAGTCCAGGAATGCAGATGTTTGCATTAATACAATATAGAACATGTACACGTGGCCAGCGGAGAAACCCAATGTCAGTCCCTCCTGATGACGAAACAGTTTGATGACCACAGCCCTTCACGTGATCTAAACCTCCATGCAGACTTAAATTCTCATAAACCAGTCAGGGACCTACAATCCCGAAAAATACAGACATCACAACCAAAACTTTAACTACAAAAATTACTTTAACCACAAAAAAGTTGCCTAGTAAGCAAACAATTCCAAAAAACTGAAGGCTGCTGTGACTGCAGTGTGATTACTTTGATTGAGCTAGGCTCTCCTATTTCCTTGGTAGACTAGAAGCTCTATATGGTATTGCATTTGGAGTTTTATGGAAATCACAGGAATTCAGTAAGAACTTCTTTATAAATTGCATCTGTTTACAAAAATGTGTTAGTTCATATTTTTCAGATACCAGAGGTAAGTATTTGTAAGGACATTTAGAATGCTTTCAAAATAGAAGGTAATAACTTCTGTCGTAATTCAACGCAACTTATTTTACATGAAATAGTATCCCTACTTCTCATGGAAATACAGAGTTTATAATTTCAATACTGTAAGTCTCTTGTGAATAGCTTGGTATGTCCTTTCCTGTTGTAATATAAATGCTTACTCATGTGGAATGATCCTCCCATAGATGATCACTTTCGTATTTGAACTTCTAAAAGTTCATTTATTCCTCACAAAATGTTGCAACAGCTGTCCATGCAACCCAGTAAAGAAAATTTTCTTGTATTAATCTCAGAGAAATACCTTGGAGAACTGTTTATTTGGCTTCAGAATCTACATTTCGTCAGTCTCATTTTTCAGAGAGAAACATACCTTAAGCTATTACATTACATAAATTATATGAAAAAAAAAAAGTAAGTGGAAATGGAGAATACAAGATAAAATATTATGTGAACTGCTTCTCCCTCAAACAGGTCTTGAGTCCAGAAAACCCATATGGCATAATTGGCATGGATACAACACGACAGCTTCCATTCTCCATGTAATTAATATGCAATTTAATTACTAATCAAGAAATTTTTGGTTTTTTCCAAGGTACTGTGTCCCACAGTAGTGTTAGTCCTCATATAGAGGCACAGAATGTCCTGGAAAGCTGTGCTTATTAAAATGATGTAGCTTGGTCTCAGTGGCATTATTAGTCCATTTTCTAGAAAAGAATGCACCTGAATGCTTCTGAATTCCTTATTACAGAAGCACAGATCTCTCAAAGGCACATTCAGGGATCTTGGTTATGCATATCACTTGAGCAGGAAATCTGGGAAGTTATGGATAGCAAAGGCTTCTGTCAACAATCAAAGAAATTTTAGCTGTTTCTGTATAATGAAAGCATTCAGACAGACTGGCAAAAAAAAAAAAAAGCAGTAATTCAAAGAAAATTATTAATGATTGTATCAACAAAATTCCAAGCTCTTAGTTTAAATGTCCCTACATAGCAAGTTATTCTAACCCTTTTGGAACTATTCTTTAGTTTGGGCAGCTAGGTTTGTATTTCAGATTTTAAAATAATCCATACACCCTTTTAAGCAGAAACTATTACAGAGAAGAGTTTGGTACATGGAATTCCTAGACATGCAGAATGACTTCAGAGTCTGGTACTAAACGGTGAACTTTATATACACTCAGTGCTTCCTCAGTTGGTCTTTCAGACAAATTTATTAAAGGGAGTTGAAGGTTAAAAACAAACAGAAGGTGACAGTTTCACTTCAGCACTTACACATTTGAGAGCTTTCAAGTGTCCTTGTATTTTTAGCTAACAGGAAATAACATGAAGTTTTAGGTTCATTTACTTGGCTTTTAGGTTTTTGTTCAGCTATAGTAAAGGCCTCTGAACAATAGACCACTGCAGAATGAAAGATCATATCTAAGCAGCCTTATCTCACAAACCCTGCCTTCTCACCAGGAATTAAAGCCAGACAAAGGGTGTGAGTTGAATGAATCTCATTCTGCATTTGCAGTTTCCACAGGTAAGAATTACCAACATGTTCCTCTCTCTATCAGACAGTATTAAAGGAATAATGGAAGAGCTTTGACACTTCAGGCACCACTCTGAGCTACATATACCCTGAATTGTGATTCCTAAGTAACGGAGAGGCCACTTTCTCCTCGTAATTGTACCTGTCAAGAGCACACTGCCCATGCTTTGAAAAGTAAATCTAATAAAAGCTTTCAAGGCAGAGTGATATGTCTCCTGTAAGTAGGATAATGAGTTCATCAAAACTTATGGTCCTGTGAAAAGTAACCAAGTGTCTTCCAGGTTTCCTGTGACAGTTAGGATGGTGACTTACATATGAACCCTTAAATTTGGAAAAAAGCAATTAACCCCTGCAAGGGCCCATGAAGTTTTTAAACAGAAGTTGAGTTGAGGGTTTCTTTTATTAATCAACAATTCAAGAACCAGAAAATGGGTAAAAAACCAATCTAAATATGTTGGAACTCTGAATCCAATTATCCAGCTGTTAATAAACAAATATACCTTACTGAGTTTCTGGAACAAAAAGCAAAGATGGAAACTGATAAAAGGTTATGGCTACAGAAGTGGAAATATGGTTCATGAATCAGTGCAGGACAAAAATACATCTCAGTGGAAGCTCCACTTTGGAGCACCAGGGAAGTTTTCACCCAGTGTAAGTTTCCTAGGCTGCACGTCCACACTGTGTGTGTTATGTATAAGGCACAATAGAGAGCTGAACACTATGCAGAGATATTCAGAGAGATCTAAAAAAGCTTTAGCTTAGGTACAACAAATACTACAGCTCCTTAATGCATCACTTTACCTGATTTCCATAGCCTAGCACTCTGACTTAGAGTTCTTTCCAACAAAGCTGTTGTTTACCTCCTTTTATTGCATTGACAGGGAGTATAGGGTTAAGAGTGCAAAATTCTGAGTTGTAAAAATTCTGAAGAGCAAGTTGTCTCATTGCATGATGGCCCAGTGAGACACAGGGAAGAGATTTCCAAAAAAAATAGAAGAAAACCCCCAAACTTTTCTAAAAAGTGGTATTCCACAGTGAGGAGAAACACTACTATTTCTACCCTACCCTCTGGAAAGTAGCATGAGAGGGTCAAGAAGAGTCTTGTGAAAATTAGCTTAAAACAAAAGGCATTCAAAAATAGGTTATAATGTTTTCCTCCCTGCAAGAAGTTCTCTAGGCAATGGTTCCAAATGAAAATCGTTTGATGTAGATTCAAATATAAATACAGAGGTCCTGTGGTTTTTCTTGATTCCTGTAAAAAAGAAATCAAAAAAATCTTTCTTTTTTTCCTGGAATGTGAGTCAGAGAAGACATTGTAAACAGATTTAATCACAATAGCAACTAGTCAGTCTTTTTTGTTACTTTTATATATTACATTTATTTCTGAGGAATCGTAAAATCTTTCTTTCAGGTAAGCATAATTTGAAGGATTACACAGAAGATATTACACTAACTTATGGGTGAATAAAATAATGCATGAGATGAGCCACTTTACAACTAAAATGCTGCACTAAAGCTATTAATAACTAACTCCAACTTAGTGAAGTTATAATTCCTTGGATATTCCTATTAAACTCCAAATACAAAGTCAAACAAAAAATTGGGTGTCTTGCGTGAACTGAATGCTTTTTGAAAAAATAGCTTCTTTCTGAGTCCTGTACTGTTTCATTTAAAAGGGAATGTGTTCAGGATTTCATGCACAAATAAAAAAATGCAATTATTTTGCTACAGTCATGGACATCCAATTTATGTTTCTGCAGATTGGTTCCTTCTCAATATTGGGTAAATCATCGTGCATGGATCACCAAATCTGGCAGGGAAAAATTCATTTTGTTAGCTGCTATTCATAGCTTATGTAAAAGTAGTCAGTTAGATAATAATTCAAAAACAAAACAGCAAAGAACGTCACAGAACAACCAAAGTCAATATGAATATCCTAACACTAAACAGGAAAAAAAGGCCTTGCATTAACTGGAGTATCACTGCAACAAGTTATCTGAGGAAACAATTGTCACACACTCAAGAAATGACACTTGGAAGCTTCTTTTAATGCCATCAGTATCAAAACCGGTATATTTAAGACATTTATATGTCTAACTCACCCTCAGTGAATGACCAGTTTTCCTTGGAACAAGTATCAACTGGATTTTTCAATCTAATGAAAACTTCATTATAGTTAATTGTTTCATAGAAAAAAACCACAAACATAATGTCATCTGCAATATTGGGGCTTTTTTGTACCTTCATACTATATGGATATAGAACCATCCTCCTCCCTCAAGACTTGGGGAAAAATTATCTTCAGGCACATTTAGTAAATGTTTCAGCACTTCATTCACCAGCACGGAAAATAAACCACTGGATGGGGCTTTTTAAGAACTCAACACTTCAAAACTGTTCACCTATTTTAAAAGAAACCTTCTTAACTCACAAAGTTCTACTTTTAGTTCTGTCTCTCATGAAGGGATCTAACAGTAGGAAGAAATAACACAGGTCATGGGAAACATTATTATCTGTGTGAGAGAAGGGTGACGTAACAAAAATACATCATGATTTTGTAATGTTATCAAAATATTCCCATTTCTACATCCTATTCAAAACATTATCCTGAGGAAAAAGGCGACCTTATTAAAATACTAATAACAGTCTTCTGCTCCTCTAAAAAAAGGCTGGCTACATTTAACAGCATTTTCTTTTATACTGCACCTTTTCTTCAGCACTGCTAAGCTATGCCTAAGCAAAATGACAAGATCTGGTAGTTGTAACTGGTTTTTTACACTGTCCTCACTATCTGTGGCATCTCGGTGTTTGGCAGCACAAGGTGGAAAATCTGTCTGAAGAATTCCAACATCTGGTACATATTTCCACTTCCTCAAATTATAACTTATTACTGCATGGTTGAACTGTATCTTTTTGCCAGTTTGAGGTCCAAGTGTCTAACAAAGCGGCAAAGCTTTTCTAAGAGACAGCTCGGGAATCAGAAAAACATTATTAGATGAGAAAAGCTAAAACAATGTAAATATAAAGAAAAAACTGTAATAGCGGTAATAAAATAACTAAGGATAGGCTTGTACTCAGGGTTCCAGTCAGCAGCATACAGTGCACAATCTGTATCATTTGAGGCACACCAGAGGCTGAAATTAAGGTTAAAACATTTTGCTGCATAAGTACTTCATTGTTTTTATAAATAAAGAAGCTATATAAAGTAATCTAATAATGAAAATACTTTTCTTGGAAAGCGTACATAGCAATAGAGACCATTAAAAACCCGACACACTTCGAGCTCCTGGGGATACAGAGATAAGCAACTTTATAAAAATATGAAAATAATAAAAAAGTATCAATCACTTCTTCTACTTTGTGATCTAATTCACTTCACTGCCCATATGAGTTCTCCACAAATTGCTCCATTTATCAGGAAGAAATAAAGGAACTGAACTCCTAAAATATGAGCAATGTAAACAGCAAAATATTCAATAATGGAAGAGAGAAAAACAGAACAAACCCAATTTTTTTGTCAATTACAGCTGACAGAAAAATAACTGAGGAGAAAAATCATTCCATATTACTTAGCTGTTCAAAGTATTGAGAAGAGTGGATGGTATAAATTCCTAAGAAGTAATGAAGGCTTGAAGATAACAAGTTATATAAGCAAAAGAGAGAAAGAAAAAAAAAATCACTCTAAAGAGCTACTTTCAAGTGCCACTTGACAAATCCAAGAAAGGAAATTTAATTTCAAAATAGGATTTTTGGTGGAGACACTGGAAGAATTAACAGTGCAAAGGGACTGCAAAATCAACCTCCAACTAGCACATGAGAGTGGGCATACTGAAATCAGGTTAGAAAACTCTGGTAAGGGTTTATATTTAAAAAAACCCCACCAAACAGCTATGCCTGTTATCAGATTTTTTCATGGAACCGCAGAATCACAGAATGGGTCAGGTTGGAAGGCACCACACTGGGTCATCTGGTCCCACTTCCCTGCTCAAGTAGAATAAATCCTGAAAAATCTTTCAGAATTTAGGAAAAACATGCAAACAAAAAGCCATCCCAACACAGTAAAAGCTGATTCTTGCTGTTTTCATTTTGATTCTCTCTATATACACAGAAATCAAGGAGGTATCAGGAATTCAGGAATAATTTTCTCAAATTTGACACAGGATTTTAATCAATCCTTGGTCTTTTGCCTCTTTACATGATGAGGAACTACCAGAGAATAAGGAAGTTCTAAGAAAGTGTAACTTCACTCTTGGCAGAAGAGCCAAGACCTGAAAAAAGAAAGCAAGCCAAGCCTTTTCTTGACCTGAAAAGACACAACTAGATTAATTATGTGAAGGTGAATTACATGAAAATGTAACAGGAATGACTGGTTGGAAGTAATTGGTTTTGAAGGGAATGAATAAACAAATATTTCTACAGCAGCAAATGACAAGATTTCTGGGAACTGAGAGGAAATGCCCGAAGATGGGGACATGGTAAGTACTCTAAATAATTTCCAAACCTATCATAGTTGGAATTAATGAAGCAGAAAGGTTATGCCCACCGCAGAATTCGTATTTTCAGTCTGCAAGTCTTCAGGATTAGTACTCTCACTGCAAAAATTGGCCAATGTCTCCTAAAAATGCAAATATTCACAAGACTCTCAGAATCTAGTTTGCATACGGCCCCTTTGAGATCAGGCATTAAATAAATTTCACAATTACTACCATAAGATGGGAAAAACACAGAGCCTCTTTTGTTTACAAGAGCAGGAAAACATAATCAAAGTTCATAAAATAAGCATTATTAGAGAAACATGAGGCACATTTTGAGTAGATATAAAAGCCATTATTTGAAATTGCAGAAAATTATTATCTCCTGTGAAACTAAGTTGCCGAATGAAATAAACATTTTCCCTGGCATACAAACAATCACTTGCTGTACAAGGAAAGCACTTCTTACATTTGGCATTCTAGGAATTGTCGAGAGACATACTGGTACTTTTCACAAAAGGTTATGCAAAACACATCAAAACGAATCATCCAAATACTAGAGAAGATACCTAACACATTCCAGCAGCTCATGTCTATTGTCACACCGGTTTTCTGCTTGTCCACAGACTGTTCCTGAAAGCATCATGAACTTTAAAACGTGAGTTCTGGCCAATGGAACTTTTATTCCAACTGACCCGTCAGCAAACTGTTTTCAAATTGAAGATAAACCAGTACTTCTCTGAGTGAGTCTCAAAGAGATAGAAGATTTCATGCAACAGATTTTGAACTGCTATTTATCATACAAATGACAGCCAGCATCATGATGAAGTAGAGTGGAAAAAGCATTAAACATGTGGGGGTAGCTCTACTTATCTTAAATGTTGTTGCACCTACAAATGTGAGACATGTTTCACACACATAAAATCATCATGAAAAATACTGACATGAAAAGGTGCGAGGGAAGCATTTAACTGAGCCCTCGAGTTCTTTCCTTTTTGTATGACACGTCCAGTACCGTTCTGTCTCAGCAATTACACTCCTTTGGCTTCTTAAACCATGAAAGAAAAAATCACCACACAAAATACCTGCACACTCTGTATTCCATACAAAGGAAAACTGCAGGCCACGCGTCCTTAAGCGTTAACTAAGTAGAGGAAACAAAAGCCCAGCACAGGAAAGGAATATGTCTGCAACTGAATTGCAGAGTTAAATACTTCTAGTCGTCGTCTTTCCTCATTCTTCCTTTATATGAATCAAAATGGGAAATGTGAGACTAACATAATGAAGGACCACAGTAAAATGTATCCCCCTTAACTATATTCAAGCATGGAAACACTGCACAGAATGTCCACTTGTATCTCTGATTGATAGTGAAGCATTAGGAAGACACAGAAAAACAGGAAAGAGTGATCCAAGTAATCACTTAAGATGTAAATGTGCGCTCTGAGCCTCACTTCATATATACTTTAATCCCTCACCATCCAAGATTGCCTGCTTCACACTGCTTAGAAACAGTAAGGAAGGAGAACATCAAGGTAAGGAAGGAGAAGTGCAGGATAAATAAAGGGAAAATGATTTCTCATAAATGAGGAATGATCTGCTGTAGGTATTTAAGATTTTATTTTACCTTAATAGGCAGATCATTGACTTTTTTAAAAAGAACTTAAAAATGTACCTTGCCATAGACACATTTTTAACAACATCTGCTTTGATTGAATAGTAAGAGAAATTTTTGGGTCTTAAAAAAAGTTCGTTCAAAAGTTTGTTGATCATGTTTTTCAGCATGTATTTTCACACAGCACATGAATAAAACAAGATCATAGTTGGTGCTCATTTTCAGAAGACATCAAAGGTTTGAGTCTCAGAAAAAGATGAGGATGAAATTTGTGATTTTCCACATGTAAAGAACTGATATATGTTTTCCACTGGCACTTTCTGATATCCTCAAATTCTAGAAAGTAAAATTGACATGCATAGCTTTCCTAAATATTCAGCAGATGACATGACTGATTTCTGGCACAGAGAAAAAGAGTTCTCTTTGTCCTGTGCATTGATGGAGGACACCATGACACTGGTGCCCCTGAATGTGCCACACGAACGCCTGGTTTGCTTTTTGAAATGTTGACATCATGGAATCACAGAATGACCTGGGTTGGAAGGGACCTCGAAGATCATCTGGTTCCAACCCCCTGCCATGGGCAGGGACACCTTCCTCCAGAACAGGTTGCTCAGAGCCCCATCCAACCTGGCCTTGGGCACTCCCAGGGATGGGGCAGCCACAGCTTCTCTGGGCAACCTGTGCCAGGGCCTCACCACCCTCACAGGGAAGAATTTCTTCCTGATATCCAATCTAAACCTGCTCTCTGTCAGTGTGAAGCCCTTGCCCCTTGTCCTGTCACTCCAGGCCCTTGTCAAGAGTCTCTCTCCATCTTTCCTGTGGGCTCCCTTCAGGCACTGGAAGGCCAAAATGAGGTCACCCCAGAGCCTTCTCTTCCCCACGCTGAACAATCCCAATTCCCTCAGCCTTTCCTCACAGCAGAGCTGCTCCATCCCTCTGATCATCTTGGTATCACTGCTCTGGACTGGCTCCAGCAGCTCCACGTCCTTCCTGTGCTGGGCCCCCAGGGCTGGAGGCAGCTCTGCAGGGGGGGTCTCACCTGAGAAGAGGGGCAGAGGAGCAGAATCCCCCCCTCCCCTGCTGCCCACACTGCTTTGGATATGGAAGTGTATTTCCTTGGAAAAATCAGCAGCCCTAGAGGCTGTCCCCCAGGAAGGAACCCCTCCAGTGATCATCATCCTGGATGCTACCTACAGCGAGCCAGTTTGCTGACAAGCCTGACACATAATGATCAAATATCAACTCCAGGTATTTTTCCAACAGGATACTGGGATAGAACCATGCAATGAGGTCTTCCACTTCTTCCCCAATCTTGGAAAACACAGCTTTGTACACTGAATGTTATCAGCAGGATAGCACCTCTCTAGACAGGATTTAAACCTGCATCTCCACCTGATAAAATTAAGCTTCAAAATCATAAACTTCAATAAACTTTAACACTAGGTTAAAGAGGAACAGAGAAAAAGAGCCTTTCCTCCTTCCCAAAGACACTTTTGGGAGGGAGGGGCATGGGAATTTAGGGTGGAAACGGGAGTAAGCAGAAAGCATGAGAAAGGAGCTATCATGAGATAACCTTGACTGTGTGGAACTGGAAATAAAACAGCAGAAAATTAAAAAGAATGGGGACAAAAATCTATGCGGGTTGACAGTTTTACATAGGCTTAAAACTTTGAAGGCAAAATACTGCTTGTAAGGCAAGAATATTAGAAAGGCACCAAAAAAAAGAAGCGATTTTTGTGTTGAGTGTATACTTGCACTGTGTGCTTACTTCTGCACCAAAAAAATCCTTTATAGTGATACAAACACTCATAAATCTCCATACAAAGGTGGCTATGCATGTACAATCCCATAAAACAAAACAGCAATAGTGTGTATAAATATTAGCAGTAATTTCATCAACCTCAAGTGTTAGCATGTAAGAAAACCATTTGAAGAAACAGAAATGTGAAAACAGACACAAAAACATACATTTAAGAATAGATGTGTTCAAAAGGAATAAAAACATACTACCTATTTCTCAGATCTTGCAACAAAGTTTTATGAGTGAACAAAATCTGCCAGTATAAATCATATTTAATTAAACCTGACAGCTCAACCACAAGCACCCACACTTGTCTATTTGATTAGGCTTCAAAATCCCAGTTTTATGTTACAGTTAGAGGTGAAACACCTCGATTGCATTGAATGTGAAATGACATGGAAGTTAGTGAACAAAATCTACACTTTTTCTGGGATCCAAAGGGGATGTTAAATGCAGACACGATGTGAATTGTGTTTTGTCATAACCACTCTCCTGTCCTACGAGCAAGAACAGCTCTTTACATTTGTTGGATTCTCCCCAGGTAAATCTGAGCCTCTTGAACATGTTTCCACATTTCTGTCTCATTTTGGGGGGTTTGATGCAAATCTTACTGATCAGAGGTACAAATTTTTCCTCAGCCTGTAAGAAGACTCTCAAAAAATCTTCCTATGACAGTTCTGTATGAGATTCACCCCTTTTTAACATTGAGAAAGTGATATCAAGTTAGCAAACTGTATGTTCATTTCAAAAACACAAAACATTTTTTAAAAATTCATTTTTTACTTGCTCTTAAGCCAGAGCTTTATAGCAAGCATTAAATAACTGCAATTCTGTGCAATAACCTCACTCATGATGCAATCAATTTCTCCACATTATTACATCTTTCCTTCATACTGTTTATACAGATGCTTATATATTTAATACACATTTGGACAAGGTGTTAATTGATATGGTCAGAAAACCCAAAGGGTCATAAAACGCTTTTGGAAATGGTGGAGTACTTCAAGGGGACCTTTGATGTATTTAGGCCTAATACACTCTACGAAAATTTTTTAAAAAATACTATCCTTTGTATATTTTGCAGAATTGTTGCTAACAGTACTTAAAAGGTAACATAATTGCAATGTAAACAACTCCAGGGGGCTATTAGCAAATTAACTTATTGGTTTTCAAACTTACATGCTCATGGTCATTATTATTTTGATTCAAGAGCTGTACTTCAGTCCAACCAAGATCTTACTGATAAACCAGGTTGACACTGTTCAGATACTCATCAGTAATACTTGCTTTGCAGTGTGCTTTTACTCAAGTCATGCTAAATGAACAAATTTAAGCCATTAACGTGTATATATATATATTTTTGGATATTACATAATTCCTCATAGCTTTTTATTTTTAAGTAAGATTTCTATGAAATAAAAATAGGTTTGGACAACATATGTTTTTGTCTACCATCTAAGAACCACCACAAAATTTGGACCAAAAATTCGTGCAAGTCCCACACAATCAAATCCTGCATTTAACTACATAAATGAAAAATAATTGAATGGTTTCTCCAAGACCACAGAAAACAGCAGCTGTTAAGAAGTAAGTATTAAAGTGCTCTGAGACTTCTTCTCAGTGCTACACTCTCCTTGAATCTGTTCTAAGCAGCCTCCAGTGTTATAGAACATTTTTGATCCCAGCAGATGAAGAGTCCTTATTTATTTAGCATTTTTAAATACACGTATTTAATGGTATGCTGAGGAAGCAAGGGGAAAGATGGATCGTTTTCTTTGGGGATCATATATGTTAACATTTTTTCAAACAGGAAAGAGTTGAAACTAAAAGAAAATCATGGAAATTCTCTCATGTGCACATCCATACCTGGGCATCAAGAAGCTCTTCACATTTGTGAGAATGCTTTTCAATGGCTAATATATACTGCTTTTCAATAGCTGCTTCTTGCTGCTGAGCTGTAGATTGTAGCAGTGCCTGCAAAAAGAAAGCACAAAATACTCAACAAAGATATAGCTGGGATGTTTATCGGTAACTGCAGATCCTCCAAGACTCGTCTATAACCAGAATGTGGAATGCTGTTATAAATTTGGAATGTGCAACGATTAAAGTACCTTTCTATGTAACACTACCTTGTTTTCAGTCATGACTAGCATTTTTTGGATCTCAGATTTCTTATACAGTCTGCCTAAAAGACAGCAGCACACAGAAGATAGAGAGGGAGAGTATTTCTGTGAAATATACTCAGTTTAGTGGGACCACACAAGAAGAGGAGCATACGAAAGCTGCTGAAAAGGCAAAAAAAAAAAAAAAAAAAGCCAGACATATTTCCCTGGCTGACAAAACTCCACATCCTCTCGGCACTGTGTAAGATCCCATGGGCCAAGCATGATCTTCACAACCACAAGTCAAGTAAAAGCAGATGGAAATTCTGAGTAACATAAAACATAAAAGAATGCCCCCCCGGGATATTCACACTCGAATGTGAAGCAGTGGAAGTCAAAGTGTGGAAAGTCAAAGTACCAAGGCAGTAACAAACAGATGATAGGAGTAGGAGCTGTGAGTGTGTGAGCATGTGTTTGTGCACATGCCTGAACTCACACACGCTTGGCTAAACCCTGCAGAGCCTCCAGCATCTGAATGCAGAAAGAGAAATAAAAAAATTGAAGATATGTGAAGAAACCAAACTACCCTTTGGAGAATCGCGCTCAGGTGTCCTTAAACAATGTCGGTATCTAACATTTACTTGGTTCACGTGATTTAAGCCTTTTTCCCTGATAGTATAAAGTCTTCATGCCGCTTTCCAAATATTCATCAGGCTATTTATACACAATGTACCCAACTATTCTTAACTGGTAATCAATATACTGAAATAGTCAAAATGACTGGGTAAATTAAAACAGACATGACTTTTACAGAAAACAGACCTTTGGCCCAAATGCAGACAAAGAAAAAATCCCGTTGTTCAAACAATCTTTATTTTAGAGATATATTTGCTTCATGGAACATAACATACACATCAAATAAAATTTTGAGTACTTTTTAGGAAACCTAAAAATGTATAAAAAAGACAAAATCTTCCAACAATTCTTGAATTACCTTTTCAAATTTTCCACTAACTATCCTCTTATGCCAAAATCACTGTTCTTCAGTAATGCTATAGCATGTTAGCAGTTCTCAGCACAAGTTCAGTGATTTAAAAAGGTTAAAAATTGTGCTTAATCAAAGTGTAAGAATACGTTTACTGGCGTTTGCAGGGGATTTAGCAAACCGTAAGTTTACTTACAAAAAAGCCAATTTATTCCTAACTAAATTAAATCCTTTCATTCATAGAAAGTCAAGCAATCAGAAAAACCAAATTCTCCAAGAAGTGTAACCTCTGTACATGAATCTTTACACACTAAATCCTACTCTACATAAATTAGAATTAGCCACATATCACTGGCAAAAATTAGCCCGGCCTTTGGGGTTTGGGTTCCTTTTCTTGCCTAAACTATTGTGGCAAGAAATGTTTCATGTAACTGGTACAAAAGAAAACAAAATAATTCTGTTCTCAGCGAACACAGTAACAGAATGGTCATTAAGTTGCAATGGCATTTCTCAGACAGTTTCTTGCTCATGCCAAGGGTTGAGTCACCTTATGCACTTTGCTGTGCAAACTTTACTGGCAACTGTTAAAATCCTGTTAAATGGTATAAAGAACTTTCAGTTTTCAAGGAAATATTATTCCTTGGATGGCATGTAGAGGTTGTTAAATTTTTAAAATTAATTTATTATTACTATTTTTCTTTCGAAAATACATAAAATTCCATGTTCAGAAACAAAAGCCTTCCTTTTCTGTCACACACACTATTAACACAGTTTAAATAGTACCACAGGGCTGATCCTCCATTTGACTGTTCAACTAGTTGGCCAAGTAAGGAGAAAGAGAGAAAAATCTCACTATGTAGCACAGTACTACAGTTTTTTGGATGGGAAATATAGCACAGATGTGTGATACCCATCCAAAACTTTGGCAAATTTCAAGATAAACAACTAATCAAATTTAATGATTTCAAAAAAATTTCATTTACCAATTAACTCATTTAATTAACTGAAACACACATTTCATACTTGATGAAACACACAACATACTTGATGATAGGAATCTCTAATATTATAGTTACAACTAAAACGACGCTGAAAGTCTTTCGATTAATTGCTGTTCTGGACAAATACTCTTATCACTGCTGAAACACCACTTTCTTCCCTTATTAGTTAAAGAGGAATTATTGATTATGCTACTGGGCTGACATTCCATAAATCTATGGCCAGTGATCTAATACCAAGCTGGCATTCTTGAAACAGTCTCCTTTTAACTGAATCATTTCAAGTAAGGTTACAGCAGAATATAGCCTATGGCATCTGTTGCATGAAGTCAAGGGTAGGATTTCAGTATGAGTGTTATTGTTAATTAATTTCTCCTTCTTCTATACATTGTGCAATGAACTTCCTTGACACTGGGTGGGAAAGGTCATCAAAGAGTCACAGAATTGTAGGATGTTAAGGGTTGGAAGGGACCTTAAAGATCATGTAGCTCCAACTCTCTGCTATGGCCAGGGCCACCTTCCACTAGACCAGGTTGCCCAGAGCCTCATCCAAGCCAGCCTCTTCCCCACTTTCTGATCTTTCTACTAACCCAAAAAAGCTGTCAGAGAATTGATCCTACTTTTCCTTCAATTAGCAAAACCTCGTGGCGGCTTCTGACAGAACAAAGAGACTGAAACTCCTAAAGTTCTCCATAGAGTCTTCATTTTTCTTTGATATATGATGGGTTATAAAAGTCACAGAAAAAACGTTGGCTCCTCAAACCATTATAAAAATCTTCACACATTTAAATGACTGTACAAAACATTCTTAAATTAAACTAGGTAAATGAAGTGAATTAGTCTGGACCCCTGTTTGAGCTCAGATAAAGAACTAACCTTAGCTTTAAGTTTCATCCATTAGAATAATTTTAGAAGACCTTGAACTGAAAGTAAATCCAAATATCATAATAAGATCCATGATCACCCTGGGGAATACACACCTATTACATGTTTTAGCACTAGTCAGAAAATTTAGTCCTGGAATTGACAGCACACTACCTGTGCGGTGGGAATCCTGGAGAACGGCATTCCTGCATACAGACCAGGGAGTGAAAAACTGCACTGTGCCCAATATGGGAAGAAAAGCTTAAAACCACAAATGATCACAGCACTTCATCCTGTATTTCTACAGTATGTGTTATGTATTGAGTACTAGATGATCTCTAAAATTTATCCTCATACTTAAAAAGGCAAAAGTGCAATAACTATGGTTTTGCCAAAAGCGTAACACAGACACCCCAGCCTATTTTTAATACAAACCTATCTGCACGGGCCTAGTGCATAATGTCTTCATTCTACTGGCAATAAAAACCACAGCTACTTGCCCAGACACAATTTATTGTATGGCCAGAAGCTAGAATTTATGAGAATCCCTCTTGAACTAAATAGCCAAAAAACAGACTGTTACCCCCAATTCTTCCCGAATTCTCTAAGAGTAAGAAATTGCCAAACCCCTTTCTTTCAACTCCCTCTTTTTATTATAGAAAAAAGCTAGTCAGAATAAAGGCAAGAGCAAAAACGAAGCAGAGCTCATTATGCCCTCCTACCTCTTCTGAAGAAACAGTTTACAACAATTCTGACCAACGCGAAACACAGGCTTCCCAGATGCATAGCACTGTTTGAAAATGTTGAACCTACTGTTATGTAACACCAGTATGAAATAAAAATCATGATGTACACGTTGCTGGATTATGTTTTAGAACGTTACTTAAAAGCACTGCATCAAAAGCCTTAGTCAATCCAAAAGAATGTCCTGCTCAAGCATCACTGCCTTGTTTAAGCAGCTACATAGAAGCCAGTACATCAAACATTTCTTTAATTCAAAATTGCTGAGTCAGGATGACCAAAACAAGTGATCTTTAAAAATAAAAGTTACTAATGAGAAGTTGCCACACTGCTTCAAACATGGGAACTGTATTAAATACAGCAATAGTACTTCTGAATTTTCATGCTTTATAGCATTAGACAATGATTCATCTAATTCAGCATCCTGTCTCCACCATTTAATTACTTTCTACTACTTAATTAAAGGGTGAAATGCAATTAACCAATTGCTGAATGATAAAACAGAGCAGAGGACACAATGGAAATTCCTGACCCACGGAGAAGATACATTAACTCAATAAAATGGAATATTTGACTAGTCGTGTTATAATTCAGCTATTAGCTAAGACAGAGACAATACAAATAAAACTATTTAAAAGATTTCTGAAAATGTCTTTTTCAAAAGAATTCAACTTATCCACTTCAGCCCAAGATACTGCACATTTTCATGATAGGGCTATTCCCAGGTGAGCCTGCCTTTTTAGTGAAAATGAAACATGTCAATTTAGGTGCTATGGAATACGGGGGGGTTAAATACAACAGAAGGGTAATGTGGATTTTGCAAAGTGATATAAAAATTTCAGTTTCATATTCAACTGCTTGTGGTTGAAACTGTGTTGATCCACACCAGTAAGGATCAACAGCTTACAGTTTGAATACTATGCTGGTTTTATCTAGATAGCTCTGTTTTACTGGTATGCAAGTGTAAAGGTTTTATTTTCCACAAAAACCTGATCTCACAGACTCCTGCCAGAAACAAACTGCAAACTCATGCTTAATCTTCTATTAACCTTTCTATTTTTATAATATTTAGCACCATGTTTATTATTCTATAGCCAGAAGCACATACACAATTCATCCTTACTAAAAGGGGAGGGAAGAGATTCCTTGCAATTTTTATAATTGCTTTCAAAATGTAAATATCATTTAATCAATGATAAAATATTTTTGATAGCCAGATCTCTGGAAGTATGAGACTTGATTGCACCTTGCTTTTATCGGAATTCCGTAGAGAGACTTCCACAGTAGCATCACTGTTGTACATGAGTACTCTTATAGTGTAAAATCCCAAGGAATCTCTCCTTTTCCAGCCACCAGCTCTCCATGAGAAAAAACAATGTTGTTTTACATTCGAGGCTCATTTGAATTGTAGTGTCACTTGCACATGAACAAGTGTAGAAGTTGGAAGTGAAATACAAGCCCTTGCAACAACTTTTGGATTTGTCCTTTTATTCATGTGTCAGGCCTTTCTGAGCCAGGATATGAACTTGGAAACTTAATAAGCTAAGCTGATGTTTTAAAGAGCTGAGAACTGGCCACATTTCAGAGCTTTCCCTCACTAGGGATAAACTATGTCTAAAAAAAGATATCCTGATTCTAGATTAACTTCTTTTGTAATGAAATCCTCTAAAATTTCCTTTGTTTATTAGGGAGTAACCTTTCAGTTCAGAGGTGTATTATTGACACAAATACTTTTGAAAGAAAATCTGATGGCCCCCACATATTCCATGCTTTGAAAATCTGTCTGTTCTTACATTCTGAAAATCTGAAAAAACCCCACCACCTAACACAGAAAACTGATGGATAAAACTCTTACTGCAGCAAGGGCTGGGAAGAACTTCGCACCTTGAAGTTAATTTCTATAAAGGGAAAACACATCTGATTCATGCAGGCTGTCTTTTAGATGACTATTAATTGCATAAAATAATCTAAGGAAATAAAACCAATTGAATAAATACACCTGCCTGTAACCTCATATTCTTTAAAGCTTACATTAAAGGATATTTTATATGATGAGACATAAAACAGATTAAAACTATTAACTCATCTATTTACAGAACTGTGATAATTTCAGAACAAAAGCTTGACTAAACAAGCACAGGATAAATTCTTATGTTGCTTGTGGTAAATATCTTAAGATGTGATGTGATCCCACAAGCATAACTTCCAAGATCTACATTTACTTTTCTTTACCATGGTTAATTACCAGGGATAAAAGTTTAAAACAACAGTGACATGAAAGACAGAAATTAAACAAAATTAGGTAAACATGAGAAGGGGAAACTTGGCCTACACAGAACACTGAGTTAATTTTTAATTTGCTTTCCTGTGGTTTTTCATACAAATTTCGTGACTGTGTTGTGGATGGTTTATTTGTTGAAAGGAAGGTTAACAATGGCCAAGGCTTTTGAGGGTTTGTGCTACAAAGTATCTAATGGTCTCTATTAGTGGATTTCCCAACACATTTGACAAGTGAACATTCCAAAGACAACTGAAATTAATTCTAAGGGCTTTGGTATATCCAGGTCCTTGAAAATAGGTCATTCAATATTTGACTTCTTGTATAAGCTGCATTTTCAGCACTGCTGCCATATTAAGAAGGACCAGTCAGCAAGGGTAGGAATTGAGGGACTTTGTCCTCAAACTTGAGTACCCGGTCTGCCCAGGGACACCACACTAATGAAAGATCCATGTGGAGAAATACTGTCCCTTTTACAACAAATAAATCCCCAAAATACAGGAAAGGGGCTAGAAGGAAGTGTAACCTATTTGGAAGCATAGGAAGATACAACAGCAACAACAGAGGTCTGCTGCAGTACACCTGCAAGGAGTGGAATTAGCTCTGAATGGAAGAAAACTGTGATTTTCCTGGTTACCAACCTGGCAACCTTGTACACAGAAGCCAAAAAATGGCAACTCTCCTTCCCTTTGTAAACCAAAAGGAAGGCACATCCACCGATCTACCAGCAATAGCACTTATCTGTGCCAGGAATACAGAAAGGACAAGTCAGTCAACTTTTTTCCACTGTTGTTCCACCTAAGGTTTCAATACCTAAGTTACAGGATTTGGGGTTTGAGACATTCTGGGGCTTATTTCCTGGGGCTAAGGATGAACTGTTCATATTTTCACAAGCCATCCTTGAACCACCAGTGTTGGGCATTATACTAAGTTGTGCTACAGCTCTGCTGAAGCAGCACCACAAAATTATAACTGACTGGTATCAGAGAGGATTAGTCAGAATTCCAACACTCCTGACTGCAACAGAACACAATTAGGGCCTGAGACATCCCTTGGCTGGAATAACCTGCATCAGTTCACTTTATTAAACCCCAAGGAACGCAAAATAAGCCTGTTTTCATCGCAAACAAGATTTTCCTTCCCATGCCTTTTAAACAACTCATAGACTTGTTTAGGTGAATGTCCACACTCAAGGTAATTTGGGGATTAATTAGATAGTACTTACAAAAAATCTACTGAAAATGGAAATTACTGCTGCATATAAATGATATCTATTAGTGTAACACAGTCTTAAATCCTAAAGAAGACATATTTCAGCACAAAATTAAGACTGGCTCATCATAAGTAAATTAAAAGAGTTAACTAATCTCACTATTCTGTCTTTCACTAAAAGGACTAATCAGAGTTACTTTACATTCCTAAACAAATGCTACATGTAGGAACCCTTATTTGGTTATCTAACTAATTGCCAACATATCTGAAAAATACAATAAATTCCTAAGGATGTGAGCAGTTAAAAAGCCCCCAGAATATAAGATATTGCTTTTATAATTACAAAACCACATTTGACTCATTTACTTAAGGAAAAAAAAAATCTTAGCCCTGTTCCATATTGAAATATTAACAGTGAATTAACATTTTAAAAGAATCCATGAGATTATTTGCTCAAATGAAACTACAGAACAGTTTTTGTCTTCACTGAATTCCCTGATGATTCAGTGTTGCATTTTTATTTAAAGTACATGGCAAAGGGTTACTAGAAAGGTATTAAAGTAACCAAAAAATGCTTGCGTTTTTTTAAACCTAGCAATCTTTTTTGATTTTTCTTGCTACCCTGATGAATAAGTCACCTCATGTTTGCAGACAAGGTTGACTGCAGTAATTTACTCAGAGGCTGGCATATCTGATATTATTTCTCATCAGAGAATCCAGCTAACCACATGAGGCAACAGGAAGGCTTGTATGAGGTATATCCATGTCATGGTTCCCTGGTATTAAAGAGTGACTTTGTTTATTATTTATAAGAGTATAAGACTGACTTTCTCATTTATAATTTGAGTATAAACATTCTATGAGAAATAATACACTAAATATAAACATTGTTTAGAAACATATTATTCAATTAACTCCCTAATATTTTGTGCCAAATCATTGTAAATGATAAACATAAATCTTATTTTCCAGATGGCATATTGGATCTACCCAGCTGTTGCTGACTGGTAAAACAGCTTTCAGAAATGATTATGGCACATAAATATATCCCTTTACCCAACTACATGTGAAGAAATTATTCCCTTAAAGGGCCAATAGGACCCATGCAGAGCTCCCCTTTAGCTCACACAAATGAATTTAAATGGTGAAAAATTGTACCTAGAAAACATTCAAAACTTTCATTCAATACTATAAAATTGTTGCATTTTAAAATTTGCTTATATTCTCAGAAATACAAAGAAGGAAACTTAAGTGCAGCAATTACCAAAAGCTCACAAGCTTTTTCAAAATACAAGTTCACACATAGCAGCCTGATATTTTACACATATCTAGAACAAAACAGAAATGAAAAATGCTGCTATGGAAGCTGTTCAATGGCCCATTCAAAGGCACACACTCCAAAGAAAATTCCCATTTGAGAACTTCTATGGCAAAGGGGTCCTCAAAGAAGCTAGGGAAGAGAAACACAATAATTCACCTCTAGAAGTGAAATGAGGGAGGCATGGAGAAGTGGGACACCACCAGTGGCCATGTTTCAGCTTTCTCAGGAATGGAAACTTTTGAAACTTTTTTCTGGATAGGTTCCCTTCAGATGAAATTAATAAAATTCATATTGATGGAGACAAACATATTTCTACAGAGAGCCAATTTCAATAATAGCTAGAACACTACTAACAGTTATTAGCAAAATTATTAAAAGGCTTTCTTGTTATCATAGAATCATTAAGGTTGGAAAAGACCTCTAAAATCATCAAGTCCAACCCCTAACCCAGCACTGCCAAGCCCACCACTACATCTTCCTGCCCTCCATGCCAGATCATTCTTTGGTTACGGGTTACTGCTACCAAACAGTTAAAACCTGAAATTCCCCTTTGCTAACTACATGGTCAGATTTGTGTTCTCAGCTCACAGTTGCCTACCAGGTCTTAAGTTTCCCTTTTTATTTTCAAAACCAGCGTTCGTTTCCATCTCCCATTATCAGTCTTCCTCCTGACAGATGTGTTTAAGTCTAACTAGAATTGTTAGCTTTACCTATTCCTCCTAATTTGATTCAGTTTTTGTCCTTTGCGCGTTTCTTACTCAATGGTTTCCATAACAGAACAAAAGACACAGATTTATGCTCCATGGTAACAACCAGTTCTTTTATCTTACAAGCTGACAAGAACTAAAGCAGCATGCAAGAAGAACTACAGATTCAGCTTTATTTCATCCATAACTCCCACCCTTAGTGCTGTGTAGATAAAAACCTGCTGAACTTCTCTGTGATGCTCCATTCCTGCAAGTGCAGCTCTGGAGACTGAAGAGGTCCAAACCATGGATTTGTGATAAACAATCCAACCCAAAGTTTACCACAACTGACTGAGAATTTTGGGTTTCTTCTGGTTTTAAGTTTCCTTACTGAAAATGGCTAACCAACTTTATCTGAAGTTTTCCAAAGTGCAGACTGGGAAAACATGTCATGCAAAATTTCAGACCAAACAATCTAAATTGAAAGCAACAGAAAAGACAGTGAGAGAGGTCAAGCAATCAGCACAAGCAGTACTAATAATTGTGCTCTGCAGGCATTCATCCTATTCACTATTACAATAACATCATTTGGAAATTGTGTTAGCTTAGCAACTCATTTACCTTGAATTCTTCAACAATAATAGTTAAGGCTTCATGTCCAGCTTTTCTCATGTCTTCTAATTCCTGCTTATGCTTTTCCTGTGCAAAAATATGGAAAAGATTATATGCAACATAGGCACCCGACATAACAATTTTAATTAGGAGAATAAATACTAATTATTTTCCTCAGTTTTGGTGTCTTTCACAAAGACATTTACACAGCTTGATCCTTTAGATATTTTATATGTATATATATGCTAACTTCAAGTAGGTCCCAGTATTAAACTTATTTTTATTTCTTGATTTTACTTTATAGACCCCAGATGATTCTAAATGGTCCTCCAAATTTCTTTTTTAGAACTTTCTTTGTTTCTTGGTATACCTGTGGATGGCAGGACTTCCAAATCACCCTCTTACTAAATGTTATTTACTGCCTCTACCAATAAAAATGTTGAGATGAAGGCGTATCAGATTCAGTTTCCTCAGAAATGCACACCTTTCTCCTAATCATTACGTGGCTCCTCTTTTATCTTTGGTTTTATTCTTACGATTCCCAGGAAAGTCTTCTTGCAAAAGAAATCCTGAATATATTCTTCAAACAAAGCTGCATTGCTCGCTTTTTATTTTCTGCACAGTTATAATGCAAAAGGAACCTGGACAGAAACATTCTAGTATTTTTTCCTTTATCTAATAGTTTGCTAAGTCTGCAACGTGAACACCTCACTGGATTCTCATCAGCATTTCCCACTACCAATGAGCAGCACCACTTTTTCCAATCACCAATTAGTAAGAAAATGAAAAACATTCCCTCCCGCCTTATTCTTTGCTTCAGGGTCTGTTCTGGTATCAGCTCATACGGCAGGATGTAGCTGCTTTAAATCATAGTGGATTTAAATCATCTTTGGATTTTCTTGGTGCAGAAAGCAGAAGCGCATCAATCACGAATGTTCCCTTGCAGTGATCATAGGACAAAACCATACACAGCTTACACTATATAATTTTTGCTTTTTAGGTCAAAAAAGAGATGCATTTAATTAATAGAATTCTATGTTTCCTAAGACCTGCGTGTTTGGAATAAGCAAAACTGGTGTCTAATAAAGCATATTCAATTTTTTTATGTATAACATGTAACACCATTAAAATTAATTAATCAGTCTGTAACTGCATTTACCTAGAGGTTTCTGCTCTGTCATTTGATTCCTTTCTCTTTAAAGGGTCATCTTAGCAAAAAGTGGGAAACTACAGCTACACAATCCTTGTCTATCTGCCCCAAATATAACAAGACATTCAGATTTTCTTTAATAAAACTGTGGGCTTTTGTGAAGCCCTGCAAGAACAACTGCTAAGTAGCAGAAGAACTGAAGATGAAAATATTTTGACATGTAAATAAACTACTACATCAGACAACAACATGTGGGTACATCAGTTTAATCCCACTGTGATGCAATCATGTATCACTGACATCACAAATCATTTAAACTCCGATATTATACGGGTTAAAAAACCACAGCTGTTCTGACTGAGGAAGTAAGTATCCCATTCTGGTAGAAAGCACAGTGCCTCTCACTCGAATTACCAGGCAAAGCAAAACACAGATTAAAAAATGCAGTTTGTCCTCTTACAATAAATTCCTCAAGTTTTTCAGAACCAGTGACTTGTTCAAGGTCATGTCTTAAATGTGAACTGATAACACAAGATGAAGCATAAAACCAAGGCATTCCTGTAACACCAGTTAGGAGTCTTTTATTCCTGTAGGAAATGTTCAAGGCAGTTATCTGAGTTGCTGCTGGCTGCCCATCTTCTGTAAGGCTGTGGTACCTTCAGAGGCAGCTGCAAGTCTGAGCCAGTATCTCAAAAAGTAATGCACTCTCTTCCCTCCTCACTTCTGTACTCATGCAAGAAGGCAAACTATAGCTCTCTGCAGGCAGCTGAAGTAGAAGACAAATTTCAAATCCATCTTACGCAGCTTTGCTTGATACAGCTGCATCATTAAAACTCTTCATACTGGACTCCATTGCACTGAGATTTTCATCTTCATAAAATCAACTCTTCTTTCTTTCAGAGCATCATTTAAAAAAATTATAGATAATATCTAGCACCTAAGTTCTTATTTGAAGATATACATATTTCCTTCAATTCACCCAAATAGAGAGAAAAAATAGTAATACTGAATGCAACAGAACTAAATCAACGAGAAATTAAGGTAAATATGATGAGAATCAGTCCATAATGGCTAATTAATATACACACTAGAGTGTGCTATTGTGTATAAAATACAGATTGGTCAGTATTTCTGTTCATGTGAAATAAGAATGTCAGCTCTACAGAACTAAGACACAGGAGCATCTCCAGGTCTCTAGCAAAGCAAATATTTTCACTTTGGTCCTATCATCAACATCCTAGTGAAAAATACAGCTAAGAACCTAAAGATAAGGACAAATATAGGGAGGAGAGAAAGACTTCAGATTCCCCAAGACAACCAAAACCCCCACATTATGCACAACCTTAAGCTCACCACAGGAACCAAGGAGACACTGTGATTTATTTCTTAAAAGTAAATATCATTTGTACCTGGAGCATAACAATGGAAGACTTTGAATAATGAAGTGAGGTAGCAAACAAAGTTTCACAAGCAACTGCCTAACATCGTGGTGGTGAGGACATTTCCTGCTGAGTTAGAACTGAGTTGAGCCGGAGTTGAGTGAGTGTGAACAGACCAGCCTGCTGGGAATATTATGACTGATTAAATGTGAAAAACTATGCAAAGGAAATAGTATGGAAGAGCCTGTACATGCCCCAAACTGAAACATAATTATAGTTCCCATACCACTCTCCGAGTATTTGCAGCGTATAACACGGCTCTCTACCCTGTCACATTTAAGACGTTAATATTTGGTGAAGAACAATCATAGTTTATATCTGCTCTTTTTTTTCCCTACAGGATGTGCATACAGAGACTCTCCACTGAAGTGGGCATTAAACAATAAAAAGAAGTGCTAAAGTGTTGTTAGTATGAACACACATTTTGCTACCAAAACTGCATGATGTGGTAAACAGCACCTAAAAATTGCTCAGAAAGCCTTCTCTGGCTGCCTCGAGGTTTTTAAAATATTACACAGACATTTACTTCTTTGGGATAAAGCTACAAATGTGCCAGGGCAACTTATGTCCTGCATGCTTTCCTGCTTCCCCACATAATCTAAATGGTGGGACATGATAGCAAGAGGAAGCGAGGAAGTGAGGAAGCAAGGAAGAAGGAGCGAACAGGAGAATGATTCCAGGAAAGCTGACAAGAAAACTTTCCCATTCAACAACACAGTAAGCATGAAAGGAATTCTGAGCTTCATTAGGATATTTTCATGTCTCTTACCTCAAAAGCATCAGTCTCCAGATCAAATAAAACTCCACCATTGTCCATAAAGAACAAAATATTAATTTGGAAAGGGTTGCCACCTGTCATCAGTGGCTACTGATACCAAAGCCAGTTATAACACCCAACACAACTTTATATAGCACATGTATTTAAAAATATATCAGTATTTATGCAGTTCTTTACTGTATTACACTTCATGATATATATAGATATGTATGAAAAAACTACACTAGGAGAGTTTTTCTTCTTTCTGTAGATAGGAGACTGACCTGCACACTTTAAGGTTCTGGAAAAAGGATGGCTTAGGGAAAGAGGATCATGTTAGGAAATACTTAGGCAAGCTGGATGTAATTAAGCCCGTGATGCCTGACATGATGAACCCACAAGTGCTGAGGGAGCTGGCAGCTGTAATTGTGAGGCTCTGCTCAATACCTGTGGACTGATAACAATGACCTGAGGAAGTGTCTGAGAACTGGAGGTAGTAAATGTCATTCCTGTCTTCAAGAAATGACAAGAAACCACAAGGAGCTACAGGCTGGGCAGCGGGAAGTACCTGGGAAGGTGATTGTGCTGGTTTTTCCTGGGACAGAGTGAATTTTTTCACAGTAGGAGGCTACATTTTGGATTTGTGCTGGATAAAGTATTGGTAACTCATGGATATTTTAGTTACTGCTAGCCTTTGACACTTCTCTAAAATCCTCACAGAGAAGCTGCCTAAGTGAGGTCAGGAGAAGCTGAAAGGGAGGCAGACTGAAAAGTGGCTGAACCGGCACACCCAAAAGGTGGCAGTGTGTCCCAGTGGACAAGAAGTTGAACATGAGGCCAACAATCCTGGACTGCATTAGGCTAAATATTTCCCCCGGGTCACGAGAGGTGATCCTACCCCTCCACTCAGCACTATTAGGGCCATTCCTGGAGTACTGCGTCCAGTTCTGGGCTCCCCAGTAGGAAAAAACAGATGGACATACTGGAGAGAGACCAACAAAGGGACACAAAGATGATGATGGGTCTGGACCATCCTTCACATAAAGAGAGACTGAGAGAACTGGGATTGTTTAGTCTGGGGAAGGCTCAGGGGGATCTTATCAATGTATATAAATACCTGAAAGGGTGATAAAAAAAGAACAGAGTCAGGTTCTGGAATGGGCTGCCCAGGGAGGCGGTGGAGTCACTGTCCCTGGAGGTGTTTGAAGAAAGACTGGATGTGGCACTCAGTTCAATTGATAAGGTGGTGTTAGGTCATAGGTTGGACTTGATGATCTCCAAGGTCTTTTCAACCTAGTTGATTTTGTAATCGTATTTACCAAGTCCTAATACACTAGGTATTAATCCCGAGGCTACTTGGTTTTTCTCAAAACTTTTCTACAGAAAGTACTAAAAAAGATCTTACAAAGCAAAAAACAGTCGAGTGCTGCATATGTCTCACAGGTGAGCCCTTCCGAAGGACCCGCTGCCTACAGCTCACTACAGTACATAAGTTGTTTTCTAATATTTATTCTGGATACAGTCTTTTATTACCAGTTTCAAACATACGAAACATCAAGTGTCAAAATGAATAGTAACCAAACGCACAATTTATATTAACAAATCTATAACTGGAGATACCTTATGTGCCAAAAATTGATAACATTTCCATCTGCAGCTCTGTTAACCTTTGAGAAGTAATCGACATATGCTTTAGAAATATAACTAATTGAAAGAATGTATATTGAATTTTCATAGAGTCGTACTATTTGTAACACATAATGATGTTCACAGCACATTCCTAGAGGATACCTTCAGTCTTTTCATGGATGTTTGAAAACCCAAGACAACTACAAAGAAACTTGACACTCAGTCAAATAGCTTCAAAAGCATGCAGGAATAAACTTCACTTAAGCATGAATAAAAGCTTTCCAAGATTTACTTCTAGAAGATATAAAGTAAGAACTCATAGTGTCATTGTATGCACATACTCTAATAATTTTATGTCGAGCTGTGAGATCAACATATCTTTGAAATTTTTCCAATGCAATAAGAAACCTAATTGTTTTCTTCCTTGTTTTTGCAATATAGAAAATAAGCTTCATTATAACATAAACAATCCTACTTAGCACAAAATTACAGAAAGAAAAGTTACATCTTTACATTTGAATGTCCTTTTCATTTTCAGTATCTGAACTATTTTCTTTGGCTACCTCTTGAATTAAAACTCTGGGAGCAAACAATGGTGATATACTTATCTCTTCTTTCAATCTTAACTCCTTTTCTGAATTGTAAATACATTTGGGAACACGAACAGCATTCCAAAGCAGACATACTATATGAAAACTAGCTGATCAACAGCTATTTTCCCATCAAAGTACAAGCAAAGCATCTTCAACACAAACTGCTGCCATGCTCATTCCAGGCTACAAATGCATTTTTGTTTGTTGGTTTCCTGAAGACAAGTGATGATGTGCAAGTTGAACAAAACTCACAGAATCCACTGGGCAACCAGAGACACAAGTATCCACCTTTGCATCAAGTTGCTGTATTTGTTTCATAAGAAAATTGACAAGAATTTAGATCAGAAAATAGAATAACCAGCATCTTGGGAAACTGAACATCAAATCAAAGAGCTTGGGATAAAGTAAATACCAAGAAAAACAGGCACTGAAGAAGATGACAACACAGCCTTTTAAAGACTTTCTCAGCTGAAGATCTGCATGAAAAGCTTCTCTTGACCTTGTTGTTCCAGAGAAAAGAGGGATATGAAATAAAATCAAACACTCGTCAGTCAGACCATCTTGCCCAAAGCAGAACACAAACATCATCTGCAACTGAACTCCCAACATCTTCCTGCATCAGAGAACTGCTATCAAGCTGTAAACTTCAAGATTAACTTGTTGGTTATTTGTTTTACTTCCTGAAAAAGTCATAAATAGTCTAAGCATGAAGTGGGGAAAAAAAATCCAAAGAGATGGAAGTTACACCTTTTCCAGAGAAAACAAGTATATCAAGAAAACAGGAGAACTAACTACTGCTCGCTTATTTTAAGATACTGCTATGGATTCTGCAAGAAAGGAATTTTTGCCTAACCTCAGAAAAATTCAAGCTGGAAGGAAACATCTCCCACAGTCCAGAAAAAGGTATCCAAATCACAGATACAGAGATTTTATAAGAAGTCCTTCTCACTTCTAGTGTATCTTAGGGAACTAGTAATGCAGTTCCACATTCTGAACGACTCTTTTTTGCTTCCTGTAAAACCTCACACTGAACATGGATAGGTTTCATAGTACAAGCTCCTATTCTAACATGGCAGATATACTGAAAACCACCAAAAATGTTATATTCCATACAACAGTGATTTAAGTTTACAGTAACTGATATTTTGACTAGTTTACCATTTCAAATACTGCATTAATCAGATTTTTGGTTCAGGCATTCCTGACCCTGCCCTTAATTGGCAATGAGGTAGGCCAGATTGGAGTAAAATATTCCAAATAATTCAGCCTGGGGAATATCCCCTGGATTGGAGTTATAACTTTAGTGACTGGGAGTAGACTATTTATTTTTCTCAGTTTATGACCAAAGTATTAAATCACAAAATCACACAATCATTCAGGTTGGAAGGACCCTCTGGAGGTCATCTAGCTTAACCTCCTGCTGAAAGCAAGATCAACACTGAATTCAAACCAGATTGTTCAGATCTTTGTCCAGTGAGATCTTGAAAAACTCTGAAGATGGGGATTTCACAACCTCACTGGCTAAGACATCCCAATGCTTATCTTCCTCATAAAATACTTTTTCCTTATAGCAAGTTACAACTTCCCGTGTTTCAATCTATCACCATTTCCTGCTACACATCTCTGCAGAACCTGCCTAGCTCCATTTTTCTGACAACTTTGTAGGTATTGGCCATCTGCTATTAGGTTTCCTCTAAGCCTTCTCTTCTGCAGACTGAGTCAGTGTACACTGCATTCCTCTCATCCACAGTCTAGGAGTTTCATCACAGAAGGCAATCAGGTTGGTCAGGCATAATTTGTCTTCTGGTAAATCCGTGTTGGCTGTTCCCAATCACCTTCTTCACGTGCCCAGAAACAGCTGCCAAGAGCACCTACGCCATGATAATCCCAAAGACCAAAAGGCTGGCACGCCTGGATCCCTCCATCCGTCATCCTTCTTGTCTCTTTCCAATAATCAGCGGCTTCCCCCAGTCTCTGAGTTGATGCAGAACTCTCTCATAGCGACAGCCAACTCTCTCATCACTCCTGAGTTCTGTGGTCTGAAGCTGCTTGATTTTACAAATGACACCTCTTTTCTCCCGTTACTTTTTGCTGAGCTGGTGAAGCTCTGGCTCTGCTGGCTTTCCAGACCCCGTGCATTTGTATGTGAACATTTGGCATGGGTCCCCAGAATCCAGCCAATTGTTGTGCTGGTTGATGCATGAGAGCCTGCTTTGGGTTATTTCTTTCACCACCTCCCACCTCTGAGGTGACTAAACCCCCACTTCTCACAAATAGATGTTAAACTCACACATGGGAGGAGAAAGAAAGTCTTGCTTTGCTCTTTTTCAAGCAACACATAAGATGGACAAATCAAGATGACAATATTTAATTCTCAAGAATGGGTTTAAGAACTTGGGCTTGATTAGCAAAGATGATGACAACATCCTGACATCATCAAATTGCCTGGCATTAAAGAAGTTCCAATTCTACAGTATTTGCAACAAACAAACAACACCCGGACCTCCCCCACAAAGCCCCCCTATACTCTGGAGCCTAGATATGAATGTGGGCGTCTAAAGAGCAATCCCAGGTGAAAACTATAACATGCATTTATTAGTTTCTCTGTTTTACTTACTGTGGAACACTGATGGTACTGAACTAACAGCAAAACCAGTTACTCCAGAGGAGAAAAGTCATGATTTGAGGATGTGGTGTAGGTGGAAAATCTAATCAATCTCTTAAAAAAATGATAAATTTAACCTAATCTCTTCCTCAAAGCAAATCAAAGCAGTCTCACTAAAATCACCAAACCAAAGTCAAAATCAGTTATTTTTTCTAAATTAAGACAGAAAACATCAGATGTAACATTCTGAAACAGTCAGCAATGATTGATACCACCTGAAGTTACTTAGAGGTAACTAAAAGCTATGTTGGGTTTTAAATGGTTTTTGGTGTTTCGGGGTTTTTTTAAATTAAACTGTGATTTGAAAAACACAGACCTATTAAATGCTACAAACTACAGATCATTAAGCTATGCCATCTAATCTATTTTTAAAGGTATTACTATTGACCACAAAAAGCAAATGAATTCATACAGATAAATATTCAGAATTCTAAAGTTACAGTGAAAATAACAAAAATAGACATATACCTGTGCTTTTCAAAACATAGTCTAAGAGTAATACAACTCAAGATTCTTGACACTTTTATATACTCCATTTACTTCTTGATCTTGATGATACTAACACTTAACAAAAATTGAAAGAAATATTCTTTGATAGATGCATAAACTTGAGGCAGGGACTGACTTTCCCATCACTGTATCTGACACTCATTCGCTCTCCAGGTCTATTCCATGTTTCCATTTCATTATTTCTAGAACAGCCCTCACTTTCTTCCACCCCTCACTCTGTCCTTCCCTCCAACGATGTTAAAACCACGATTCTCATATTTGAATTTTTTATTTTGAACAACAGTAATTCCACAGCTCCCTCTTTAATCTATTCAATATGCTGCAGTTAAAAACAAAAAGGCAATCTTCCCCCTTCCCCGCTAAAAAAACACCCAAACCAAAAAACCCCACCAAATATCCCACAGCAGAAAAAACCTTTCCCCTCCAGTAAGAACCCTGTTGTTGCTGAAAGAGTGAGAGGGAGAAGCAGAGGGATTCTAATTTGGACATAAATATTGTTTCCTCAAACTCTGCAAACCCAAGACCATACAAACGCTGCCCCTCTCAAAGTCCCTCGGTTCCTTTCTCCAAGCCAGCTGGCAAGGAGGCAAAAACAAGCTCACTCTTCCTTTATTGTATGTCAGAAATTAAAATGTAAATACATTGTAAAAGGCTGTAGCATTAGGACTGAATTTGACAGAAAGCTTGAGCTGTGTTTCAGCTTGCTTTGAAACTTCTTGGTATTTTACACTACGTCAGACCTCCCACAAATTGGCTTACCCAGATGAGAAAAATCATGATTAAGACACGTTCTTGTTCTGAGCAGCTCCCCTCTTCAGAGGGGCACAAACATTGCTTACAGTAAGGCTCTTGGCTAAAAGTGTTTTCAAAAAGGGAAAGAAAATCCTGCTGGAATATAGCCTTCTCAACTGGATATATGCAGATTTATGAAGCATATGTAAGGGTATTGAAAGGACTGGAGGCCATATAAAAAAATGTAAAGTAGTACAGCACCAGTTAAAAATACAAAGTATCAAAAAAAAAAAAAGAATAAAAATGTTATTCTTCCTTAGAAAATACTACTGGGTTTCTGCTGTGCAATGGAAGATTCATCAGCTGTGGCAATGATTAGTACAGGATAAGGTAATTTAATTGGTGGTGACAGAACAGGACTGTGTTGAAAGTTGATAAAATATTGCCACAGGAGTTGCAACACACCTCAAAGAGCTGCTATTTTTACTTAACAAATAATCATTTCTCAAAAGAATGTGAAAGTAAAGATAGACAAACTTGATGTAAGCAGGAGGGCAAGTGCCACTAGACCCCCATTCATGTGAGAACTCTCTAATGAAAATATTATGCGATATATGAGATATCTTCAGACTATTCCTGTAGTCTTTGTTAGCTACAATATCCCCTTTCTTCCTGCATGGGAGATGTCCACTGCATTTTTGGCTGAATTTCATAAAGCCCTGAATAATTTTCCTCAGTTGACAACTGTCACCACATTTATAGTAAATAACAGCATAGGACATCTAAGACCTGCTTAATCTATCTTAAAACAACACCACTGAATATGTTAAAGTGACAGAGACTTGAAATGTGTCTTTATAAGCAGCGAGTCCAAGTCCCAGGGACTCAGGGAACTCCCCACCAGCCCAGCTGAATACAGCTGTTTTCCCACGGGGGGTTCTGCACAGGTAATGGAACTCCCAAGGGGCAGAGATGTAATCACACTCCATATAAAACCCCGGAACTGTTCTCTCTACTGACCTTTTCTCAGGCTCTTTTTTTTTGGTGTTTTATTTACTCTTTTAAAAACAAAGTATTTCACAAAAGTATTTCACAAAATATTTTCAAAAAAGCAGGCATCACGCACTGTCTGGAGTTAGGTTTCAGCTCAAAAAGATGGAAATGGATCTCCTTTTCTGCTTATCACTAGCAAGAAGGCTCTTCAAGCATAAAAAGCACCTTTCCAGTTATAAAGTTTGAATATAAGGGAGGTTCAGAACATTCTCCACTCTTTGTTTCTTATGAGCTCAAACTGTGTGTAACTTCCCTGAAGTTACCAAGACTTATTTCAAATTCTCTGCCTAGCAGGTCAATGGAAACTGTTTTTCAATGACACACTCACTTCTTACTTATCTCAAAAGTCAGACAAACTCAGCCCTTTGAAAGCCTAGCACAGAAACATGGATTGTTCTCCCTGCATAAACAGGAAGTACATTAAGCACAGGCTTACCAGCTGAAATTATTCTTAAAATACAAAAAAATTATAATAACTGAAGAAATTCAGAATTTCTCTCAGTCCTTTATCACAATGCCTTAGATTATTTTCTAAGCATTATTCAGACCTTCATTTTCATAATTTCATTTTTTCCTTATGGTACTCACTTCTGGAAATTAATATTGATCATCCTAAGTAATTATTTGCCAGAGAATGCTTTAATTTGTAATGCATATCCAAAACAAAACACTGTATGTGTTTATCAATACATTCAAGTAATACGTTTATTTTTAAGGAATTGCATAGAACTGGGAAAATCTGTTTTATCTTAATATCCTCCAGGTTTAAGAACAGATGTTCTAGTTTTCATTAGTATCAGCTTTCTTTCAGTGATAAAACCCTTACCAAGAATAGTAAAAAAATTCTCAGTAGTTTAAGTACATGATTATTTTAAATGTCACATGCTGTTCTGGACCTTTTAAACCTTTAATGAGGAAAAAACCTTATACAAGTCTCAGCAGCAAAATGTTATTAATTTATTTAAGAGCAGCAACAGTAAAGTAACCAATACTTTATCTCTGGAACTGCTTTCTCAATATCAAGAGTTATACAGAAGTGACCTGTTACACATCTTTGCAGTAGTTTAAAATATGAGTTATTTGTTGACACTTTGCCTGTGTATTAACATTTTGGCAGTTTACTCAAGTAAAAAAAATAAAGACATAATTAATAAGGAAGTTTCCAAGGTAACTGAGAAGGGATGAATAAATTTGACTTTGATATGTAAATCACAAGAGTTTCTTGGCTATGTAATAACTGTGAATTAGTTAGATCAGAATACATTTATACAAATAAATTTGCTTAATACTTGGCAACTTATACATTTCAGCTGGGTTTAGAAACACAAGTAAACTGTGTTTCAACACCAAGTGTATACTATATATAAATAAAATTTAATACAGGTTGAGAAAGTAAATTTAAAGGTGCAGCAGGTTAATTAAGCAATAAAAGTTTCAGTGATGTATTAAGCTGCATTCTGCAGTCACTCATAGTTTATTAATGAATTATAAACCAAATAAGATGCTTTAACAGGTAAAGGGCAATGAAAGGACTATCCTTCAAATTTCTCCTCAAAACATCATCCTGATATTTGCTCTGCATCTTATGCCTCCAAGCGTATAAACAGGAAATACAAATTCTGTTAAAATTATTGACTAATTTTGGCTAATGTTGGCTAAGAGTTACTATTTTGGTGGTGAGTAATGCTCAAGTACTCACAATAATTACCCTGTTTCAGATGCCTTACTCTGAACACAAACAGGACTGGAGTGGACCCAGAGACATGGAGATGCCTCGGCACCGTTCCCCACCTTTTTTAAGGAGGTGCACGCCAAGTAACAGGTAACTGTCCTGCAAGCATTGCCACGTTTCCCTTTAACTGTTAAATCATCTTGTCTGGTTCACAGTTCACTAATAAACTATGAATGGCTGCAGATTGCTGAAAATCTTATTGCTCATTAACCTGCTACACCTTTAAATTTACTTCTTCAATCTCTATTAAATTTTATTTATATAACAGATATCTTAGCAATACAGTTACCTAAGTTCCTTTCTACACAGGTTTCTTTTTAGAGACATTTTGCACATTTTCATTATCCCCTCAGAAATCCAACAAGATACTACTCCTACAAAAGCTAGAAAAACCTTCATGTGAAAATCCTGATGAGACAAGCTTGGTGGTAAGGAACTCCAGCTGATAAGTGCTAAATATATCTGGGCATTTCACAACCTTCTTAAGCAGAATTTCCCTATTAAGCAGGAAAAAAAGAAAAAGATTAATCCCTCTGAACACACTGGCTGTGAACCTGCAAATGAAGATGTGCAGTAGCTGTCACAGACCTGTGACACACTGAACATAAACCAGTGAATGCACTCAAATAAATCCAGGATCAGGATAGGTACAAAGCAGTCAGGACACAAAACTTGATTTAAAAAAAACCTGTTTTGCTAATACCTACTTGCACACTAAGATAATGAAAGTTTTTTAAAAGTTATTTGAACACTTTTAAAATCAGGGAGACAAAGGAGGCACATAAGCATAAAAAAAAAAGAAATGCTTGGCCTGCCCTATGATTGTAACTGAATATCAGATTATAAGGCAAGTCAGGCATCTCAAAGCTGTTAAATGACAGCACAACAGCGTAAGAGAATTATATTTCAAAACCAAAATTAGAATGCTTAATCTTACATCCCCTCTTCTAATTACTAATTCTGAAACAAGACAACAAAATCATTAAGAAAAGAAGAATTGAGGTTTAAAAGGAAAACATAAGGCAAAAGAGCAGAATCTTTTCATAATAGAAATAAAAAAGTTATTTTTCCTTGTGGATGGAAAAATAATTTAGAGTGAAGAAGACATCAAAATGGGGGGGAGAGGGGGAAACAGGCCAAAATGTAAACAGCTCTGAAATTATTAATAAATAAAGACTTTGAATAAAAATGAGTGTCTGAAAGAAGAGTACAGAGAGTAACATTAAAAAAATTAAAGGTGAATAAATAAACGTGAGGTATCTGGCACTCACTTGAAAAAGAGGTGGGCAAGGGATTGTTGCCATATCCATAAATACCTTTAGCAGTTCAGCAAAAAGATGCACTGCTATCTGTTAAAGTGTCTTTTCTGAAATTCCCCCTTTTTCCGTGTTCCATAGTTTTAAACCCTGCTGTGACCCGTGAAATTTCCTGGAATCTCATTTATAAATTTGTTTGCAGGTACAGTACATAAACTTTTTTTTCACACCTATTTTTTTTGTTATTAACATTCTGTCTCCTCTATGTCTGCACCTAAAACCAACCTAAATATTTTCTTAGAAGATGGTGTTTAACAGGATGTAAGTCATATATTAGTTTTGTAAGAAAACATACATTTTCTAGTACTCCAGCCATAAAAACCACCTACCTCCAAGACCTGTTTCCAACCTCCTGCAGAACACCTTTTCCAGGATCATAAATGCACTCTCCTGGAAGGAGAGGCCAGGAAGGCGATGACAGGGTGTTGCCTCGCCTGTGAGGGAAGAGTTGGAATGCGTGGAGCTCTCTTTTGGGGTAGGGGATCAGTGAAGGATTTGGGGATCAGGATTAGCAGGCAGGCCAGCAAAGTGTGAATTCCTGCACCAGACAGTCTCCAGTGGGATGAGGCAGGTGAGATCTCCTCCAAACAACAGGAGGGAGCCTCAATTCACAGGTCCTCATGTGATTCCTCACAAGGAACGTTTCCAACCCCAGAAGTTGCCAGTGGGACAACGCAGTGATCCAGGAGATTCCTGGGGCACACGGATAACAACCCCCATAACACAGGCAGCTGAGGAACAATCCACGAGGCACTCTGTTGGACCTGAGCCTTAGAAACATGGAAGGACTCCACAGGGATGTGAAGATCTGCCCTGACTGCAGGGACCATGAGATGGTGAGTTCAGAAAAAAGGGCAAAAACAAGGATCACAACGTTGGACTTCTGGGAAAAAGGCTTTGGCCTTTTGGGATCTGCCTGGGACATGTGACACAACCCTAGAAAGAAGGCTCCAAAAGAGCTGGTTCCTGCTCAGGGATTATCCCCTCCAAACTCAAGAATGGTCCACAGGTACCAGCAGGAAATCAAGCACAGGCAGCAGGAGGCATGCAGGGATGAACATCTCTAAACTCTGAATAAAAAGTGGAAGCACGATCTTCAAAAACAAGGAGACAGACACAACCAAATATGCATCCTGGTTTATATGAATTTGTGTGATATGTGGGTCTAATATATAAAAACCTCCAAAACAACAGGAAATACTAATCAGAATAAAAAGAAAGTCATCCCTCAGAATTAAGAGGAAACAAACGAGCCCAAAATCTCAGGTTTACCTTTTCCTATCTTTATATAACTGCATTTAAAGCCTTTTCCTCATAATTTAGAGCTGTATAATTTATATGTGACATTTGTATAGGTACTCAAGTGAAAAATTCCCCAAAACATCAACAGCTATGGAAATACATAAATGAAACGACATCTAACACCAGCAATGATCAAACTTAGGTTACTGTTAGCTTTAACCCCGCTAGGTGTTACTGCAGGTCCTAGCGAACTTCCTTTGGATCATTCTGCACTGTTCTGTCAATGTTTTCTTCAGGATAATCTTCCTCTCCTGCCTTTCTGAAACACCGCTCAAACAAGGAGCCTATCGGATCCACTTTCTTACACACAAAAATGTTATTTAAAGTGAAGTCACACTACTAACCAATTCATTTCCAATCGTGATTCTTTGCAATAGCAGTAATACTGCTAAATAAAACAAGCATATTAAAGTCCCTTTTCCAATAAAAATTTTAAAGATGTTCCCTAAAGAAGGAACCGAAAAAAATGATTTCCAAAATCAAAAATTGTTGGTGTTTTCAAAACAACTACAGATTTGTTAAGTTGGAAGAACAGAAGTCAGTTGTCAAAAGATAAAAAAGGAGTTTATTTCAAAAAGAAGGGTCACACTACAGCAGCTATATTGATCTTTAAAAAACTAGCCTGCTTAACTTCCAGAAAGGGACGACGATGGGAAAAAATGTGTATAACCGCAACTAGAATTTTCCAGCGGCAATGCAGCATTTCTTCAAATGTGACTGTGTGGTAAATCAAAGAAATAGCAGAGAAAAGTATGATCCAGTTCTTAGCGAATCATCAAAACCAGTTGTCTGTAGATAGACCAACCATCAGGAGCCTTATCAGCTAAACAATCTGTCCGAAGAATTAGGTTCCTGCTCAGAGCAGCTGAAACCAGGCACTATTTTCCCTTCTCAAATTAAGTGTTCCCTCAATTTGCAAACGAGGGAACATCACCTACTAAACAGGAAAGTTCATTTTGCTATTGATGGTTTTGACTGTATCAAAAACTGGAGTTGGGTAATTTTAAAATGCAGCCTTTGCTTATTTCAACAACATACTATAATGTAGCTACCACAAAATTTTAGATTTTAGATTTCTAGGATTAAAATGACCACTAAATCTGCATTATCATCAAAACCTTGTACGACCTACTAGCCCCAAATGACTTTAAAGTATGCAGCAACTCACGCCTAACGAAGAGCTGAAGTGTTAAAAGTTGAGATGAATATATATACTGTGATCATAAAAGGGAAAAATACAAGACTGACATACCAACCAAGAAAATATAAAAAGCAGACATACATTTGCACCTGTTTCACTCCTGTCTAAAATAAGCAAGGAATTACAAGGCTAAGATTGCAACTTTATGGTTGCAACACTGCACACAAGTCAAACTCCCTAAAATTACACCTCCCACAGCAATTTTAACTCAGCTCCAATTTGCAAGTAAAGAAGTTAGAAATACACTATATTATTCTGCCTCTTAAATACTACAAACACTGAAGCAGGAATGTGGGAATCATAACTCTAATTTTATAAGCTTATATGAATTAATGAACTCAAAGAGACCATGGCATTAAATATCCAAACAACTCTATAATACTAGTTAATAGCAATTTGTTTATTCTGTTTATGAACCCGCTGCTGCCCCTTTACTGTCTCTGGTTGTTGCAGTTACATATGGAAACAATGCTAAGAATGCAAAAATACTACATGGTCTGTTCAATCTTCATTTTTTTAAAGCTAATTTTATTTAGCTGAAACCCAAAACCTTTTGCCTTTTGGCTTTACACAAGTATAAATGTGGCAATACTCCGTTGTCATCCCTTGGTTAAATATTAACATTATACCAAACATCTGGAATTCTGCCTCCCATGCTGAGGAATAGCGATTATCACTACCCTTCAATTCTCCAATTTTCAGAACTACCAAATTTGGTTTAAGGCTTTTTTCACACCCATGATGAAGAAAGTTTGCCACTAGTCCAGAACACAACTTGTTTCATCAGCCCCAAATCAGAGAAAACATTTTTATGTTCCTACCTTGCCTTTCAAAGTACTTTTTTCTATATCAAAAAACCTAAATCATATTTTATTGATGCAATTTTGTGAGAACAAAACTGTGATAACATAACTGTCACCCTTGAGTGAGGCAGAAATCAACAGGAAAAGATGTAAAAAAAAATACATTACTGACTTAGTTGACGAAGATTTATGAAATCTTCTCTCAGAACTAAGCACAGTTAACTTCTCTAAAAGATAAAATGGTCTTCTCTAAATACCACCTTGCTAAAAATCTGATTAACTGATTGGCTTTGTTATATTATCTAGGGTACCTTTTGAGAATTCTGTCACAAGTGCCAGAAGCCAGCTAACTAGTAAATACAAAGGTGCATGAAACAATGCATGTTCACGTAAAAGGAAGTTAGAAAAGTCTCCTGAGGCACTGGCTTTATGCATTTTACTCAAACTTTAACACAGCAATTTCATTTAAAAGGAATTAAGTCAACGCACACCTACAGCTTTGGATGCTGGCATCGGTTCCATTGGAAACCTTATCCTGAGAGTTCCCAAAGCTGTGCCAGAGTCACCACTGCAGTCTGCTTTAAAGCTTTTCAGGTCAACAGCACTAATAACCAGCTGTTTCTGCTGGAAAAGGCAGTGGGACAGGCATCTGTCCTCGGGAGCTGCCAGGTCTGCTCAGTGTGTGGCCACAGGTGGTGACCCTCATGTTGCAGGAGCCAGAGGAGAAAGACAAAAGAAACTAAAAGCTGTAGTAACAGAAGGCATCCACAATTCAGGTCTCATGAAAGTAATTTTAACAGGCAGCTCTTAGAAGCATGACTCACTTTCCTTCTCTGGTTTGATTCTGGCTGTACCCAGAAGACAACAAGAGGAAGCACATGAGCATTTCTACAAAGTTAAAGGTTATAACCCTTTTAATTGCCATTTTTGAAAACTGCAGTACCTGACTCAAAGAGTTATGATACAGATTGATACTGGAAAACCTCAGTAGCATTTCCACTATTCAAATACTTCTGCTTGAAGAGCACTGTGAAAGTATTAACAACATGAAATCCACCCATTCTATTGTTTAGGATGACCAATAACTTTAACCACTATGGTACTCCATAAATCAGGAGGGTTTTAAGTCAAACTTCCTTGTATATCATGGTTAAGCAAACATTTATTTCACTTAGTAGTGTTACACACAAAAAAGGAAAAAAACAGTATTACATAATTATATTCCTGTAAATTCCAGAATGTACTGCTGTCGGGAATTCAAAACCAATTATCACAGCAACCATTAAGTACAAGTGCAACAGCTATTAAAGACCATCCACAGCAGCAAAAAAATTAAGGGAAGCTGAGTTACAGACACAAACTTCTGAAATGCTGAAATATGGTTTGCTGTGCTCTAACACTGGAAGATGACTGAAAGCTCAAATGAAAATTCTCTCTGGGACGTGAAACTTTACACATTTATTTAATGAACCATGTTAACTTTTACAATGGAAGCAATTCTAATTCCATTGTCTCTCATCTAATTACACTCTGCAGATTTTTATTTTGTAACATGAATTATTCTACATTGAAGTTAGGTAAGACAGCACAAGTAATTTGCCATAGCACTCTAGAACACGCTAAATCATGCTGTTAAACACAACTACTGTGCAAAGTGGTTTTCTTCTCATCTGTTTTTTGAAATAGATCCTAACAAGGAAGAGTGATTTGAGTTAGAAAAATGTAGTTAGGCAAGTGGGATGTTAAACTTATATTCCTGATGACGTCAAAAATCAGGCTCTGATCTAAAAACCTTAGAAATTCTTTAAATTCAAAAGGCTTTGGAGCAGGCCCATAGATGCTTAAAAGAATATTTTTTGGACATAAATATACTCTATAGAAAACCCTCCTGAAAAACAAAGATACTAGAAGAAAGAAATTACCTGGAGTGTCTTGTAATGATCTTGATGTGGAAGCATTTTTTCTTTTTTTTCCTTCAAGAAATCCATTTCTAGCACACTATGTTTTTCCAGCAAATATTCCAACTCCTATAAAGTTTGTAAAACAAAATATGTGAAATTACAAACATTTGTGAATTGTGAAAATACAGATATGGTCAATCATTCAAACTAATTCAATTTCTGAACACTGTGATATTTGCTGTCTTAATCATCACAGACATAAAGGGTTGTGCAAGAAAACTCTGACTGCAGTCTTTAAGTTGAGACAGTATTTTCAAGTGTGAGGTATTTAAAGCCCAAGGCATGCCCCATGCATAAGGAATGACCTATGTGAAGTGGCCAAGGTGCCCTTAATAACACCCTCTAACTTCTTCTGAATCCTGAAGGGTTCAGGCAGCTGGACCTGCTGTTACAGGTCCCTTCCAACTGGAACTATTCTATTCTATTCCAATTATTTCTGTATTTTTAATATCTTGCTCTGCCTTTCTGCACTTGAAAAGCAGCACATTAAATGTACTGTTGGCAAATGTTTACCCTGAAAAGGCAGGAATCCTGTAAGATATATGCATGTATACAACAATCTCTAGCTACGTCTCCAAAATGAATAAAATCTTAAAATATTCTGGGATCTTGCAGAGAGCCACTCTGGAAGCCTGCCCAACGTGAACCAAGAGAGAGGAAGGAGAATAACCCCACTGACAAGAAACGTCAAAATTATTTGCTGTACAAAGAGCTAAGGATTTTTATTTTTCCTTAACGCGGCCATTGCTATTGTGCATAAGCTGCTGGCACCCTTTCAGCTGCTCAAGAACAACTATTTCTCCAAGCCATGCGGGAAGCCAGTATAGAAACAAATGACCTGCCAGGTCACTGCACAGCTATTCAAACAAAGGCACGACTGAGAGGGTCATAAGGAGGACAGAAAGAGCAGGTTTGCTTAGTTCAACCCTGCTTTTGGACAGAATAGTGAAAACAGTTTGAGAGATTCCACTGTCGAGATAGAAGCAGACTGTGGAACACCAATCCAGAGCCTCTCTCAACCTGTCTCCTCTTCCAGTCTGTTTTCCTGCTTCCCATCCAACCTTTTGTTCATACACTTAGCAAAACCAGCCCGTTGCAGACCTCCTTATCCTTGGCTCGAGTTATTCACCCTCATTTTCATTTCCAACAAGCTGTTTGCTCCTTCCATAGCACAACTTGAGGGCTCCCAAGAAACACTATTAAGAATAACAGAAGTTAAACTCACTCTCCCATGCCTCAGTGACCTTTTGCTAACTCAGATGTGTAACTACAGGCACAGCCCTGCTTGGTGCTCTTACTACATTCAGGTCGGAAGGAATATGAAGAATTTAGCTACCAGAGCTCCGTCCCCCCCACAAAAAAACCCAAAACAAAGCCATGTGGCTCATGCTGAGAAAGCTTGTCTCGTTTTGGGTTTGTTTGTTTTTGGGGTTTTTTTGGGTCTTTTTTTTTTACCACTCAGGCTAAAAAAGTAATTTTTTTCCTGACACTTTAGAAAAATTCAGCCTAAAATAGACATCAGACATAAAAAACCAGTGTTTTGGCTGAATTGAGTGGTGTGTCCAGTTCTGGCCAGTCTCTGGAAAGCATTCAGAAAAGGGTAATAGAGATGGGGAAGGGTTTGGAGCACAAATCTGATGAGGAAAGGCTGAGGGAGCAGCAGGGGCTCAGCCTGGAAAAAAACGGAGGTTCAAGGGGACCTTATGGCTTGTGGCCAAGTGGGGGTCAGGCTCTGCTCCCAGGGAACAAAGGACAGGCTGAGAGGAAACGGCCTCAAGCTGTGCCAAGGGAGGTTGAGGTTGGACATCATGAAGAATTTCTTCCTGGAAAGGGTGGTTGGGCATTGGAAGGGGCTGCCCAGGCAGGTGGTGGAGTCCCCATCCCCGGAAGTGTCGAAGGAATGCCTGGATGTGGCACTCAGTGTTCAGTGCTGGTGACAAGGTGGGGATCAGTGACAGGTTGAACTTGATGGTCTTGGAAGTCTTTTGCAACCTTAATGATTCTGTGATTCTAAATTTGGCCAGTTTCTCAGGAATTCAGCTAATTTCTATGTAAAAAATGAATTTCAAACCTCTGCCAGCTCCACCTGTATTTAAATCCTATATAAATGCCAAATTTTTTCCTTCAAAAAAACTATTCATACCTTTTTGATTTTAAATTTTTCTTCTTCAGCACTGCAAAGCTTGATTTCGAGGTTTGCAACAGCTTGTTGAAGGCAGCTCTTGGGTTCATTTGTTCTCTTTGTCTCAGCATCAGCTAAAGTTTTGTCTTCAACTACATTTGAAGAGGCAACTGGAATATCTGCTGGAGTCTAATTCATAGGAGAAAAGTGGAACTGAATCATCTCTCCCAGTGCATCAGGGAAACAAACTCCTTGGATTAGTCATTCCATGTTTTCACCCAATGCACACTGCAAACAGTGGTCACGGACAAGGAATACAAAGGCTTTGTGCTAAAATAAAGATCTCATCCTTAGGCTAGACTAACAGAATAAAAGTAATTCAGACATCTCTACAACATTTAGTTACTGCTATTTCAGTAAACTGTAGAAGTACAGAAAACAGGTGAGACACTGATAAAAAGTCTACACTTTCAGAAAAGAACACAAATAAATTAGGTGATGTTTAAAACATTTTGTGGTATAATTAACAAAATTCAAAGCCTTATTTCTCCCCTCTTAAAAAAATAAAGGAGGGGGCAAAAACTTGTTCATTCTGCAGCAAAAGAACTCCAAGGGAAAAGCTGTTAAATCAGCTTCCACTTTTCAACAATCTGAAAACCAAGCACGCTTGAGATTTGGGTGGTGAAAGGAACATCTCAAAGTCTTTATTAAAGAGAGGTTTTACTGATCTGACCTAATCCACCCCTCTAGTGCCTTTCACTCCAAACATACACACACTCAGATAATGCATTGACTTTCCAATAAATAAGTATCTCTCAAAGGATTCAAATAAAGTAACAAACAAAACCAGCTGAGATCTTGACTGTGCAAGAATATAAAGATACAGTAAACAAAAGACTCAGAAAGGAAACTGCAGTTTGTGCTCTGAATTCTCCTGTAAGAAGCAAAGAGAAGCCATATGTGCCAGTTCCATTTCTGAGTACTACTCAAGATTAGAGTCTGGCACCACCAAAAACTGTGAGTATGGAACCTGTAATAGTGAAGGGTTTTTTTTACATGAAACCTCAAGAGGCTCTGGACACAGAATTATAAAAGAATACAGTTCTCCTAACAGTTCCCTCTAATAGGTATAAGAATATTTTATTTTAGTTTTGTGTCCACCACTTTCCTTTAGTTTACTCCTAAGTGCAAAGTGATCTCGATTTCAAAATAACGTTAAAGGACCTGCTCTCAACTCCCTTCAACAGGACTTGCTAATAAAGTTTTTTAATTTGTACTATTTCCTGCATTACAGAGAGTTTATGGAATGATGGGTCTGTCAGCAGCTGAACAGAACAAGATGAGAAAAACTGAAATGTGGACTACAACTAGAATTTGCACACACACGTAGTCTGAAGTAACAAAGTGTATTTCTTACTTTCTGTAAGATTACCCAACTTAATGACTTCATATTTTTAAAAAATACCCCTAAGCCTTAGTGTTCTGGAACAACCCAAGTGCTCTCTCCAGAGAACACAAAAGCTAAAATTTCTGGCCTAGCTCAAACAAGAAAGGTTGAAGGTTATTCACTGTTAGCCAAAATTTAAAAAGGCAGGATCTGTGGTGGCTGAAGAAAATCACTTTTTGATCATCCTGCCAGTAAAAGAAATTTACTTATCAAAGTTTTGTCATAGAGCCAGAGATGAAGAGCCTTCAACATAGAAAATTACCCTGGCTGGCATCAGCCAAAAAAAGAAAACAAACACTCCTCTCTTTCAAGAAAAAAAACCCACAATTTTTGGATTTATTAATTTCTTTGATATCATTTGCATCTGGGAACATCTCTTCTTCACTTTTTATAGGCTTTCCCCAGAACATTAGCCTGGAAATTACAGAAAATGGTAACTAATTAATTTAGTAATTCACAATTGGTGCCACAATCTTTCTGAAAGTGTGAACATAAAGATGCTCCTCAAAGGAAAAAAAATAAGACTCAGTTAAAGCAAAACCCGTATTTTGTGCATGTTGTTTAAATAGCTCTAAATGAAAATCTGACTTAATCAAGAAATTCAGCTTTCACTAGGAGCAGTCTTAAGACTTGATGAGTCTACCTGAAGAATAAGAAACCAAGGAAGTGCTGAAAACAGGAGGGTTGACAATTAGCTCAAAACACTGGTTGGTTCACAGTGAGGCAAGAGCATTTTCTAATTCAAATACATACTATCCTGCATCCCGAAACAAGGAAGTTTACAATGAATTAACATGTTCAAATGGGGGTCACTGCAATTAATGGCAATAAAAAACTTGGAAGGGTAAATCTATCGAAGTCTCATACGCAGCAGCTCTTGGGATTCGGACAAAATTCTTGTGATAATCTCAAGGCAGAAAGGCTTTTCCCTTCCTTTCTCACCTAGTTGTTTAGTTAAAAACAAACATTTTCACACTCCAGAAAGAAACAAAGACCATTTCTCAGCAGCACTGCAGCCACAAGGAAAGATTAAGATCCCACAACTAGGAATGTATCAGACCACCAAAAAAAAAAAATCAACTTTAAAAGTAATGGGGAAAAAATAAAGTAAAGCAAAATGAAAATGTAACCCCCCTAAAATTAATTTGCTTATAATTAACTAAAGGTTAAATGTTAATTCTCTAATCATAGAATGGTTTGGGTTGGAAGAGACCTTGAAGATCATCTCGTTCCAATGCTGTGGCATGGGCAGGGATGGGATGCCTTTCACTAGACCAGGTTTCTCAGAGCCCCATCCTTGAAAATCCTAAAAACCTAGTCCTAAAACCACTTGAGAAAACTTACAAGTATGACACGTAAGTACAGCTGTAATCTTTTCAGCTTTAACAGTAGCCAGCTTTTTTGAGAGAACCTTCCTGCTGATGTTCCCTACATGCATGCCCAGCACCAGTAGCACGCCTTTAACTTCTAATAACTCTAACACACTTACCTCTCTTGCAGCTCATACCAAAGCAGTATGGTTTTTATCAGTTATAGGTTTCATAAACACTTGTAAAATCATGCTGCTTCAAAGTCTGCATCACAGAAATCCAAGGACTTTTTGCCCTTAAAAAGCATTTTAACCTAAACGTGCACAGAAAAGATGCAACACTGGTATTTAAGACACAGAGTTCTCATATTGAAGCTCAAGAACTGTGGCTTTACCTGTTCTTCAGGAACAGCTGGATTTATCCCACTCTTGCCTGTTTGAGTAGCTGTTGCCACATTATCACTTGATAAAATGAAGGAGTCAGAAGGAAGCAGGCAGGAAGAAGGCACAGAGTGCTCCAGGAGAACATCAGGAGATCTATGGACTTCAGGTACTAGGAACAGAAAACACACACAGTATGAAGAGCCACCCAAAACTTTGTTCTGTTTCTGGAGCCCATGCCTAGTAAAACCCATCACAAGTCTAGTCATACCACTGTAAGGTTATGTACCTCTTAAAATCCAATTGCAGTGAAGAGCAATTCCACACAAAGTGCCTGCTTTTTTCAGCAGTATCAACTTAAGGACATTCAAAATCATAGTCACAATAAATTTAGACATTTAATTTACACAGAGGTTTTACAAGACAATAGCTCTCAAAAGGATCATTTCTAACTCTGTCTCTTTTGATTCACACAACCTCTCAGCTTCAGCATGATCTTAAATCAGTTTCAGTCAACTGGAAAACTATACTTATAATTTCCCAAGTTTTATACATTTTAAAGTTTAAAAAATCCACAGCTGTCTTAGAAGCCACATACAAACAGCTTGCCAAGACACAAGACAAAGCAGCTTTATATTTTATAAGAGCTAAAAAGACAACAAAGTAAATAACTGCCTAGCTAATAAAACTTAAGTGGAATTAACACTGGACTGAGAGCTCTTCCATACCAAGTTCCAGTTATGCCATAAAAGCCCTGAACAGTGGATCAGCATTACCAACCCAGCACAACAGAAAATCTTGTTTTTAAAAAAGACATAAACTAAACAAACTAAATAAAAATAAAGAAAAAGAGGAAGTTTTGCATACATTTTTAATTTAACAGCAAAGTCCTGCAAACTTTGACACGGCCAGTTCCAGGTGTCTTTGCAACAGGCAAAAAAAAAAGTAAATCCAGTTGTTCCAGAAAAAGCAGCTCACATTATTATTACCACTCTGGCAACATGTAAAAGATGCCACTAGCCTGGAGCAAGGCTCAGCCTCTGGGTACCACTGTTTAATACTGCACAAGTGCTCAGCACAAACCAGTGTGTACAACCGGCCTCAAGGCATTCACAAGGACACACTAATCCTTGAATCCAGGCACTCTCTGTCTCTGTGCTTCTTCAGCTCCCAGTTCTGGGATTCAGGTATAACACAGAGGAATGTGCAAACCTCACTGAACAAAAAGAAGACAGAAAATAGACCACGAGGCAGAAAAATATCAGTAGGATAATTGCAGTGATAGTAGATTTGGACATGTCCAAAAAAATAAAAAATAAAAAAAAAAAATCACAGCTCAGCAGAAAATGGAAACTTGGCTGAAAAGCCTAGAGTAGTGTACTTCAGCAAACAGAACAGGAAGCGGTTTAGGTAACTGCATTTTAATAGTTAACTCTTCTCCACAACTGGAAATGGGACTTTTTTTGGCTTTCTTTTGTGTACCTTAAGATAAAACTCCACCCTCCATTCTAAATGTCTGCTTTCAAAGGCAGCTTCCTATAACAATTACCTACTCTGTTAATTCGAGTGGCAGTGAAGTGACATAGAAGGTGATCTTTTTGCATCTAAACAAACATTAGTCTCTGCTTTATACTATCCCTTAACACCCTGAGTTTCAGTTTTAAATCAATTTCCATCTGATGGAAAAACAGCTAAAATAATGTACCAGGCAATTTCTGACTGAGCAGGCAAGTGGTTCTCTTACTAAAACTGTCAACTCACATGGAAAAACTGAGAATGATCCTTGTGATGTGAGTGTTCAGCCTTTGGTGAGGATCGCCATAGCAGAGGCACAGTTCACGTATAAATTATTTATCACAAAAGTATAAACAGCCACTGAGACTGGGCACATATGAGGAATGTCTAATCTCTGAGATTAGAGCTTTAGGTATTCGCATATTTTGGGGTGTCCAATCCTAGAAATAAAACTCTATTTTTCAGGTAGTACAGTTTTACGTGGAATCTTCTACAATCAGGTGGAGCTTTCAATTCTTCTAATTATAGCAATGAATGCTTAGCATTTTGAAGAGGAAAAAAACCCCAAACCAGAAACAAAATCCCCACTTCTGAAGTCGTCAAAATGAAACCTAGGAAATGAGGAGCAACAACTCGTGAACACTTCTGAACACTGTGGTTTAAAATTTTCAACTAAACACATGACCTTGCAGAAGACAAGAAAAGGTGGCAACTCTCCAAGGTATCATTCAAACCTCCTTTTTTACAAAATCTTCTTTTCACTTCTCAGCAATGTTAAAGATTCATAAATTAAACATTCCTAGAATTACACGTGCCATGTCTGTAATTCAAGCTCTCTTAATTCTTTCCTCTTGTGTATATACTGGTGAAATTGCATTTTAGTTCAGCTCAAAACTCGCTTATAAAGAGAACCCCTAAATCATTCCTGCTTACCATGCCTTTGTTACCATATTGGAACAGTTTCACAACCCCTGAAACAAAAAGTTGCCTCTGATAGAACTACCTGACCTGACTCCAACAGGCTAAGTCTGATAGTCCTGATGAATTTCCAAATAAATTTATTGTTCATTGATCAGAGCTGCAGCACTTTAAAGAAAAGAAGCATGTACTCAGTTACAGGTATATCAAAAGTCATATGCCCAAAAAGGCTGAAATAAGATGTAGATAATAAGTTATTGTCAGAACTGTGCTTAAAAAATATCTAGTAATTTCTGAAGCCCTGGCTTCCCAAAATTAAGAATATTCTATCAGAGGTTTGTACATAAGAACTGACAGAACCATGCAGTTTGCTAATAGAAGCAGAGATCAGGGACAGCCTGCCATCTTGCTGATGCAAGGAAAATTTTATGTCTTTATGCTGGTAATGAAGCTCAAACAATTATTAAAATCCCTTGGGGATCAGAAATTCTGAAAACAAAACCAAGTGGATGAACATGAACCATTAAACCAACATTTCATTGAGTCTTATCCTTCGTACTGAGTTTCAGAATGAAGACATTGAATATCAAACATACCACATGGGTAATATTTACTAACTGGATGTCACTTAAATCCAGAATTTAGGAAGTGATATGTCAGCACGACTCTGAGCAAAAGGCCATATAATAATTATTTGATTTATTTTTGTAAAATGTTGCAAAATACTTCTAGCTCAGTTCCCCTACATATACGTTTCAGCTGTTAAAAATAAAAAACCCAAGAAACAAAATTACATTTCCTTCCTTAACTCCCTTTGTCTTGATACTACAATTCAAGGACACTTTAAATTATACTGTATACACTGGAAACTGTACCCCTGAACATTTTCAAAGTTTGAATTTAAGACTGGTTTTGTGCTCTCAGTGGGAAAAACAATTCCATTGTACTCTCAAGATGATTTCTGATAACTCACAGTACAAAGCTCTTCCCCACATTTTATTCTTCCAAAGCCAAATTTCTCTAGAAGAGAAGTAATTACATCTACCATCTTAACATTTTAAATCTAAGGCCATGTGGCCCATACTATCAGAAGGATAGTAAGAAGCCCAAGACCAATTTCAAGGGCAAAACTGCACTGAAATCACCATTCAGGCCTAAGAAATAATTTCTGAATTCTGCCTGCACACTGAAAAACACGGCCACAGGCTTCAGTGTTTTGTTTTATAACTTACAAACATCAGATTCGTAGGAAATTCATGAGATGAGTAACTCCTCCTCTGGAAAGTTCATCAGATCTTGGGTGTAGATAATGGTACCACCCCCCCAAATTTATCAAAATCACTTCAATAGCACCGTAACACATTTGAAGTTTTCAGCAAGCCTTACAGAGCAATTTCTAGGGTAAGAGAAGAGCATCTTATATGTAGATAATATTGGGCAGACAATTCAGTTATTTCTGTTACTAAAAACCTCATCATTGCCTAAGAAGCACTTGACCAAAACTATTAAAATCTTGCCTATTGCAATAACCTAATTTATTCATGGCAACATTTGCATGAAAAAGTCACGTAAAGATTTTACAGCAATAAAATATTCAGAATACAGGAGTTTACTTCTAATTTTGAAATACTTAAAATACCTTGGTATAACCTACCCTGGGACTTCTGTGTCACTTAAAACCATACAACAAACTTCTCTGTTATGTACAAATAATTTCAATTCTACACATCTTACAGGATTTTAATTGGACTTCACTGACAGACACTGCACAGCCATATTCGATTTAATTTATTAAACACGTTCGGACATGCTGCTGAATTTAAGCAGTAATTTTGAATATCAGTCAAAATGACAAGATGAATAATAAAGTTATTTGGAAAAAAATATATTTTCTTTAGTATTTGTCTTCCTCTGTTTCAATGACAAATAAAACTAATTATTCTGTAATAGATGAAAGCCACAAATAAATTAAAAAAACATTTAAAGAACATGATTTATGGACAGCTCATGTTGAGAAAAATCCCTGCCTTATTTTGCATAATTTATTCTGCATAACAATACAATGTGGGTTGCTGTTCTTTTTTTTTTTCCCTGATATGCAGAAGTGATGTTTCTTTTTGTGAAAAGAGTGAAATCTGTTCCACAACAAAACCAGTAACACCCCCATAGTCTTTTAGTTCTACTGATAATATACATTTATCAATAAACTTTTATCAATTCCTTAAAATCCAGACAGGCACCAGGCACTTGCATAAATTAATAAAATAGTTCCCTAATGTTTTTGCTTCTGCTTGAGATAAAGAATATGTAATATATTTTTCAACTTTATAAATGGCTTAAGTAAAAAAGACTGTTCTCATCCGTCTCCTCTTCCTCAAAGGAAGTAAAAGACTTCATCACAATCCTATTTTTAACTGTACTTTTTCTGTTTTCCCACAATTTGCAACAGATCTTCCACACTCAAAAGTAAAGAATATCCTTCGAATGAAGAAGCTCCATTCCTTTTCAACTGTATAAACTGAATTTCTCTTTCATTCCTCAATAAAGTTTAACTTTGAGAAGTACAGCTTCCCAAGTTTTGACTGCTGGCTATTCTTTTATTGTGTATTATTTTATTGTATACATCCTTCTAAGCACTAATTTTTGCAGTGAATACATACATAAGGCCAGCAACAGAATATTAAGATTTTTTACAGTAATTCTGTCAATACCTGTAGGAAATGCTGCCCAAGCAATAGCAGGAGATGTGGTCTGCTTTTCACCATTTCCAAACTCGTAACTCTCTGCTGCCTGGAAACAGGAAGAAATTGTTACATATTTTACAAAATGCTATAAATGTCCATAAAATAGTTGAAAATAGTTAAATTTCGAAGCAAAGTTATCCAAACAACATACCTCAAATCCTCCAAAGTCATCATCATCCATCTTTCAGCAGGCACTAGAACACAAAAGAAATCTTGATTTTAAAACATTTTCATAATCTCATCCCCCGCTTGCTCTGAAATGAGCATTCAGTCCTTCCCTCCAGTCTCATCTCCACAGTCTACCCGAAATCTTCATCATTTTTAAGTCCTACAACAGATCAAAGGGCCTAAATAAGAACTTCTTTACACAGAGGATGCAAGGGCAAGAACTGCAAGATCTCACTTAAGAAGCACTTTTTTACTGATCGAGTTAAATACAAAAAATTGTGTATTTTACAACAGAATCTGAGTAACTTCAGGGGAAAACATAAGCACTGCCCATCAACATCATTCAACATGAAAGTAAAAATGCTGGAAAAGCTTTCTCATAGAGGAAAATAGAGAGATGTTACCTTAAAACTTGTATTGCCAGGTATAGCAAACAGGTCCCCAGTACCTCAACAAATGGTATTATAACCATCAAATAATCTAGTCTGTATATATATTAAAAATAAACAAATAAATACACAAGTATGTCCAGGAAATAGGATTTCTGACCACCAGATTCCAAAATGAAGGTTTATCTTCAGTCATAAGGAAAACTATCTATCTATCTTAATGCAGTCATGATCTACCATGGAACTTGTATAGTTTTTGTGTTTATGATTTAAAGTATAAAAAATATTTTCCATTGTTAAGTTGCTTTTCCAAATCAGCACTGTGATTAAATCCAAAAAGATTTCCTGCTTTTCCCATCTCTTCTTAGCTGTCTGGCAACATCAGAACAAACTGCAGCTTGGAAAAAGACTGTGGTGAATTTCTGGAAATTTTTCTGCTACCACAGAGGTCCGTCCCTAGGTTTCATGGAGGGGCTGATTAAGATTTTACAAACTGATCAGCATTTTTGACTTGTAGCCCTGAATTCTGTGGCATTTGGATATATTTATAGTTAAATTGCAGTTCCTTTTAAAAAAATGCAGGCTAAGTTACTCAGCTAATGAAAGTAACTCAAGATACACAAAGATGTTGAAAGAAAGGTATTAGGTATTTAACAAAATATATATATCTATAATTCTGATACATAAATGAAGGATGATCCAAAAAAACTTTATGGTCTTTATAGAATGTTAAAATATTTATAAAGCTAATTTACTTCAGTTAAAACAGTCTGTAAGTTGGATAAGCTTTTATTACTGCAGAAGAGATGGAATGGGACTGTTTACAAGAGAGCAGGTTTAGGTTGGATGTTAGGAAGAAATTCTTCCCTGTGAGGGTGGGGAGGCCCTGGCACAGGTTGCCCAGAGAAGCTGTGGCTGCCCCATTCCTGGAAGTGTCCAAGGCCAGGTTGGATGGGGCTCTGAGCAACCTGGGATAATGGAAAGTGTCCCTGCCATGTGACTGTGTGATCTTTAAGGTCCCTTCCAACCCAAACCATTCTACGATTCTAGGATAAATCATCACTATCACTGTGTAAGCAGAAATATTTGCTTAAATTAAAGAATTATTCAATACTCACATATGGTATAAGAACTATGTATCCTTTCAGGGACTATGAGGGGTTTTGTTGGCTTTGTGTCGCTTGGGTTTTGTGCTGATTCATTTTCCAAGAGAGAAAGAAGGCAGTCAGGTATTTTTCCCATCAGCATGAACTGGTCAAACATTCACGCACTCTATCAGCATTCAGAGCTTTAATACATAGCTCAAGAATACAGCACGTGTGTGCACAAACAGTGGGTGGAGGTTGCGTGGACAGCACAGCACTGCTGATGCAGGCAGCACAAACTGAGAATGTCACTGTATTCATGCCACATTCTGGGAAAAACCACCCGAACCAGACTGGGGATTGACACAATCACTGTAAAACGCAGCGTTCACGTAGCAGGCAGAGCAGCCAGCTGGAGAAAGCGAGCCTTTTGAAAGGTATTTTATCTATGCGCTCTGTATCACATCAACAGGTCTTACAGGCTCTACGCAAAGTTCCTTCAAAGCAGATTTTCTCCACAAAGTGCAAGAGACGTTATTCCCATCATCTCAGAACTGGTTATGTCTCAACCAGGGAAAGTACACTTAGCACTGTACTTTAAAAACACAAACTGGAACAAGTTCAGAAGAGTTCAACAGGAATTAAAGCAATTTTGGAAAGACATGCTAAAATGGAGAAACTCTAAAAAAAAAAAAAGGCAAACAGAAATAGAAAATATGAAAAATCATGTTCTAAGAAGTGATTACCTACTTTGATTTCTCTTCAAATACAACACTGACCTGTGGCAGTAAAGACAGAAGGCCCTGTAAGGAAAACATCTGAGAATTTCTATTTCTGCTAGAAGAACATTTATAAGAAACTATGCATAAATAAAATGTAACTTTTGATAGAGAAAAAGAATGTAGGGCAGAAGCAAAACTGGAGAGCAACCTGTTATTGAATCCATCATCTTTTTTATTGCATTTCATATAGAGTTTTTAAGTCTGGTAACAATCCCAGGACAATTTTGACCTAAGATTACCTTTGCTCCACAAATTTTAAACACAGACATTTTGTGGCTGTAACAGAGTGATTAATTTATGAATTATTCCACATATCACTCCAATGGAATAAAAAATAAACAAACTCCAAGCAAGTCTCTGTAGTACCAATGGTATTTTCACACCTAGCTGTTAATCCTCCAATTTCCAGTTCTTCTGAGACCCCACAGGAATTCCAGGCTAAGTGATTCTCCCTGAGCTAGGTCTGCTTGCTCTATGGGTGTGTATAATACATATTCATACATGTACATGCACTTCTCTCTCAAAATGAAATCCTGATTTGTTTCCATGCTTTGTTTGCTGGGGACAAACAAAAATCTAAAAATACCAGAAACTGGCAAACCCAGCATGTGTCACAAATATGCAGGCAACAGATTAGGATAGAAAGGATGGAATAAATCCTGAGGGATGCTAACACAAGGCACTTCAAAAACTCAGAGGCTGAGGTTCTCTTCAAAGAGTGTTGGTGCAAGAGTTCTTTTTAGGAGATGTCTTTCCCAAAATATGATCTCTTCTTGCATGAAAGGGAGCCTTCTGCAGGGAGAAGGTAAAAGGTCCACACCAATGTTATAGGAACTGTTTAGAAAAAGGAGACTTTCACAGTCCTCAAAGTACATGTTCATTTAGCTCTTAAAAAAATTCATTAATAATTCATTAAAAATTTAACTGATAACAATGCTGAAAATATGACCAAATACATAAATTCTCAATTCTACCCCTTATTCTCATGATGGAAATGCATTTCTGGCACAAATAAATAACAGAACTAGCCTAACACCTCTCCTTAGAACTGCAACAAATTTGGGAACAAGTTCTTTTAATCAACCATCTATTCCAAAATGGGGAATCAGACTTTTCTTTCCTCACAGGGTAGGAACATTATTTGTGGCACCAGAATAGGAAAGAATACATTAAGTGCTGACAATCTTCAGGATTTGAAAAATAACAGCAAAAGACAAAACAACCCACACAGTCTTACCATGACTAAATGTGGTCTCTTGAAATATGCCCGATACTGGAATTAAGTAACTGTAAAATTGGGCAACAAGAAGTCAACCTCAAAATTACAGCGTTATAGAAATTATGGTTGGAAAAGACACAGCAGGTCATCCAGCCCAGGTCATTTCCAAAACATTACAGTTCTCAGGCAGTCATGTCCTAAAAGGCTTGAGAAGCTCTCCAGTCACACTCTGTGAAAAGAAGGAAACTTTCCCTGGACAACGAATACGCAAGCCACTGAATTTTGAGTAGGTTTTATCAACAAGTTTGTATCCACCAAATGGAACAATAACTTCTGCCAAAATTCAGACCAGCGGGTCATCCAACCCAAGCTCCTGCTCAAAGCAGGGTCAAAACTGCATTTCAGATGAGGTTGCTCAAGACTTTCTCCCGCATGGCTGGTAAGGCTGCACGATTAATTTATTCAGATTGATGTGCACATCTGAGAAGCTCTCAAGCTTTTCTGTGCCAAATACAGTTACCAAAGCCTGACCAGCAGCTCAAAACAAGTAATGAGAACTCTGTGAAATGCACTTACCTAACAGACACACCAAAACCATGTTTTTATACGCAAGAAGATCAGGAGCCATTCCCAAGGAATAAGGCAGAAAAATGTAAGCTGGGGAAAAACAAGACCCTCTTCTCCATTCCAGCAGTTATGGGGAGAAAGAATGTTGTAATCCCACCAGAAATCTGGTATTCTTCATATCCAAAAGGCAAAAGTGGTGGAAAGACCAAATGGTGAATTAGGAAGAATTCCTCATTCACGTCCACCTCTGGTTAGTGAGAATCCAAATTAATCAAGTCCTGATCCATTACTTGATAATCTAAATTTGTCTAGGTAGTAGAGAGCTGATTTTGCCAGGTACAATCAAGTGACTGCTGTATAACCTGGCCTGTAAGTTTGAGGCCGAATTTTGTACATTTTAAGGGAAAAACTGGCAGAGCATATAGCTGTTTGTTTTGTGAGAATGGTGTGTGTGGAGCTGGCTGAGGGTGGGGCTGCTGCATTTGTATTTCTGGCAAACCCCAGGGGTGGGTAACTCCTGTCTCAGACAACATATCAGTTTTACTTCCATTCTTACGCTTCCTAAATGCCTCATCCAATGTGTTCAATAAGGACAAGCTTATTATCTGTTTCTGCACTGGACATAACATAGACCACAGCATTTGAAGAATAAATCTCTGGCTGAAACTGCAGGCTCCAAAAAGTCTACCCAGGATAAGTATGAGATTTATTAAAAAAAAAAGGAAAAAGAAAAAGAAAACCAAAAAATCCCCAATAAAACAACATTAAAAAGTAGTAATGTAGAAAACACGTACACTGGCAATACCTCTGTGATAAAGAGCAGGGCAGATGACAAATTTCTGTATCATCAAGATCTAACCACCTCACATGCACTTTTCTCCCTGGCTCTTTCACCAAAACTCCAAGTACCTCTTACAAATTTTAAAACAGGAATAAACTTTCTTCTTTTTACCCAGCTGATACAGACTTTTCTCCTGATCTATACCAATTACAGCTGAGGATAAGCATCTGGAATCTTAAAAACTTATGATAGCTACTAAGCCATTAATTGGAAAATTTTTATTACAGAGTACACATACCCCAAAGGATACCTAGCCCAAGAGAGACCAGAATATGAATGTATAGCCTAATGGAAACTAAAATATATTTAGAGCATCTGTAAAATTTCCTAAAGAAGAAAAACCACCTTAACATTTCTGCATACTGTGTGTCCTACCCCATCATAAGACAGTGAAAACCATGCATCACCAAAATGCCAGTGTTCTCCATCATGTCCCAGTGTGGATTCCATCATAAAAAGGAAAATGTGGGAATCTCCCTTGCCAGGAAGCAGAGTGCTGGTCAGCTCCCAGAGCGAAAGGCACAGTGACAGGGCTGTTAGCACCTTCATTTTAACAGGGACAGAAGCCTACCCACCCACCCAGTGAATTAAGATACTTCAAGGTTATGGGGAAGAAGAAGACAACACAGAAAAAATCACAGCAATTTTTCCCTGGGAACTGAGGATGGCTCATTTAACCTGGAGAAAAGGAGGCTCAGGGGGACGTTATCAGTCTCTACCACTCCCTGACAGGAGGGTGCAGCCAGGTGGGGGTCAGGCTCTTCTCTGATGTACAAAGTGATAGGAAAAGAGGAAATGGTCTCGAGTTGTGCCAGGGGGGGTTTAGACTGGATACTAGAGAAAATTTCTACACCAAAAGTGTTGTCAAGCATTGGAACAGGCTGCCCAGGGACACGGTTGAATCACAGTCCCTGAAGGTATTTAACAGACATGCAGATGTGGCACTTGGGGACATGGTTCAGGGGTGGACTTGGCAGTGGGAGGTTAATGGTTGGACTCCATGGTCCTAAAGGTCTTTTCCAACCTAAATTATTCTACGATTTCAATGCCAGTACTGACTTAATAAACACTAAATTCTAATAATATTAAAATCTTTCTAATAAAAAAACCCCAAAAAACCAAAAAAGTCAGCAGATGCAAACCCACCCATTTTACAGTAGTAGCTGCTTGTATTACAATTGATTCCCCTCAAATCTATGGTACTTTTAAGAAAAATTAATGTCTGGCCCTATGTAGTGAATTTTTTTCCACAGCCCAAATAAAGCAGCACAACATTAAAGGAATTAGAATTTAATTTGCAAAGCCTCTCATGACAACTGATGCAACCCAGCCTGAAAGCAAGGCCAGCTCAGGCACTGCCTAATGCCACACACAGTCAAGTTTTGAAAATCTGCAACGACTGAGGCTTCAGTCTAAGAAGCAGCAGCAGTCAAGCACTGGAGCAAATACCCAGAGAATTTTCTTTTCCTATTCATCTTTTTGGTCTATCCATTGATCCATTTATTCTGAAGAGTCTCCAGAAGATGAGAATGGCACATAAGAGAATGTGACAATAAAAGTCAAGGATCAATTTACACAAAACAGAATTTGTAAACCAAATGACAATAGTTAAAATTCTTCTATAGATTCCTTCAGTGAATTTAGGAATTAATAAAAAAGAAGAAAAATAAAAAGAAAAATAAAAAGACCAATAACAAAACTTTTTTTACCACTTAGTCCTTTTCTCAGAAGACACCTCCTGAAGTAAAAGATCCAAATCCTGCAAGAAGCATGTAAGATTCCATATCCTATGTGGTTCCACACCCAGCATCACCAGTAATTTTGAAATAACTCTACTTTCACATGCCAATGCTGCAAGTAACAAAACAGTATCAGAAAAAGCTGCAGCATTTGTATCAGCTTCATGTTCAAGACCATCTTACACAATCTGTAAGACTTCCATAACTGCCTTTCCCACTGTAAAAGCATTTTTAGTAGAACAAAGAACCATATTATATAAATAAACACTAAAAAATACACCTTTTTCTTTAGCTTCATATAGGCTTTATTAAAGAAATTTGAAAAATCATTAGAAGTAACATTATCGTCTTCAAGGTACTGAGCCAGTACGGGAAAAAACCTCAGAAACTCAACAAAAACTGGTATTAAGATAATCTACAAAATCAATTCCACAAAAATTTGTGGTTTAGAATTTGAGGGCACTCTTCTTCAGCATATACTTTTGGCTTTTTTAAACCGTGAGCAAAGAAGGAAAAAGCAATGAAGTGAAAATTCCAAGCCCATTTCACTTCCATAGCTCAGACACAACTACACAAAAAAGAAAGCAAGACTTCCACTTTTATCCACAAGAGGAAAACGAGCTCTGAGAGCTCCTACAGAGAAGGCAGGTACTGGTTTTCAAATTCACTTATGACAACATAGGAGGGAAAAAAAACCAAACCATACCACCACAGCCTTGTGTGGAAAACATATTCAAGAACTGTCAATTCCTCAACTATATCCTGGAAGAAACTAACAGAGAAAACTGGGAAACTCATGTTCTATGACATTTCCCCCAACTTTGACAATCATCTACTTTAAAAATACCAACTTCTTCTCTCTAGAAATTCAAAGATGATTTCAAATAATATCTTACCAACTCCAGAGAAAGTATTAAAATACGGTATTATTCAGCATATTTCAATATCTGCAGAACCTATCTTTCCCAAGACTTAATTCTAACAACTTCAGTAACTCAAGAGTTAGATCTTCAGTCTTCACCTTAGATCTTCAGTCTTCACCATAATTGGTTTCTTGAGACCAGAACATGGAAAGGCTAGTTTTTGCTTTATAAAAATAAAGGATCACACAGTTAACTAGTTTTTACATTTCTCTAATGGCCCTCTCTAAGCTTTCTCTATCACAAATATCTTTTTACTTCAAAAGCCACACGTTTTTATGAAATGTGCATAAACTTCCATGAGAAGTCTGGGAAAGTTGATACAATTCAAACATATTGCGCTTTGGGGGAAATCCCTCTCCTCTCCCCAAGCCTTCTTCCCATCCACCTCCAAAAAGAAATCTCAGAAAGTAGCTTGAATTAAACTGTAATTAAACATTCCTGTTTAGCACAGCCAGGCAATACCTGTAATTAATCAACATCAAGTCCAGAATAACAGTCTCTGAACCCTGATTCAGACTAATGACAATCAGAAGCCCTGGAATTCAGTTTGTATTCTACCAAAAAAAAAGAAAAAGAAAGAAAAAAAAAAGGTGAGAAAAGCCTGACTTGTCATCTGCTAATTAGGTCACAATGATCAGACACCATGGGTCCCACAAGTGCCTGAGAAAAAGTGACTATGGTAGACTAATAACTCTCATACTTAAAAGTATTCTCATTTTACTGGAACCCACAAATTGGATGCAGGCTTCTAAAAGACAGAGCCAGGCACTGGGATTAGGACAAAACCCTTAGGACAGAAGTTGGAATAGTGAAAATTGTGACCAGATATTGGAATGGGCTGTCCACAGACATGGTAGACTCTTCAATCCTGAGGATAATGACAAAGAGTTCACCTGGACAGGGCCCTGACCCACGTGTGCTAACCAGACCTGCTTTAAGGAGCAGTTTGGATTAGAAAACCTCTAAATGCCCCTTCCACAGATGGTCTATGTTTCAAAGTATTCAGTTTGATCCAGAACAGTATCATTACAAGAAAAAGTGAATCCATTTTTGACATTCTTCTTCAGCAGAATTGTACTAATAACTACCACCATCTGTCCAAGATCATTTATGACTGGGTTTGCTGACGACAGAAGAACCAACCTCAAGAGAGGAACATGAAAGGGAAGGAGTAGCTCTAGAATCTTCATTGCTGTAGGAGGAATAAAAAGACGGAAAGCCTAATGAAGGAAGCCTACAGAAATGATGGAGAGACTCTTGACAAGGGCCTGGAGTGACAGGACAAGGGGGAATGGCTTCACACTGACAGAGAGGAGGTTTATACTGGGTATTAGGAAGAAATTGTTCCCTGTGAGGGTGCTGAGGCCCTGGCACAGGTTGTCCAGAGAAGCTGAGGCTGCCCCATCCCTGGAAATGTCCAAGGCCAGGTTGGATGGGGCTCTGAGCAACCTGGGATAGTGGAAGGTGTCCCTGCCCATAGCAGGGGGTTGGAACCAGATGATCTTTGAGGTCCCTTCCAACCCAAACCATTCCATGATTCTGTGTTTCCATGAAGTATTTTCATCATGAGTTCAAAGAAAAAATGTCTCACATAATCTCTGTACTCAACAGAAATCTTTCTTGGAAAAGGCTGAGGTGAACTTTCGGCATTAAGAAAAAAAATCCCGACAAGAAAGCAAAACTGCATGGAGATGCTTCTTCTTCGGAAGTAATGAAATACTTTGTTAATTCATTAATTCGTTCAAAACCACTCCTAGGAATCATTAAATGGTACTATTTGATCGTGAACATGGTTAGACATCTACAAATAACAACTCTTTTTCTCAAAAAGAAAAGTCTAATGCTTCATACTGTATCAATGGCTCTTTGAGCCAGTCTCAGTAGCCTCAGCCTGTATCTTCCTCTTGGCCTTGACAGACACAGTGCTTTGTAATTCAGGGCTTCCCTCTCAAGAGAAGAGCTGATACCAGTTCCAAGAAGTTCATGCAACTGGGCACTCCAATTATATGCTCAATTTTTGTATAGCGCTGATTTAGGAACACAGTCTTTTTAGTTAGAAGCAAATAAAGGGTACAGAAACACCTCCTGTCAGGGGTTTGGGAATGCTAGAATGAACCATGGCCTTTCTTCTATAGTTCACGTCTGATAAACTTAAGAAATGGAGGGTTTAAAAGCAAAATACAAGGGTCACAGGTATTTCAAATGCACTCCCACTTAAAATACTACTGAGCTTCAAGAACTCAGACTGACAACAGAAATTCTTCTGCTTCTCCATGTTACTGTTAATAAGCAGTGCTAGTAATTGTAATCAATTCTTTTTACCTGCAAATCACAGTCATGTACTTTAACAGAACTTAAAAAGAGGTGTCTGCACAATGGAGAAGCTTCCCAAGAGTAAAAGGCACCAAGTTCTGCCTCAAGGGAACTTTGTCACGGAACAGGTATGTGAAAATAGAAGGTTTGACACAATCTTGGTAATAGTAAGAGCATACTTAGCATACATCATAGCAACACAATTTAATATAACAACATGTCAAACAAAAATCTTTGAATGCATGCTCATATGGATGTGTGGTAACTTGCACTAATAAATGTCATTAATGTTATGAAAAGAGTGCTCGGGACCTTTCACATTAAGAAGGAATATATGCCTCACAGGAAAATAAAAAGTAAAAAAACCCAACAAAACAAAACCCAGGTTAATACCAGGTTTTGGCACGATGCACTGCCTAGGAAAATCTGGTGCTGAGTGAATCACTTATTCTAAAAACCATCAGTCCTTCACCAGAAGAAGAATCTTTAAAGTAACAAAAGAAAAAAAAACCTTAAAAGTTCTGTAGGTCATCTTGTTACGCATTTAAAATGAGCTTTTTACTTTAATTAAAAGTAAAATGAGATAGTAAAGGTCTAAATATAAAGGATAATCAGTAGACCTGATAGTTAAATATTATGAATGATACTGTTTTCCTTTAACTTACATATAGCCAGTTCACCAAAACTATGAAATGTCAGCATTTACAGGTTATCATTCTAATCTTATGTTAGAAAAGCTGACACGTGATGGATACTCGGAGAAAAACCCCCAAAGAACCAAAAAAACCCACAAAGCCAGCAGCACGTGATAAGATAGGATGATACTAAATAAAAATACACAGCATTCCTTTATTATTCCTCTGTGTCTCCTAATGGACTGGAAGACTCACTTTTCCAATTAATATAACAGCTCCCCTCAGCTTCCTCCAAACCCTGGAAGTACAGTACTTCTCACAGGCAAAGGTACTCATTTCAGGCAAGAAAAGAGATAACATGACATTATCAAAAAGAATAACAATTATGTCTCAGATTTTCAAATCCTTCTGATTTTATATGACTCAGTTGCTGGTCTTGAAAAAGAACACCTTAAATAATGCTAACAGTATTCGTTTCCCCCCAATCACCTACTAGAATTTCAGATTTTATGGAAGTTTAATGCAAAAACTGAAACACAGCATGACTGATCATTTAAAAAACCCTTTTAATCCTTTGTTTTGCAAGATCTAGATATACTGTTAGAAGCAGAAAAGGCCAGATATTACTCCCTCCCACACAGACTGAAGAATGCACCATCATTGCACCTTTTTGTTCCTTTACTAATACTTAAAAAGACTTGATGACTTTTTGTTCACATATTGTAGCGGGTTCAGTTCATAATCGGGCGGAAACACCAATTTAGGTGGTTTTGTTCGCATTTCTTACCTTCTGTGAGACAAGAATTAGGAGAAATGCAAAGTAAGCTCCAAACTTTAAAGAATATAAAGAAGTTTATTAACAGAACTAAAAGAAAAAGGAATAATAAGGGTCAGAATAAACCCTCAGAACACTTCTCTTCCCCCCATCCTCCTCCCTCCTCCCACATACAACATAAGGACACAAACTTGGGATTATTTCAGTTAGTTTACCACTTCTATAATAGTCTTTCATCAGTTCACTTAGGGAGAGGAGTCTCTTTTGCCCATGCTATGGGGCTTCTCCACAAGAAACAGTCCTCTCATGGCTTTCAATGTCACAGCACAACAGCTACCCAGGGTGGTTTTCTGCTGGCATGTGAAAAATCCCTTCCCTTGACTTACAGCTTTCCCCACAACTGTTTTCAAGGGTTCCATCTTAGCAAATGGGGTACCATTTTAAGGATGAGCTGTTCAAGAGCAAAGGTTCTCTTCATCTACCTCTGGGATCATCTTCATCTCTAGGAACAGAGGTCTTCTTCTTCCCAGGGAGCAAGGGTCTTCACTTCATCACTATCTCTCTCTGTTCAGGCTTCTCATTGGATCACAGCTACTTCAACATTAACTTATTTCAGCACAGGCATGTTTGCTCATGGCTAGTTTGAATGCTCTACCCTCCATGCTTATCACAAAATTACAAGGGGTTCTCTGATGTATCATAGTCCGTCACCATAGCTTTACAAAAGAGTTTCAGCTTTCAGGTTTAAAGCATCTCCTCTATCTCCTCCTTCCAGGTTTTAGCTCTTTCTTCTTCACTGACTTTGGTATCTCTATCATAGTCTCTATTTACGTGCCTTTGCCTTTCCCTTTCCTCTGACCTGGGAGAGGATTGATGTCTGCAGGTCTCATCTCTTCTGGGGAACTTACAGCGCTGAAGGAGTCACTCTCACCCGGGCCTGGGCCCTGAACCCAGCTGGTCAGGGTTCGTCACACGCTCTTTGCCGGGCAGGGCCGGTCTCGGTGCAGTCTCGGTGTAAAGTTTCAGTCCATCGGCCGCACCGGAGAAGGGGGGGCAGGGGAGCCATCCCGGCCCACACGGACCTGGGGGGCCATGGCCCGGCCCCCGCTGGGCCCAGCTGCCAGGCCCGGTCAGGCCCGGGTACCTGTCCAAAAGCCAGAAGCAAGAGCGTTCCTGCACCTCAAAGCAGTTTAAATAGGTAAATTTAGAGAAGCATTATTGGTCTAAACAACTGTCCATCAACTCAGGTTCAAACCACCACACATATTAAGCAGATTAATTTGATATTCCCATACTCTCTTAAAGAGATGGTTTGGTTCACGAAGAAGCAACTCAAGATGTGACTTAAAATTCATTTTCATATGACTCTTACAAAGCAAACTGGAGAGGTTTCACGTTGTCCAACTCCGAAGTCACAAACAAGTAAAATGAAAATGCTGTTGTGCTTTCCAGAAGAAAACACTGCTGCCAGAATGTCTGTGCACATTATCTTTCTTTTTTTCATCTTCATTTTTGGTCTGCTGCTAAGCATGCAACACAACACTTTTCATCACATGACCTTTGACCAAATGGGTATTATCATAATTATATGTTCTCTGCTGCAATCAAAAAAAAAAAATTACTTCTCACAGGAAAGGCCCATTGCCATCAATGCCTTTGTAATACACTGAGGGAGCTGCAAATGGAGATTCCAGATCAGGCCAGAGTGAAAACGGGATTACGGCTCAAGGCCTAAATGCTTTCCTTCTAATCAGATCACAATACGGTAAGATAATTTATTTCTTCAGGTGATTCTTTATGCTTACTATGCATTTCCAGAATACAAAGCTTTTGACAAGGATTTGTCAGCACTACCATGCCCTTTTCAGAAAGAAGATGTTTCCTAAAAGGTCTCATACTCAGCAAGTTACCAGGACATTTAAGTACCAAGTATGTGAGGAGGGCACTGATACCAAGGATATCACACATCAGTTAACAATTAAGCAAAAATTATTTCTCATTCAAGAAGAGTTAAACCCCCCCAACCCCAAACAAACAGACAAAACCAAAATGCTCCACATCTTCCCGGTCTAAAAGAAACCACTTGTTGCTTCTCCCATGTAATTTATTTTAAATCACAATTTTATATGTCCGCTAAGACCTTTGTTAAACTGGAAATAAATGCATGCCTAACAGATATTCATTCTAAAGTATAAAACTTCCATACACACAGAATACATGTACAAGAACAAAATAGTAATAAGCTGTGGTGGACACTTAGTTATTTATACAAGCACACAGTGAAATTGGAACTAATATACTTGAGAATTCATGGAATTATTTAAGGTAACAAAGGCCTTACATATTCATGGAGCTTAATGGCTTTTGAAACCAGCACTGTTTAAAGAGAACTACTGAAATTTATCCAGAAATTACTATGCAAAAGTATCCCTTCTGGCAATGCTGAGAAAACCGGCAGAGCATTCGGGTTCCAAAGTGCAAACTACATGTAGAGTGATATCTTTTAACTACGTTAATTACTGCACAATTACATAGCCTTCCGTCAGCAAAATTCCCAACGAAAACAAGTTCTGCTTGACTAAAGTCAGCAAGAAAAAACTTGAATATTTGAACAATAACCATTAATGCCCTACACTTACACTCAATAGTAATTAAAAAAAACGCATTTAGCAATTAAAGTTTCAGGTGACAACTATAATTTTCTGTAGAGGCTTTGACAAAAGAACGTATGTGAATAGACAACTTCAAGCTAATCCAGTCATCTCCTAAAATAGATGATTGTAAACAAAAATTAACAGAAAAACTCACAACTCTTTTCCTTCCCTCATAATGAGTAGTTTGTTAGGTTACTCCTATAATCAAATTACTACTTTCCCCAGGACAAATATTGCTCACTGCACAATGTACTCAGAAAATTAATATTGTAAAACATTTCACTAAATAGGAACAATGAAAAAAACCTTTTTATTTTTAATCCAAAATGCCAAAAATAATCTTAAGAAATTCAAACCCAGTGCATTTCATGAGAGCAGCAGCCCAGGAGGGAGCCTGGCTGGCTGGAACCAGAATTCTGGACCAGGAGCCTGCCTGTTCTAGTCTGCCTAAGACTAGAACTAAACTCAGCTCTAAGAATGTTGGTCTCCTTTCAGCTTTCCCTCACTTTTTTATTTGGTGTGTGTTTCTATAAATCAAACCTAATGGAGGGACCAGGACTGGATTAATAAGCAAAAACTAATCAGTAGCCCCTGCTGTACCAAAGATGCTGTCAGTGTTCCATCCTTTGTCAGCTTTACCAACTCCACATGTTCTGCAGTCATGTAGAGTTAAACCAGGTTAAATACACATAATTTTTTAAATACAGTAATTTTTCCATGGGATTCAATGTTGACATAAAATTTAACATAAAAAATGCCCACCCAACCAGGATGAAGAGACTGATGAAATATTCTCTAAAGGACTGGGAGAAGTCTCATGATCGCTGGCCCTTGGTTCTCAGGCGGAACTTCAATTTACCAGGTGTCTGCTGGAAATACAGCATAGCAGAGGGGAAACACGACTGCAAGGATGGCATGAGGTTCTGCAGGGAGGAATTTAGGAGAGCCCAAGCCCAACTAAAACTCAACCTGGCTACTGCCATAAAAGACAATATAAAAATTATTTTATAAATACAACAGCAGCAGAAGGAGGGCTAAATCTCCATCCTCATTGGATGCAGGAGAAAATAATAGTGAGAAAGGATGAGGAAAAGGCTGAGGTACTTAGTGCTGTCTTTGCCTCAGTCTTCAGTAGCAAGACCAGGTGTCCCCTGGGTACCCAGCTCTGAGCTGGAAGACAGGGAGAGGGAGCAGAACAAACTCCCACAATCCAGAAGAAGATTCTCATTGAGTGACCTGCTGTGCCTCTCACACACACACAGGTCTGCGGGGCTGGCTGGGATCCATCTGAAGGTGCTGAGCAAGCTGCTGAAAGAGCCCACAGAGCCACTTCCAACCACTGACCAGCAGTCCTGGCTAATGAGGGAGGTCCCAGTTGGCTGGACATCAGCAAGTATACCTCCGATCTACAAACAGAGAGGGAAGGACAATCTGACCTGATCTCCTGTGACAAGGTGACCCACTTTTTGGACCAGGCAAAGGCTTTGGATATTGTTTACCTGGACTTTCAGTAAAACTTATCTTTCTCCAAAGGCTTCACCTGGAGAAACTGGCTGCTCCTGGCTTGGACACATGCACTCTTTGCTGAGTAAAATAAATGGCTGGTGGACAGGCCCAGAGGGTTGTGAATGGGGTGGCTGAGGGAGCTGGGAATGTTTAACCTGAAGAAAAGGAGGCTCAGGGGTGACTTTCTGGCTCTCCACAACTCCTTGACAGGAAGGTGCAGCCAGGTGAGGGTCGGGCTCTGCTCCCAGGGAACAAGGGACAGGACAAGGGGAAACAGCCTCAAGCTGTGCCAGCAGAGGTTTAGACTGGATATTGGGAAAAAAAAATTCTTCACCAAAAGGGTGGTCAAGCACTGGAAAAGGCTGCCGAGGGCAGTGGTGGAATCGCCAGCCCTGGAGGTATTTAAAAGACAGGTGGATGTGGCACCTGGGGACATGGGTTAGTGGTGAACTTGGCAGTGTGAGGCTAATGGTTGGATCTGACCATCTTGGAGGTCTTTTCCAACCGTAACAATTCCATGATTTCAAACTAAGTACAACTTTTCCTCAATCTACAGTTGATCAGGCCAAGATACTGATTTTTTATTGTGGCAGCTTATGAACTAAAAGCAAGCTGACTGTGGCATGTGCATCATGTGGAAACCTCTTCAGAAACTCACTGTTACACTATTTCATAAGCTGCACCCCATGGAAAGTACTTTTAAAAGCATAGCTGGCAAATGCATGCCAAAATATTTTGGTTTCCATCTAAATCTACACTAAATTCCAATCCTCAGAGACAGGATTTCCACTTTATTTCTCTCTATACACACACACTAAGCTCAAGAACGGTAACATAGTAAAGCGTTGTTAAAGTTTTGAAAAAAGCAAGCCTAGCACAAAGAACTTGACAGTAGGTCTCTTTTCCTCAGAAATTTCTAAAAATCCCAAACATCACTGTGTTCTGCAGTAAATAAAAGATATTTAAGTGAAAACATAGGTTTTTAATATAAATGGATACTAAAACAAATTCAAAGTAAAGCAATTCCATCTTTCTCTAAGCCCACCTCAAGATAAAATAACTCAATTCTAGCAGTGGGTTCTGGAAAAGTATTTAGTGAGGAATGAAGAATTGCAAGACCAAGTTTTGGCAACAATACACAAAATATTGGATAGCTTTTACCTGCATTCACTTTTTTCAGAAACCTTAAGGAGACACAGAACGAACTTATAATATTTAGTACATTTATTTATTTACAATCTAATGGAAGTTTAGAAAGCAAAACCATTTCTAAACCTTTGGACGTTTTGTATTTTGAATCTTCAAATTTTATGTGGGATTATTTCACTTGAATATAAACACTTGGGAAGGAGACAAAAATTACTTGTGAGCTTCTAATTTTAAGGCTTGTAGGGTCGTTACAAAGAATCCTTTCATAAACTTGTATATTGAAATCAAATTGCTTATGAATTGATGTCATGGATTGTTAGTTTCTGCTTCCCAGGCGAAGGGGGTTTGTTCAGCTGGGTTTTTAAATGTTAAACTACTTCCAGGGCTAGGCTAAGCAACCTGTTTCGCTGTAGATTATCTTCACTTTTTGTGAGTATGGTTATTAACTGATGAAGCACTTCTAAACCTGCTCACCTTCTTCCAGATTTCTTCTGCCTTCAGCCAATGTGCCCAAAGAATATGTGCAACAGCAAGGATGTCTACAGCATTTTCTTGAAAAGTCCACAGCTTAGAGCAAGCATCTGTCATCTCTTTCAGCTCATGTTTATTCAATATCCTCTCCCACAGCTGAATCCTCTCCCTGGAGCGTTCACAGAACAGGACAGTTCCAGCTGCAAGGGACCTCCAACAATCATCTGGTCCAACAGCCTGAGCCCTCACCCGAAGTGGGAGCACATTAGGAAGGGCATTGTCCAAGTGCCTCCGAGACATGGACACACCTGGGGCACCGACCGCCTCTCTGGAAGCCTCCCCACTGCCTGGCCACCCTCTCGGAGGGCACGCCTCAGTCCCCCTCTCTCCGAACTGCACAAACCCAAAGTCCTTGCCTGCTCCTCACAGGACATGCCTTCCATCGTATCCATACTGAAGTACGGAATTCCAGCTCCATTTTCATACACACTCATTGTCATTTGAAAGGGATGATTGCAGCTGGTGAATTTTTCACCTTCTACTCAAATCAAAAGATGCGGTGCCTCGGTGTGGCTATGCTGCCACACCAGAGCTCTCAAGAACGCAATGGTTCACAGCCAGAGTACAATTCTCCAGTATGCACAAAAACTGAAACACAATCAGCCAGCATGCTCAAACACTGACAGCAATGCCCCCATGAACTGCTTTTCTAGAAATAACACAGCACATTAAACCCCTTTTTAAGTCCTTTGTTGAAGGAAAAGCAACAGCTCTAGTAACAGATCCAAGGCTACAGCCTTGAAATTACTAGTTTTCACACTGGAGTAATTTGAGTTTGGCTGTTTTGCATCTCAAGATGTGCTTGCACATCTTAAATCCTTCATTTCCAAAGAAATCAAGTTTTAAATACTGTCAGCCCTTAGTGCCAGATTCCAACTGTACTCCTACAAGCAACCTACCCTGCAGCAGAGATTGCTTTGCCCTGTACACATCTGCTACAGCCTTATAATCCAGAGCAAAGTTGAACAGAAGCAAAAGAACTACCCCTGCTAGCAGCATAAATTATTTTAATTACTTTTTCCAAAAGCAAACAAACAAATGGCCCCAACCATTACTGTTGCACAGTCACCTAAAATCAGTTTATGTATGTGCACAAAAATTTGCCATCTTTTCCAGAAGGACTGCACTAAAATGAGAGGAATATTCCTGGAGTCTATGGAAGAATGGGTCAAGATCTGACTTATGTTTCACTGCAGGTGAAAACTTGCCTGACTAGTTAATATTTGAGATCATGATGCCATACGTTATTAGATCAGGAGGTTCAAATTTGGTTCTTTAATCAGGGAAAGTGCCGAATAGGTGAAAACTCTACATTCTAAAACTTACCACAGTTGTTCATGGAAGCCCTAAAAATCAGAATTTAGCCCTATATCATTTTTACTAAGTGGAGGTTTTTAAAGACCTCAGTGTTCCACAAACTGCCTGAGATTTTAGGTCAGCTTTTTTTGTACTAAACTAGCACTATAGTTTAGACATGCTTGATTTTCTTAAAAATAAAACTTAGAACTTTTGCAAATAGAACAGAAGACATACTTTAAGCTAAATCCATTTCCAAATTCTCCTCTGAAAGACATACAAAACCTGAATTTTTATCATTCCAGTGACAAATAGAAAAACCTGCTTTTCTTTTATAGGCATTATATAGGTATGATAAATATTTCTCTTTCTGAGGATCCAAAATGGCTTTTTAAGTATTATGCCCATTCCTGTAGCTCTGATTCAAAGGATGGGAAAGTTTGCTACGCAGTGACTGCAACAAGGTGATCACAGGAAATTTTAGCCTCACGTATGCCAACAAACTTAAGGCAGACACAGATGTCAAATAAAGCTGTCTGAAAACTGTAGAAGAATTCTATAAAAATCACATCCCTAAAAACCTCATGAGGAACATCCACTGCCACTTGTACATGTAAGTAAAAAAATTTAATTCACTTTTCTCTTCAGAAAGTCCCCTGTGATTACTTAGAAAGAAATTTATGGGTATGTAATTCTGTTTCTCCAACCACTCCCTAGAACGGAATTTACATTTTTAATGGTTTAATTGAAAGAGTGGACAGAACTCCCAGAATTCATTTCAGTCCTAAAATAAACACCTAAAATAAATCCGCCACCTGAACAATGAAAAGGAAAAAAGCCTGCTATGTCAGAAAAGCAAAATTCTTCACATTGGTCAATCCCAAACTTTTCAGGACAAAGTAATACAAATCCTAGTGTATGCTAAGAAAGCTTAGATAATAGAATTCTTCATTAAGAAAATCACAAATCACTTAATTTTTATCCGTAAAAATAGTACCACTTCTGGAGACTCAGGTCTGGAGAGCAGGTACCCTTGCTTAAGGGATGCAAAGTGATGAGGGAAGATTAGGGTTGCAAGAGGCCTTATCAGAAAGATAAATCCAACCCTCAAACTTAAGGTATTTATTTATACTAACACCAGCAGGGGTTATTTCCACATAAATCTACAGTCTTTAGAAGTATGAGATAGAAAAAGGAAAAACAACTCCTGCACTTTGAATTTCTGATGCATTCTTACATTTATAAATATCAACGTAATGAAATGTAACAGATGTTAAAATACAGTTTCTGAAAGTCACCTTGAAACACTTTTTAGATGATCTGCCACTTACACTGCACTTAAAGGTAGATTTAGCCCACACGATTTAAAATTTAGAGTCTGTAGCCTGAGACTTGTAGTGTACTCGGGGGAAAGCCATCACACACAAAAAAAACCAGCTGAAAAAGTTCTGAGTATCAAGACTGGTTTAACAAGAATTTTTCTCCTTCATTATTATGACCAAATTAGTTTTCCATGAGCAGAAAGAACTTTCCTGTAAGGGCACTCGAGCATGATGCACTGCACAGATGGACAGCAACAGATTACACACGAGGGTATCAGACCCTACCCGCACAAACCAAACCTCCTGTACCTGAACATGGGCAGGCAGGGCCTGTGAACTTTACATTTAAGGACTCACAAAAAGTGTGTTTCCATCATACCACAAACTTTTTTCCATTTGGTGTTGCAAGCTTTCCTGGAAGCTGAGTTTTCAGTAGGAACCCAGCCAAGCGCTTAGAGAGACACCACACTTAGATACGTGCCTCAGCAGTTCTGTAAAGATTTGGGGAATTACTGCCCTTAAGATTGTGATCCAAGTGTTCCTCTGGACTAGAAATATGCTTCATAGCATAACTGTATTTTGGCACTTCTAAATCTGTGTGGCTGTCATCAGCCCGACAGCATAGAAGCAGCTAACAGTGCCTAGACAGCAGGTACTCTTCACCAAGCTCTGGCAGTAACTGTGTCACTTGGAAAGAAATGTGAAGGAGCTGGCCCCAACAGCCCAAGGTGTTCAAAGACATGCAGAAAACAATCAAGGAGCCCCTAATTAAGTGCAAAAGGACTGAAACTGCACTGAGAGTTCTAGTGAGGCACGGTCTGATCACTGTGCCTCCAAGTCCTCGTGGAGGTTTATGTGTGAACATGACAGAAGCAAATGTGTCACCTGGTATGCTCAGTTTTCAACGACTCCAGGTAGAATCAAACTGGGAGGAAGCCTTAAACTTAATTACAACAATGGTCAGAGAAAGATTTGGACAAAAACGAATCCAAAAGTGACAGACCCTATTTTAATGCCAGTTGTCTCAATCTGGTGTGTACATGACCCACGCACCCCGCAGCTGAGCTACAGTAAAACACCACTTCAGTGTCCCAGACTAACAGCAGAAAGCATTACCTTTGGAACTACTCACAAAGAAACATTGAGGCACAGAGCACAAAATTTATCTCTTGTATTTAATTGTCTTTCTTTCAAAATACTCTTAAGACTCTTAAAGAGGCTCTGAAAAAAGGCTCTGGGATTATGTACCCTTCACTGAGCATCCAAGCATCACCTGTTTGAACGCTACTGTGATCTTCTTCTTTCAGATCCTACCAGCGTGAGGATCACTACTGCACTCAACAGACACTGTCTGCCCTGCAGTCTGTGTTTGAGGATGGTCAGCAGCCTCCTTCCAGTATTATGGAGTGAGAAACTGAGAGCCCCTGAAGGCAAAACAAGGAAGGAATGACAACACTAGCATCAATATTTACTTTAGACATTCAAGCCATGGATGGGGAGGCACTCAGAACATGGTCATACATTTAAAAAATATATATGGAAGAGCAATTTCTGAAGAGCAGAGAGGAAAACAGCCAGGAAGTGCTGAGAACAAAAACTGTTAAGCAGGTCTACTAAAACAGGTGTTCAAGCACTGTGACAAAAACTACCCAAAGTTCCTCTAAAATGCTGCAGTAAGGTGGCAAAAGATGCATTCACGGTGTGCAATTGATAGGCAAAAAGAATCACTAAAATAGGAAAGAAAAATTTTTTATAAGATACACTAGAGTCTCCTGACAAGAACCAAAGCTGCAGAGAGAGTTCATCATGACAATATCCCAGAGCAGAAGGGTGGGCTCAGGTGCTGAGGTATCAAGAGGACACAATTAAACCTATTACTCCTATCAGAAGCCTCAAACTCCTAAAATGTTTAAAGACCAGATTTATAGAAAGTGGTTTAGATGCCTGAAGATTAAGAGAGATTTTCAGGAATACTTCAACACCTAACTCCGTTTACAGTAACAGACACTAGGCGCCCACCCACCTCTGAAAAATCAGACAGGATATTTCACAACTAAAAGATTCTGGACAATGTTTGAAAACTTGGCCATGTACAGTTTGGCCTTGGAAGCAAAAGAGCAAAGAACTCATAGCCAGGATTTCCAAACCTCTGGGCTAGAGAGCTAAACCACGCATTCTCCCATTGACAGGGACACCAGTTTTCTGATGCAGGGAAGAAAGGCACATGGAGGGATGGCAGGCCTCTGCTGCTCCTCTAAACTTCTTCTAAACTCCCCTTTTTTAGCTACCCTCATGCCACATCACTAAGGACATCACAAGCACCGCACACGAGTGTGAGTACTGTGGCACACAGAGGGCTCAGAGGGGTCAGGGAGGCGAGGGGGCAGGTGGAGGCAGGTGAGGGCAGATGAAGGTGTGTGAGCTGCAGTACAGGAGGGCTCGGAGGAGGAGTAAGACAGGCAGAAGCAGGAGAAAGCAGAAGGCAGGTGCAAGTAGGTGGAGTCAAGTGGAGACAGGTGGAGGCAGGTGAGGGCAGGTGGAGGCAGGTAAGGGCAGGTGGAGGCAGGTGAGGGCAGGTGGAGGCAGGTGAAGCTGCAGGCAGGTGGAGGCAGGAGNCAGGTGGAGGCAGGTGAGGGCAGGTGGAGGCAGGAGAATGGCGGCAGGTGGAGCCGGACCTCGCAGGGCCATTCCCGCACCCACGCTCCGGCCGGGCTCTGCCGCCCGCTCGGCGAGCGGGGCTCCTGGCTGTGACCCGGGGCTAGCAGGGCTGTGATCCAGCCGGGATCAGCACCCGTACCGCCCTGGCCTGCCCCGGCCCGTACCCGCTCCCCGCCGCCGCTCCCCGCCCGCCGGCGCGGCCTCACCCGGATGTGGATCCGGGCCCCCCCTCCCCGCGGCCGAGGTCACCTTGATGCCTCCGAGCTGGATTGTCTGTCCTCAGGTGGGTTGCCTCACCTTTTGTAAACGCAACTGATGGCGTCAGATAACTTCTACAATAGGAGTTGCTTAGTGAAGGAAAGAACCTTGTGTTTCGAGCATTGCGTAAGATTACATCACCGGGATAAATATGCATTAGGTAGGCGGAGAGTATGGATTGGATAGGCGGGTCCATGTGAGTTTAGCTTTATAAAAGATGCAAGTTGTTACCACCTGAGCGTGGTTTGTGGAAAGTCTTGCCGTGCGCGAGTATTTATTCTGTAAACTTTCTAAGCTGCTCTGTCTGTGTTTAGGGAGCTCCTAAAGTCGGGAACAGCCTCCGCAGCGCCGGGCGCTGCTGCTCATCCCGGCCGGACTCCGGGCCGCCCCCGCCGCTCCCTGTCCCTGCCGGGCAGCCGCTGGAGTCACCGCTGGGATCACGGCTGGCATCACCCCCGGCGCCCGTGTCGGAGCAGCCCCGGCCCTGGATGGAGCCTCTGCCCCTTGGCCTTTGGTTCCCGGTTAGTGGTTGCGCACCCAGCCCGACCGTAGGCTCCGTGCGTGGCAGAGCACCAGCTGCCTCCCTTCTGTGTCATCCCAGAATCACAGGATCCTGAGGGTTGGAAGGGACCTCTGGAAATCATCCCGTCCAACCTCCTTGCCAAGGCAGAGTCAGGCAGAGCAGGTGACACAGAGGTGGGTTTGGAATGTTTCCAGAGAGGGGAGAATGCACATCCTCCCTGGGCAGCTGTTCCAGTGCTCTGCCACCTTCAGTGTAAAGAAGTTCTTCCTCATGTTGAAATGAAACTTGTATTTTAGTTTATGGCTTTTGCTCCTCGTACTGTCAATGCGTGCCACTGGAAAGAGTCTGGTCCCTCCTCTTGGCACTCCTTTGAGATACTTACCTGCATTAATGAGGTCCCCTCTCAGTCCTCTCTTCTCCGGAATAAACAGGCCCAGCTCCTGCAGTCTCTCCTCATCAGAGATGTGTTCCACACTCATCATCTTTGTGGCCCTTCTCCAATAGCTCCTTGTCTTTCCTGTACTGAGAAGTATCGAAATGAATCAGGAACTGGCAGGACAGTGAGGATCACGCCAGCCCTGGGCTGGGCAGGAGGAGATAAGACTTTGTGCCATTCTCTGAGAGGACATGGCATAAAGAGGCCAAAGTAAGGGCAAGCAGCCGAATTGTGAATGGCACACTGGGAAAACAACAGGTTAATTTCACTACTGAACTTCTTTTGTGAACAGAACAGTGTCACTATCTAGTAGATAGATACTTAACAGTACACTGAAAGTCATAGAATGAAGAAGATGTAACACTATGGCACTGGAACAGTACCTTGCAGCAGTTTTCCTATTCCACAGGTCATGAAGAAACATAAGATCCCAGAATCACAGACTGGTTTGGCTTGCAAAGGACCTTAAAGCTCATCCAGTTCCATCCCTGCCCTGGGCAGGGACACCTTCCACTACCCCAGACTGCTCCAAGCCCTGTCCAACCTGGCCTTGGAAACTTTCAGGGATGGGACAGCCATCTTCTGTCTCTGGGCAACCTGTGCCAGGGCCTCACCAAAATATTATTAAAAAATGAAAAGATATGATGGTGTAGGTTATGTGTCCCTACATTATACCTGACTGCAGTGCTCCCAAAGATAGCTATAGAACATGATTTTTGGAGGGGCATAAATAACATATATCTTTATCAGTTTTCTTCTAAGATACACCATGAAAAAAAAAAGCTTGTGCCTGTGTGCCCGAGCACTATAAAATTTGACAGTTTGATAGTTTTTGAGACATTCATACTCAGCAGACAAAAACAACAATTAGAGGGCTTGTCTTCTGCCTTAGTTAATCTTCTACTGCAGTATTATCCCAGCTGAAGACCATTATATAAGTCAGTCAGATAGTAGAATTTCTTCTTGGATGTAAAAGGGGAAAAAACATCTCCCTAAAAAAAACCTTCTCAATATTCTCTATTAATGTTGGTGCATTCAATAGTTTCTATAAATTTTTAGTCAGTAGTTATTTGGTTGGTTTCTGTAATGCTAAAAGTGAACGTTCAGATTCTCAGAACTTCAGGAGGTTCTTTTCAGGGTGGTGTTCAAACCTGCTCTAAGGCCTAGAGTGCCTGCTCCTGTTTTGTCAATAAACTGAAGATTTCACTTTTTTTTAGTATCAAGATATTATTCTCTTTGTACAGATTAATGTAAATTTGGATTACTGAAGGCAGTAATCCTTAAGTATGTTACGTTTATCAGCAATGTGTTCTTGTATTGCATCTCTGTAACATGTTCCTTTTCTGTTTTAGAATTTGCTATACTGTTTTTGCAGAATTAATAAATGTTTTCTGGGCAAAAAGCCAAGAAAAAGTAGCTCTTACCAAGCTAAATTAGATAATTACAATTTCACTGTCTTTAAAGCACAGCTGTGTCTTTTGGGTTGTGAGGATTAATATTTAGTACACATAACTTTACACTTCTTATTTAAAGAAAACTGTCCCCTCAAAATGCAGACTCCTCTAATTAGCTGATTTTCTCCATTTTGAAATTCAGTAAAAGTAAATGTATTCCTTACTACAATCTATTATTATTATTATTCCTGAGTTTAATGTTTTATAATGGCCATTATCAGATTTCTCTTATTTTTTCCCATGTCCGAATTTGGTAGATGAGAAAAATAAAAACACTTTTGTTTTGATTTTCCACTGAAATGGCTGCATTTATTTTGTATCTTCTATCCTTAATTTATATACAGCAGCACAAGAGGAAAGTGTGCCTAGTACACTAGAACTGTTCCAAAAAAGAATTCAGATATTAAGGTTTTTCTAGTATGATTATGTTTAGCTTGTCCAAAAATCCATTTCAACATCTCTTCCACACAATTTAGATTTTTGTAACACAGGCCTCTGTCTCTGGTTGGGGTTTTTTGTTTATTTGTTTGTTGGGTTTTTTTAAGGCTGTAATTTTTGAAATATCTGTATTTTTGGTTTCCTTGGGGTTTGATGTGGTTTTGTTTAGATAATCATCATCCCATCTTCCCTACTGAGTTGCCACACTGTAGCTCTGGAAATAAGCTGCTATTGGTGAATCTACTTTGACTTTTACTTCATCTGGCCTGCCTCAAGGCACCCATGGGCTCACTTTGAAAATCTCCCTGGATAATGCCCCTTATATTTTAGGAGTATTTCCTGTTGTAGCATGCCCTAAGGAAATAGGGCCAACATTTTCTTACTGTCCAGCACTGCATTTCATTGAATACCCCGATTTGCTCAGACCATCAGTATGAATTGTTGGCATTTTTTCCAAAGCAGTATTGATTCTTGACAGCCACGTATTTTGGGAAACTGAAGGGCAAAGAAACAAAACGGAAACAAGAAAATCCATTTGTCTCAGTCTCAGACTCATTCCTTGAACAATTTAATAAGTGCAAATTCAGCAAGTAAAGAAAAAAGCAAGAGGAGGAAACACATTGCAAACTATACACTGATTACAGTTTTTAAAAGGAATCAGGAAGAAAAAATTTAATGGGAGGCTTGTATTTTGGCTTAAGATTGAACGTAGTAAATAACAAAACGTTGATTATATTTTTTAGCTGTGCTCAGCTTTAAACTATGTTCCTCTCTAGAGCTTTATGAAATATGAAAAAGAACTTTCATAGTACTGAAAAACAGAAGGTCCAGTATAATTGCACCCAAAATAGTTTGAACCAATCTAAGACAAAAAAATATCTTAATTTGGGCTAAATGTTATTGTTTTGTCTCCTAGAGAGCAAAGTTTATAGAGATTCCTGTCAGTTCTGGAACTTTTTTAAAATTCATTCAGCCTTACATGGTAACACTGGGTGGTTATAAATAGGTGGGTGATACCCCCCTTCATCTGAGCATTTTTTGTGTGGTATGAAGCCAGTCATATTTGTGGGTCTTCCAAAGGAAACAATGTTTGTAATGCTGTTGGACTGGAGGCTTTTTTTAAAATCCTGGTAGAGAAATAAGCAAAACCGCTGAACAAGCATGATTTATAAAGTAGATATGGATTGATTTACCACTATTAAATGCCATCATTAACCTACAGGGCTGACTTCCTTACTGAGGGAAGTTGGTGATAGAACACAACAAAATGAAGTATTTACTTTCCTTACCCTGAGGCAGATGGAGACAATGGGGTGTGGGACAGTGAGATTCTTCATATGAAAGGTAACCACTTTTTTTTTCAAACAGAGCCAAGGCTTAGGGAATCTGAAGTCTTTATGATCTGTTGTTTGGTGATCAGCAGGGAAGAATGGGCCAAGTTCATCTTGTTGCCAAACTACCATTTCCACGACAAGAAGCAACGTCCTCTCTCATTCTTGTGGTCACTATTAGGAGCAAGGTCCAGTCAGTTTGAAAGGGCAGGAGAAGAAAATGCTGTGTTAACCGTGAAAGTAGCCATCATGTGTAGGATAATCATGTGTAGGCTGTTTCATCAGCTTAAATCTCTGATTTCTACCCCATTGAGGTACCCGCCTACTTCAGTCCTCACAACTGGCCATAAAGCAAAAAGCGTATTTGTTGGTAGACCACAATCCAGCTTAGAAAAATTCTGCCACCCTTTTCTACCCACTGAAAAACCCACAGTCAAGGCATACTATACTTGTTTGCCTTTCAGGGTTTTATAGGTAAAAACATAGAAATCACTGTCATTTCCTTTCATGAAAATTTACTAAATGTAGACATTTTAAACTCCTGCTGTTAAACAAAAACCACTATAGAGTAATGTTTCTCCTCTACCTATTATGATCTATTTCTCCTTTTAGATGACAGTAGCAGAACCAAGAGGCCACATTCTAAAGTGTTTTTTTTCCCATTTATAGAATCTGTTTATTGGCAGAAATGCTAAGGTTTCTCCAGCTTCACCAAGAATCATTCTGGTAACATGTTGTACTGTACCTGCCATCTCGAGTCATGCAGTCCTGTCCTTGCAGTCAGTTGGTAGTATCTGCCTAACTAACCTCTAATTATCACAGCTTTTGTGCATCTAAATACACTGTACTGGGTGGCTTGGTGTTTTTCTGGCTTGAGTGTTTTTGTTCTAAATATTTGATCCTGCTGTTTTTTAAATCCTGTGGAAGTACTTTTGAGATTGTAATCAGTGATCTATTTTTCAGCTACCTTTTTTCTTGGTTTAATTGATTTATATGTTAAGTGCATTTGTATAAGCAGCAATGCTACACTGGAGATGTCTTTATGAAATAATGTTAAAAGGTTTAAGACAGATTTTTGATTCACAAGCGCAACTCTTTTTAAATCAACTTTTGCTTACATCTGCAAGAGCAATTTATGAACGGTGCTCTTACTTCAAGTAGTATTTTCCTACCGTATTTTAGCTTCCCTTATTTAATGTTAGAATAAATAAATATTTGAGTTCACAGAAATTCTAGAGTAAACAATATTGCACAAAGAAGTCACCTAGTTAATCACAGAAAACTGCACAAGCGCTGGGAGAATGGTTTAGCTGTGAGGGAAATGTCCAAGTAGTCCTTTTTAAAGCCATTATGAGCATACTTGGGGCACTTAAAGTCAGTCAAACCTCACCAACAAGAACTAGGGCTGGATTCTTCAGCTGGCAGGTAATGTACACACATATTGTGGGCATTTGAAAGGGTGGACAAACAAGGTCCATAAATTCTCTCAACACTAAGGCTAAGAACTCTGAACTTTACCCAACAGAAATAGTTTTGGAGGACAAAAGTATTGCCACTTGAAAGCAATTCTATTTTCACACTTGGCTTTTTTAGAGCTTCAGTATTCAAAGCTTCTATGGATCAAACTGAAACATAATTTTATTTATAACAAAATCAGTGTCTTCTCTGCAGTGTTGCCAAAATACATGAAGTTAAGCAGATGTTGTGGGCTAATGCCCAGTAGCAGAAAAATTCAATGGGCCAGAAAGTTTCCTAAAGCTTTTGGTCATCTTTCTAAGTTTTTGCTGTGTTGTTGTTTTTCTGCATTTATTTTAATTCTACTACATACTTGAAAAGAAAATGACAGGCTTTGCAGCACTACTGCATTTATCCCATCGGCGTTGTTTTGTGGAGACTAACTCAAGAAATAAGAGAGAGTTAAATCACGCCACTTCCTTACATTTAGTACCTCTACTCAGAGTACCAATATTTGAAAGACAGAGCTTTATCATAAGAATTTTGGTTGTTTATTACTATTTTGCTAAAATTACTAAGAAAATTTATAATAATAAGTTTGCTGTGTTAATAGTAATGACTTGATATGGACATTAGGTAGTCTAGGAAGTCATGCAGTCAGTCCTGAACTTCCCTTAAGCAGGAACTGGCACAGTTCCCTTCAAGCTGTGGAAATCCAGAGCTAAATCTCAGAATTTCTAGAATCTCGGAAATGTCAGGTAAGTGATCCAACAGCTAAAAAGGTGGGTGTAAAATTTTCCAGAGATCTTGCATGAGCAACTACTCCAGTTACTCAGGGGCCGAGCTGGAGCCCCAAAGAAGGACAAAGACTATTGTTTGGGAACAGCTGCTCGGAATTGTGTGTCTTACTGTGCAAAGCTTGTCTCTAGTACAGTAGTTGAACCAGATGCAGTGCCATATTATTCAGTCCTGGAATCCTCTCTGACCAAACTTGCTGGAACCAGGTACTGCCTCAGATTGTTCAGCATATTAGTATGTAATTCCTTATGAGTGTCTTAATATCCACTGTTAAAAATAGCTTGCAATAAGATACTAAAGATCTTCAGACTGAGAGTCTGAACGCAATCCTGGAGTTATTTATAACAGCCTATGAATTTGTTATGTTTGAGACAGACGCAGGCAAACAGCCAGAAAGGTTCTGGAAGAAAAAATCCTCAATTAGTTCTCGTCATAAAAAGTGTGCACCTTTTTGTGAGACCTGGACTTTGTCAGCAGCAGTGGCTGTACCCATCACTGTTGGACAGCTCTTAGCCAGGGAATGGCATTCCTTCCACTGGCAGTCAGAGGGGACTGACCATTCCTTTCTCCAGCAGTAATCTGACGGTGCCGGGCCATTGCACCACCAGGAATGTCATATCCATGTCTACATATAGTCAAAGATCGAGCTTGAAATTACAGAACTAAAAGGAACACGTATTCCTGTTCCACTCCTCCTTCCTGTATGAAGACATATTTTTTCCATCTCTTCACACCAAATTTTAGGGAGAATGATCTGCCTCTGGAATGAGAAGCAATCAATCATTTCTGCTGTTTGATCACTTGCAAAATACCTTCAGCAGGATTTGTTCGTATTAGAGTTCAGAATAATTTGTTTAAAGATGCAGATAGCTGAAACGTAGCAATGGACAATTATATTTCTCTTTAGTTCAAAGATAAAATTAATCACTATTTTATTAAAGTGGCTTTAGTGCTGCTAAGTGAAATGGTTTAGCCAAGAATTTGTGTAACAATGTAGTTTTGTTTCATTATGGAAGGGAAAATTATGGAATGAAGATCTGGAATAATAACGATTTCCTAAAATTCTATAAGAGAAAAATCATGACAAGCATACAGCAAAAGTTTTGTGTAATTTTTTTTCTCTGTGCAACCACATAATCCTTTTCTGGGGATAACATCATAGTAATAATTGTCAAACAAATACATGATTACTGTTCTGATCCTGATTATTCATTCATATACTAGAGCTTGTTTTTCTATTTAAAACACTCCCAAGTAATTCAGCTGCTATGCAAAAATTTAATTAAAACCATAAAAAGATAGTTTGGCTAGATATTTTTATTGACGGTAGGTAAAAGTTTGCTAATGTGCAAGAGTATCAGAGAAACCTCCTGGCAAGCAAAGAATTACAAGTAGCATTGGAGACTTTTGATACTAATAAATTACATTGTCACAGGGGGAAAATGAGTGAAAAAGACATCCCTAATGTTTCTTTTTTTCAAAAAAAATTCATTGAGCAGACCTGGAAATTGCTGAGCAGGTTGTAAGTGCTACCAACTTTTACTGCTTTGAGAGGGAAAATCTTCTGTTGGTGCAGCTATCAAGATACTGCCACTTCAAAATAACCCATCCAACATAAATCCCTGTTAACCATTTTGCAAGTATTTTAATTTCAAAAAAAGTAAAATATTTGCTGTGCTATAAACTAAGATTCTTGCATCTAACCCTCAGAAAGTGCCATTATAACATCAGAAATGAACCTCTACTGATGATCTGCCAGTGGTATTTGAAATGCTTGGCAATTATTTTTACCAAAGCAAGCAATTAAAAAAAAAGGATCATTGGATTTCTGGAGAGATATTTAAGTAGGCAAACTGTGATGGCCACTACTGTTGGTGGTTTTCATGAACCAATATTTTCATTTCACTAATGAGCAAAGGAATATTCCTGTGAGGAACACTGCAGATGGATTCACAGCCCCAGAAAGTTGGGTCCCAATGTTTTGTGTTATCGTACCCATTAAGATCGTAGAATCACAGAATGGTTTGGGTTGGAAGGGACCTTAAAGACCATTTATTTCCAAACCCTCTGCCACGGGCAGTATTAATAATTGCATAGAATTACTTTGGGCAATCAAGGAATTTATGAGAAAGTGTTGAACACCTGGCATGGCCTGAAATGTTGCAATCTCTCAGTTTACTTACAAGATGTTTGTGAAACAACTTACTCTTATAGATAAAATTTGCATTTCTCAGTTGCAGAAAAGTTTATTAAACCTTTAAAGTAGTGGAAACATCTGTATTTTTGAAAATATGTACTAAGAAATGGCTCCACATGTTAAAAAAATTAGCTGAATTCTTGCAGAATTACTCAGGAGAATTTTTAGCTTAATCCACTGATCCACCTTTTAGTACACTACATACATTAGACATAACATTATTTATTAGCATATTATAATGGAATATCACACCAGTATATTGTTTGCATGAGTGAAGAAAGCAAAAATGTATTTCTAAAATTGAAGATTTCATGATTTAAACAAGAGTCTTGGAGAAGCAGTTGTGCTGGAAACGACCTGGGAATTCTGGTGGACAACAAATTGAGCATAAGCCAACAGTAGGCTCTTGTGGCAAGGATCTTAGTTTCTAGTGTAGCAAACATTTTACTTTTTCTTTTGTAACTAAAATACTTGCTAAATTGTCAACGGGGTTTTTTGTTTTTTTTTTTTGAAGTGGCAATAGCTTGATAGCTGCATCAACTGTATCAACCGAGCAACTGGGTATTGCCAGCAGCTTGAGGGGTGCTTCTGCACAGATCTGGTTTTATTAATTGGGATTAGTGGAATCACTGGGAAGTTTCATGTTAGAGTGATCTCAGACTATGAAAAAGGACTGTGGTAGCTGCTCCTGCTGACACTCAGCAGGTACTTTTCTGTTCTGTGAGTTATGGGCTAAGTATTAGGACAGCCCTGAAGTTCTCATTGTGCCAAAACACTGCTTTCTTTGCAGCTGTGTGTGGAAGATTTCTTCTTCCAATGCCCCTAAGCAAATAATCCATCATAGTGGTTTTGTGGCCTATAGTTGATATGGAAACAGGACTTGAGTCTTAAATACAACAGAATCAGATCTTGTAACACATAATCACCTCAAATACTCAGTTACTATCAAATGTCTGTGTATTGCTAAAGGAAGGGGATTTCTGCTCATTTGTTAGAGAATGAATGAATGACTCTATTGTTAATTAGAATCAGATTGCAAAAAGTGTTTGCATTTCTGTGAAGAAACTTCAGTTTGAAAAGTGGCTGTTCAGTCTTGCCCACAGTTTTGTGCACATACTTTCTGAAGTCAGCAAGTGTTGGCGAGCACTATAGCACATAAATGACACATGCATGTGCATCTAGGGGCAGGATCGACCCCACAGGCTGTAAGGCTTGCCACCACCTAACCCTTCACATTCCATGGACACCGTAGTGATAAACCCAGTTCACACTCATAAGAGTGCCTGCACTTTTTAAAATTCATCGTTAGTAATGTTCTTCTACATAGCTTGTACATCTATTTGTAAAGCAATATGTAGGTGATGTACGTTTTCTATTCACTCAGGTTTACTTTATGATGGTTTTCAATTTATCATGGTATTCTAACTAGGTTTATAGAAAATTCATTTTCAGTCATGCCAAGGAAATTAGCAAATGTATGTAGGATAGGAATTTTCACCAGATAATTGTTTAAATACCTGTTTTCTATAGGATGATACCTATTCTAGGTAGTAGTTTGCCCTTCTAGTGTGTCTATATTTTTGTGTTTCACAGAGATACGAAAGACCTGAAAAGGTGCAGCCCCTGGAGTTGTGCACAGACTGCCCCCATAGCTTATGTTTAGACTCATCCTGGGCTCAAACAGTTATAAAATTTTCACAGTAGGATTTTGGATTTGCCAGTTTTTCCATATGTGCTGCACCTTTCATGACTCCTCATCTGTGCTCACCACTGCAAACATCTACATTACACCTGTGCAGTCAGCAGGGTTTGCTCTACAGGACCTGCAGTGATGGTCTGAAACTGAAGTGTGTGTAGGATCCGCAGCTGTGGCAGTGGGATTTCCAAAATCCACCTTCTTGTTAGGGTCCGATGCCCTGTGATCTCACACCGTGAGTGCATCGTGGGGGCTGTGGCTTGGCTTACCTGTTTCACTTGTGGTCCTGCCAGTGAATTACAGGGGCTCAAAAATTACATCATGTAGGTTATATCCACCCTGCTTTCCATGGAACAGGCAAGTGTTTTCCTGCAGGGCTGGTTGATGCTGAGGATCCGTATGATAAAATATTAAATTCTTCACTTTTTAATCTTGTACTGTATTCTCCTGTTGCACCCAGATCAGAATCATATTCCCTCTGTGGCCTTCTTTGTTCAGTGGTTAGAGGAAAACTTCCTTTAAATACTTTTCTCCCAGGCTCATGTAGTTCCCTTCTATATTGTAATTCACTAACCCGCTTCATGTGAGAGCTACGTAATCCTATAAAGACTCCCTCAGGAGGCACAAGTGTGTTTCATGCCTAACAGATTTTTAATAGAACTCTGAGATTATGTTGCTATTGAGTCATGGTGGAAGGACATGGCAAGCTGATACGGTTTTTGGAGGACTGGAGCCAGGACTAATTAATTCAGCCATGCCCGTTACCTTCTGTAACAATAGACCTGAATCATAAATCAGATCCCAATCCTCTGCTCATGTTCCTTCTCCAGCACAGAGTTTCCCTGCCAGTGAGCATGGTGGTATATGCTGAAGTTGAGTCTGAACATGCATTTGCACACAGACAGTAAAGCTGTTGCAGAAACTACGTTTTAAGCTTGAGGTTGTGCACACATGACAGTGCAGGTGTATCCCAAGGAACCGGGAAAGTTTGTGCTCTGGTATGGGGCCTGCTGATGGAAAACATCCTTTATTCAGGAGATGGCTGTCGTTCTGAAGTCCACTGACAAATTTCAGGTCTACTGCTTTGTTCTAGCAGGTATTGTAAGAAGCCATGAGAGTAATTATGTGGTACTGATAGAATCTATCCAGCTTCAGGAGCACAGGACCAAACCTGTTCTTAGTTTTGGGAAAGGATACATTCTCAGGGATTCCATTTTGTTTAGGGTGGGTTGGTTTTGGCTTTACTCCAACAAATATCCTGAGGTTTGACTGAAGTCAAAATTTACTTTTTTTTTAAAAACAGCACATTCATTAAGCACATTCTTTTGAAACAAATATTAAGACTTACATCAACACTGCCAGTTATGATTCTTTTGTGCAGCAAATATGAAATGAGAGAAGAAAACCCCATGAATCATGTGTAGACAGTGTCTGGTTGTGTCAGATTGGCAGTGGCAGTCATGGCTTCTTATCAGGGATTTGAAAGGAGAGGAATTATCAAGTTATGATAGTCATACCATGGACATCCCCAGATAATATTCAAAGGCAGGGGTTTTAGTGGGAAAGTGCTTATGGATTCCAGAAATGAGTAATAATCTTACTCTGCTCTCTACTGAAATTGAAGAATCTTCAAAATATTCATGTTCTATATTTTTACTTACCTTTAATTTTAGTTATTTTTTTCTCTTTCCTTTATTTATTTTTTTTTGAATATCCTGCCCACAATCCCACAAAAGATGCTCTTCTTCTGTGTAAAGCTTATAAGTAGAACAAGGCATTTGTGAGACAGGCAAGCGGCAGCTGCTGTTTTTCTGTACTTGGTTTGTCTTACCATCATGGAACTGGAGTATTATTAATTATGATTAATTAATGATCATCCGATTATGCTGCCCTGATCAACCTGAACTATCAGTGGTTTAGCAGTACATAACATGGTGCTGTAATAATAATGATTATATCTACCTACTGTTTACAACATTTATTTACTCTGTGTTTCCCTTACAAATTACTTTTAAGTCAATGCCATTCTCATAGACAGGTAGAAAAGGAAACATTTGATGTGTGGGTATGGGTGTGCCATAATAAGGATATTTTATATTGTTAGACCATTCTCTAAGTAAACTTCAGGGGTTTTGAGCTTAAGTAAAATAGATAATGAAATATGTTGCCACAACTCTAGTAAAATAGCTTCATTTTTTCAATTGGAAGGGAAATATTCTTATGCTAGAAAGAGGTATACTGTTATTCATATTGCATTTAACAGTATTCATGTGTAATTGCTTTCCTTGGTTGCTCCTACAAGGCTTTCAGGGAGCAGTAAAAGAGAAAAACACTATCAAAACATGGTTACGAATCATTATATTTAACTACTAGTATTTCAAGTTCATTCTAGAAACACATTGAATTTCATTCACTTTTGCACATGGCACATATAGATTTTTGTTTCCCCTGGAAAACAAAATAATCAGGCAGTTTGTGAAATGTTTTAAAACAAATCTGAATTGCAGTTTCCTTTTCTCAACCCATTTTGTATTTTCAGTGGAAGCGTTATCAAGTTACATTTCATTTTGGATGCATGGAAGCAAATTTAGCAACTGCTTTCTACCAAAATAAACAGCAGAAGAGGTGATTTGTCATGGAATTATCTACTTAGCCCATGCTGTTATCTGTGTAGAAGATGTGTCTGAATGGCTTCCGTAGAGCTTGAGAATGCAGCATTTGTCTGCAAATATTTTAGTTGAGGTTTTAATTGAATATAAACATGAACTGCATGAACTTTGGCACTTGAAGGACTCCTGAGAAAAAACTACCACCAGGAACACAGGAGTGTAAGTACTCATATATTGTAAGGATATTGCATCAAAGCTGTCGCTTGGTAAGCAAATCAGCCTTTCACTTCTGTCTCAGAAACCAACAGGATGCTATCTAAGTGTGTTTAGCCAGCTGAAAGCTATCAGAGAGTTCCTCCAAACAAACATTGTTTGAATTAATACGTTATTTCCAAACGAGTTACATTGGCAAGGTATAAGGTAACATGTGGTTTAGAAAAATAAACCTAAATAAAATGAAAACAGAAGCAGCAGAAACTCTGTTTGAGTCTTCTATGAACTCTGTGGATTTCATCTCATATGGCAAATGACCGAAAATTAGAAGCAATATTCTGAGGAGAAAAGGTCAAAACACAGAGGGAAAATTTGAATATAGTGGAAGCACCCATTAAGTCTTAGTTAAGTGTGGAAGTGTACATTTGGTAACGTGTCAGTGAAATTGCTATACCTTGTTATACAGGTATTTTTCAGTTCTCATGGTCCTACTGGCACCTGTTTAAACAAATTCCCTTACATTTGAGACCTTATTCAAAGACCAGCAATGTCCATGGGTCATTCCTCTGATTTGTAATGGCCGAAGGTGAAGATTTGGAGAAGCTGAGAGTATTAGCTGTAGATCAGGGATAACTGTCTGTCAGTCAGGCTAGACTGCAGTCACTTGGGTTCTCTGCAGGTTCTCCAGTCCTGCCTTGCTCAGCTTTAGTTCAAGGTGTTCTTTGATAGAGCACTTGTTGCTCAGAGACTGCTCGTGCTGGTATCCCTGAGTTATGAATAAAACTGGACTGTGAAAATTACAAGAAATTCCCTAAGTGCAGATTATAGTTTGTTTTGGGTTTTTTTCTAACCTGAAAGCATGGTGAGGATGCTGATAGGTGAGGTTTAGCCATAACTGGGGAATAAAGCTGCAAGTCCACATTTCTTTCAAGATACTTTTTCTGTGCAAGTGCAGCTCATTCAGAAAGATCTGATCTTTGGAGCTGCAGCTTGCAGGATCAAACCAGTAAATAGTGCAAGAAGAATGGGAGGTGAGAAACAGGACATACCTCCCTTTCTTATATAAAAGAATATTAATGTGGGAGAGTTCAATGGAACAGAGGTTTTACTGGACTTCACTGATTTTCTGTTTGCATGTGAACTCACATTGATAGTAAACAATAATTTCTAAAACCTGCGCAAACACTTAAATTTTGAAAGGTTCACTGAAAAGAATTTATATGCTCTGAAAGTTGCTACTAATTTTTTTTTTTTAAGAAAATCACAATACTTTAGTATTTTTCATTTGGTGGAACCTGTTGCTCGATGACTTGACATCTTTAGCATGCAGTAGATACCAGAGCTCGGTTGCTGATAAATACATAAAAGCATGTTTGTTAAGAACAAGGCACAGTGCGGTTTTCAGGACCTTTTTGGACTTTAATTATATCTATTAAGCTACAAAAATTTCCTGTTCTCCATTTCTCTATGAACTGCATTTTTTTTCATGGCCACAAAAGTAGACAATACAAGTGGACCCTCAAAATGATCTGTAAGAAACCATCTTTTTAAGCAAAAGAATTGTGTTTAGTGTTCTTAATTCATAGTTATGTACAAACCAAATGGATATTTATTCTTTTTTAAAACACCTTTAATCTTCTCCATATAACATCTCCTACCACAAAGCTGTTTTCAAAAATTAATTGGATCCATTGATGAGAAATTGTGCTTTAAAATTCTTAAAATATTAACATCTATTGTAATGTAATTTAATCTGTTGAATAAAAAATGCTTCTTTCCTCTATCAAGAAATAAAATCAGTGAAAATATGTTTTGTTTTGTTTTGGTTTGTTTCTGAATAATCTTCCTTGTTTAATAACACCACGAACTGGTGAAGGATTAGTGAACAAAAGTTGAAAGAGCAGTTAAAATAAACAAAGAAGGAAGAGGTGTAAAGCTGTATAACCCAATTTCCTTCAAGTTGTTCACACACTCTTACGCGCCTTTAGGTCTACTTGGAGTTACACAGCAGGTACTAGAGGAGACTGACCCCTCGACTTCTGATTTGCTCTAACTTTTATTCTGAACTAAAGTCTAGAGGGAGCTGAAGTTTTGTTTGAATTTATCTGTACTTATCTAAAAAGTATCTTACTGTCCAAGCTGTAGGCATGCCACTTCCTTTCCCTGATATATTTCTCCCCCTGGAATCAGAGGATAGAAATATGTGTTCAATAAATTTTCAGTGGAGCTGTCCTTGGGAAACATCTTAGTGTAAATGACTATGAGAAGGTTAAGAGAGTGTATTTCCAGTGTCCTCTTATCCTTCCAGATCCTACCTCCTTTATTTTTTGTACTTTTAATCTTAATAGAGCTCTCTTGTACAGGCTAGATAGCATGATCTGCTGAGGAAGCTAGTGATCACAGGATGAGAAAACCCAGGAAATTACAAAGAAAGGTGTTTTTTTGTCAATGCTGTAATTATTTATCCAAGCCTTATAGGCATGGTTGTAAGTCCACCCAGTTTTTCCATACCACTATTTTCACACCGTCTTTTTGAGAATTTAAGAACTGTCTGGGAAATAATTTAAATAATTTATCAAGCATGGCACTTTTATGAAATCTCTCTTCCATTTTGGCTTGTATTAAGCATTCATTCACTTTCATCACCTCCTAAATGATATATTTTGGAGAAATTTAGATCAACCCATGAAATTAGATTAAATTTCCAGCATCTTCCTTCTAGATCTCATTTTGATACTGTTGCTTTTTTAAATCTTCCTTTGGTTACTGTGGTGTGATGAGTGCATAGGTAATTCCATGTCATCTAGGACATGTACTGTGCTAAGGCAAATTTTTATGTCAAATACTTCTCTCTGCATTTAAAGAGGTTGAAATGGCCTTGGAATGAATGAATGGATTCCTTAGAATTGTACTCAGCAGCAAAAATTGTAGCCAATCTTTATTTTGTAATCAAAAAACTGTGACAGCTTCAGCCTGAATGTGATGTTTGACTGCCCTGTCCTGCTCTCCAGAACACTGGTTTGAGTTGTATCTTCCTTTTTTGGAGAAGTAAAACATACTAAATGTATTTAAGCATATTGCTGCCATCATATGGCTACATACTTACTTGTCAGAATGGTGTAATGAAAGCAGCTCCCCATCTGAAAAGAAAGGTTTTTATGTAAAGCTGCACAGTGAAGCAGTAATGAGTGTAACGATGTTTCTAATCCTATTTCATGTTTAGGCTGTAACAGCTCTGCCTGTCTTGGAGTGTGAAATACTTGTCTCCCGAAGCTAAATGAGTAAGATCTGTATGATCCATACAAGGTGACATAGAGATAATGTACATAAATATTAGTCAGAAAATAGACCGTGGGAGAGAAGTTAGTGGGAGTTTTGCCTGAATAATGAGAGAATAAAAACTAGGAAAAGCTGTCAGAACTCATCCCAGGTGGTTACAAAAGTAGTTGTGTCAGTGTATTACAGTAATTTAAATCAAATTCATTCTTCTTTTGTCTCTGATCATCTCCTTTTTGGAGCTTCTCATGCAACTTCCATCAGTTCATATGTTGGCAGTCTTTGACTGATTTTTAAAAAAATGAAATAAATTGTCATTCCAATCTCAGGCCTATATTTGTGCTGGCAGGCACAAGTCATGTTCAAGCAAACTCTCTTTCCTTTCTCCTTATTCGTCCCATAAAGATCATAAGCACAGTCAATCTGGCAAACACAGTAACAGTGTGGCTAGTAAGAAAAAAAGAAAGGGTGGGGATCGGAAAGGAAGAACATACCCGTATGAATATGTTATATAAAAACTTCACTTGGGGTACGGAGAACTAGTGCCAAAATTAATGCAAATTTTGAACACTTTTGGGAATAATAACTATCAGTATGATGAAAACTGTCAGTATTTGAAGAAAAAATTGCTTTTGTCTTTTAGCTTCCAGTAGTATAAAATTTCACATGATCAGACCTGTTCAATTTACCTCAAATCATCCACTGTGCATTAATTTTTACCACATATTATTATTTATTTTTAAATCATTCCATAGGAAGTGACAAACTTAAGGTTAAATTAGATGGTTCATAGGGTTGCATGAAATATAGCTTAGACAACTTACTCAGCCATTATAAAACAGATGCCGACTCTATAATCATAATAGAGGAAAATAGCAGAAAAAAGAAGTGATAGGAAGGACAATAATTAAGTATTCTGGTCCATCAGTATAATGAACTTTAAAAAGTTTAAAAACACATTTATGCAGCATAAGGGTCTATCATTTCCAGGTGAGCTGCTTTGGATTGGTCCAAAATTCCAGATCAACAGACCAGTGTATTCAAAGGGGATTTTAATCCCAAGTGAAACTGCCAGACTGCAGTAGACAACAAAGATAAACCCAGTTCTCACATATATTGGAAACAGATGTTGAAAGGATGTAACAGTTTTATAAACATGAGTTTGGAATTGCTACATTGCTCATAAGTGATGAAATAACAAGTGCAGATTCTCATAAGTTCTCAGGGTTTTATTGGTCCAAAGGAAGGAATGACAGAAATAAAAAACATCTCTCTGGTGGTGTGCTCTCCCTGTGGAAGGATTTCCGTCGCCTTTCTTTTTTCAGTTCAAGGGGTTGCAATCTGAAACTGGTTTTGCACCTCCCACTGCCCAAGGACAATGTAGTGGCCCAGGCCAGGCATCTTCTGTGTCACAGGTATCTTCAACATTTGTGTTTAATGAGACTTACAGGGAAGCACAGGAGGAAGTCTGTAAACTGTCCCGCTATCCCTGCCATATATCATAGGAATATCACCCCAAATCTCCGCAAAATCCCACTCCTGTGGCAGTCAGCTGAGTACTTCTGGCATACAGTGGGGGTCAGGAGGAGAGGAAAGTGGCTCATTCTGAAGCTGAGGCATGTCAGCAGAGGATGCTCCATGGGTAACCCGCTGTTCTTCAAGTCAAGAAGGATTTTCCAAGGGTATTTCCCCTGAGACAACCTTTGGTGACTTGGTGACTTGGGCCAAAAATACACAGTGTGTTTACTCAGGCCGTGAGAACCCAGGCTCTCGAGACTCACAACCAACACCTTACAGCCAAAATCAATTCCTTATATTCCAGCTAGGAATCATTCCACAGCAAGGAACACCGGGGGCATATATTGCTGCTAACAGCAGCAGATCTTCTTTGGGTGCTGTGTTTTGTAAGATTTTGGGTTGCACCCAGTCTAGTTTACTTTGAAGTAATCCAGTCCTGAAGTATGAAAGCGGGGATCCTATCAGGAAATTCCACAAAGGTGATGTTTCAAGCGTAGGCAATACAGCATTTTTGGTAGCTTCTGCTCCATGACCAGAGAGCAGCTGGTATCCAACATAACCACAGGTTTGCAAACGTAAGTAAGAAACAGTGAAGCAATGAAAGATTTAGGGGTTTTACAATTCGGTTGCAATGCCCAACCATGCCATCAATTTAATCCCTGTTGAACTGGATGAATCAGCAGATTTCATCCTTCTGCAGTTTCCCCACACTTTTGGCAAGGCACTACTACACTGATGGTTGGAGGAGTGATAAAATCGTGATAACATCCTGGAAACAATGCTTGGATCCTAGGTACCTGCCTCTCACCCAGCAGTCTCAAATACACATTGGACAGGAAAGATGACAGTGCAGATCTCCAATGTAGTCCCTCCCCAGAGAGCCTTCAGGTGAAGGAAATGAATTTTGCACGAGATATTCAGGGAAAAGCAAATTAGGAGAGAAAATAGCAATTCAAAAGCAATGTTCACAACTGTTGTGTAATAAACTAAATAACTAAACAGTTAGTGAGATGTGGAAGAGGAGCCTTGCAGTGGTACCATAGCCCTGAAGTTATAATTCGGTCTCAGACTGATGGAACCAATGCAATTTCCATCCCATACCTGCGCAAATAAAGGGACTGAGAAGGATCAAGGGGCTCTGAGATAAGTAGATCTTTGGGAATTTTCTTTGCCATGGGTTTTGATGTGATTTTAATGAAAAATGGAAGGCAAATAATAGGATGATAATTAATCAAGTCACTCAACATCTTGTCCATCTTTCTTTGTTACAAAAAACTGGTTATTGCACATATCACACACAGGTAAAATTGAGTTAAAAGCCTAAAAAGTTCTCATAGGATGGTGAAATCATAAAGTACTTCAATGAAGGGACTGTCAGAGTTTTGTGTCCATTGAGATTGTGAGATTAAAGACCATATTGTTTTTTATTTTCTCCAAGGAATCTCTGTCTCATTGAGGACACAGGGTGGAGAGACTTCAGTTAATGAACAGGCATCTATAATACAGGGTTTTGTTCAGCATGTGATTTAGTGCCCTGTTTATTGCAAGCACTTGGATCTCTGATGTAAACCCAGAATTGTTCATTTCTCCCTGGCCTATTTTGTTTATATTCATGCCTACACTTTATGAATGCTTCACAAGTATTTCTGGTATAATTTTCACAACACAGCCTCAGGGAACACAGTATTATGGGTAGAGAACAGAAGTGCAAAGATCTTGAGTTCAGAAGTTTTCACTGATTGTGAGGGTTGGAACTTGCATGCCTGGATATAGATCTTTTTTAGAACTACCTACCACTTCATGTGCTCAAAGCACAAGTCCCATACATATCTAATGTGGTCTTGAGCTGCAGGCATTTCTATAAATTAAGCAGACACTTAAAAAATAGAGAACATGCTCGCAGATCATCCGGGAAAGACAAAGTTAAGTCAACTGTCTGATATTACATGGGAAGTACCAGAGTCTAGAAGAGAATCCTCCAGGTTGGTATCTGATAGTCATTAAGACATTCTCTTAAACTGTGTTGTCTGCCTTATGACTCCCTTTGCCTTGGACTTCTGCTGTAGCTAAAGTTTCCTTTATTATACTGAAAAAATCTGGGATCTTGTGTATAAATAACTCTTCAACTATGTGATTAAATATGATATTGCAACCCTGTATGTGGTGGCCAAATGAAGGTTGCATAAATAATTCTAGTTTGGGCTTTTCATAAATGTTAACAGTTGACATTATGACCGTTGTGCATAATTGCCATGTAATGTTTTATTTCTTCTTAAATTTTTAAGAAATGAACTGGAAAAAAGTACTGTATTCTGGCAGCATGTGAAATGTCAGCAGGATTGGAACCCAAATCCACTGTACTGCTTTGCCCTACATGAACTGACAGAGTGATTGATTGCAGGATGACTAACCATTGTCTAGGTGAACCAGCATAAACAGAAATAATACTTTTTTTTTCTACAAAGTAAGAACATGATGCCTGGTAAATCCTGATTCCATTCAGGACCAGTCTCTTTGCCTCCCCCTGGGATTTTTTTTGATCCAGATTGACTTTCCTTGTACTGAAAGAGCCCACAGATATTCACTGGACAGTTGACCAGCTCTTCTTTCTTCTCTCACCCTTGCTTGTCTACATCCAGCACACTGGGAATGTCTAGGCTAGCTTTCCTTTAGTTGGAACTTCAGGCAGTTCCAGTTCCAGGCTGATGGGAATGACTGCTTATCAATCACTTCCTCTCCTGTGCCCAGACCTCACCAGGATCTCCCAGGGTGTCTTTCCTCCCTGTCAAAAGCCAGTTCAGTATCACCCCCTCTTCCAGGCTTTCACAACTTAACTCCTCTTCTTCTCCTCCCCAAGTATTGAAGGACTTAACCCCTCTTCTTCTCCTCACCTCCTTCCCTCTCCCTGCCTTTCCTTGCTAAAGGGACAAAATATTTTGAAATGTGCCTCCAGGTTACCTAAACCTGACCTATATGGCTAGCACAAAGTAATCCTGGCAAATGAATGTGGCCACTGATTCTCATTCCAGTACATCTCTGTTTCCCACAATTTGTATAAACAGGTAATTCTAGGTTTTGGGTTGTTTGGATGGCTTTTTTCCCCACTATGCATTTTGATCAGCTGCTTTCTTGTTTTACCTACAGTCAGCATTATTTTGGCTTATCTGTTTTCAGATGTGTACAGAAAATTAGTGTGCTGTGGTGTAAAAATGCATTCTCAGCTAAATATAAGCAAAGTTTGATTCCTGCCTCATGCTGTAAGTTTGAGCAGTACTGGTTCTATCAGTCCTAGTCCCCACCTTCACTACAAAGAGAGTAAGATTTTACATGCAGAATAATAGTGTGTAAGTTTGAGGCAATGGAATATTTTGCCATTATGGGAATATGCGTATAAGGAGGTGCAGAGAACTCCCACAGACCAAACCTAGTGATTAACTGGGTATTGTGGGTGCTGGATGTTTTTAATTTAGGCTTGCAGAAATTAATGAACCCTGCCGCCGCCCTGTGGTGGACATCTTTCTTCATCACGACATAGTAAGTATTCACAGCTTTTGAGCCTACAGACTACTAAATTTTGGAATTAAAACAAAAGAAATCTTGGTCTCTATAACTGGGAGCATTAGCCCTCGCATTTAGACCAATTTTCAACACAACTGCATTGAAAAACTCTGCTTACTTGATTTTTCTGTTATTATTTTGAAGTGAATGGGATGTTATTCATCTATTTTGAGATCCTGTATGTCGAAAAATGACTGCACTTCAGTGGGCTTTCTTTATGAACTCAGCTTCTTTCCAACAGCAAAAAGCCTCGGAACAGCTGCTCTGCAGCCACAGGAAGGCCTTTTGGAGAGAGCTGGGGGCAGAGAAGGGGAAGCGATGTCAAAGGTACTCAACGTTTTCCTCTCCCCTAGGGGAGCGGCCAGCTCATCCCCGAAATTGCGCAGCAGAGTGAGAACATGTCACCATTTACTGCACATCCTGGGCAGTCTTGGCCAGAGCAGGTTCAGTGGGACCCCACCCCTTTCTCTATTCGTGGTAACATTTCATTTGCTTTTGATTGCCTTTCCACATCAAGCAGATGTTTTTATTAAGCTCTCCAAGGTGACACACAGGTCATTTTCTTGGGTGGTTACTGTTAATTCAAAATTCAACAATGTGTGTTAGTAATATCCTTCCAACACACCTTATTTTGGATTTTCCATCATGAACTTCCTCTGCCATTGTGCTGCCTAATTGCCTAGATTTGTCTTGACTAACTTAAATAACTGCTCAGTTAAATAATTTTTCCTTGTTAAAAAAAACAGTTCCATGGCAAATCATGCCACCATGCTGATTAGGCCTTTTCCAGGACAGTCACGGGTACGGTGAAGTTCTGTTAGTGCTCTAACCGCTGCCATATTGAAAACTGAGCTTTTTACTCCGTTCTGTTCTCTTCCAGCCAGCTTGTGATCAACACACAACTGCAATTCCCACCTTACAACCTCTCAGTTTCCTTACTAGCCTCTTGTGAGGTATATTGTCAAAAGCACTTTTAAAATCCCAGTAAATTATGTCAGTGAAACAATTCTTGTTCCTCGTCCAGCTGAATTCTTTCAAATGTTCTCTGAAAACTCTCAAAATTCACTAATCTAATTCAGAAAAAGAGTCAGGAATGCTAGTAAATTATGGTTGACTTGCTTGTTTTTAGTAGTTGGCAGCAGCTCTATTGATGCTATGACTGGCTCTAAGCCATTTAGATTCCTGTCAGAAAAATTAGTAGCATTAATTGTTGCTCTGGGATTCTACTGAATCCCAAACAATTTCCGGTACCAAAGGGAGGCACAGAACTCTCACTGCACACCTGGTCTGTCTGGGAACTCTGTGTTCTGGGCAGTAGCAGCAGTGGAGATGCTGGGCTGGAGGTCAAGGAGCATTTTCAGAGACTGGATGAGGTGAAAACTCTGTGTGAAGTGAGTCCCATCTCATCCCACAGTGTCTGCCTCCCGCTGCCAGGAAGCTTTAATTGCTTCCATGGAAACCTCACACAGCTGACCCAACCTCCTTACTGCCAGCTCTCTATGTCTGGGGGACAGGAAGTGTTTTTGGCAGGGAGAAGACATGCTGAAGGTACTACAGAGAAAGTGCAGTCAAAAAAGGCTGAAATTATTTTATGGGAGTTTTTAAACTGGTGGGAGTGCGAAGGGAAAGTAATCTGGTTCTGCAAAAGATAAGATGTGAGATAGGAATGATGGTATCATCTTTATTGCTAAGAGATACAGTAATCTTTAGGGAGAATTCATACTGTCTAGGGGACTGAGCCTTTCAATTTCCAGAGTTGAATTGACGTTGCACATTTCCCCTCAAGGATCTGGCCTGGAATATCTGCATCATACCAAAGTGGTCTGACGAAACAGTCACAGCTCTTTTAAAATTTCATTGTCACTCATCAGTATGCACATTTGCTCAATGATCTTCCCTAGCTCCACCAAATGCATATATTCGAAGCAAACCTCAAAAGGGAATAACTTAATATCATGGAAATAATTACGAGGAAGTCATGTTATGCCAGTTCACAAGAACCCTATTTTTCCAAAACGTGAATGTTATATTGCTGCTTAGTAGACTCTAAACTTCAAAAGAGATGGTGAAAGTCTTTTATCTTGGCAGAGAAGAAAGGCAGCACTGCCATACTGCCCAGCTACAATCTAGAACTGCTTTAAACTGAGAGTATGATCCAAACACTGTTAAAAACTGGAAGGTGAAAATTGTCTAGACTGGGAAGCTCCTTCCACGTACCTGTAGTTTTGGTGATATCAGGAAACACTGCTCTCTCATTTCCTACATTTGCAGTTCTTATTAAGTAAATTTTCCTACAGAGAGAAGGTTATCTTTTATTTAATGTATATTTGTATGATACACTAGTCAAGTTTCATCTCTTTGGTTTCGTCTATCACACCACTGAAGTCACGTGGAAGCAGTTAAAAACATGGGGGTTGAAGCCTGGCCTCTCATGCTGAGAGGAGTTGCACCATCAATTTCTTTTGAAATGTGATTTATCAGAGGATCAGGCTCTGAGTGGTTCTTCTGCAGTGATGTAAAGCAGGAGCAATGCCACTGAGGCTCTTCGCACAGTGCCAAAGCAAAGTGGATGGAAGCCACTGCAAAGCACAGCTGTTGACTCAGTGGCATTTGTTTTTCTTTGCTAAGGCATCTGCAGTTTTGTCAATAAGGGGCAAGATAAATTAGTGTTCGTTGAAATATTTGCTGCCCGGTGTTGCACATTGCTGGCAGAGAAGCTGAATTGCCACCAGCGCTCACAGCAGAGCTGTTCCAAACCAGCTTGGGAACATCCCTGTCGTGCTGCAGGCAATGGCTATGATGGATTGTCCTTTATCTCTTTTATTCTTGTTTTAACGTAGACTTTTTTCATCGTCCACAGATGGCACCTGAAAGTACAGTATGTGTTCCAAAAGAAATTCCAGGCTCTTTTTTTCCCCTCATCTTCTTCCAAGAGAAAAAAGTACACATACTTTTTGTGTGTTATGGCCTTCTGTGGGACACCACCCACAACCTCACCCTTTTTTCCCCTTCCACGGATAATCTTTTCACAGGGTGGAGAGGGGATGGGATGGGATGGGAAAGAAAGAGTTGCTTTCATGTTTTCTAGCAATGATTTTGTCTACAACTATTTCCTTCTTGACTTCTTACTCACTGTTTATAAAATCTCCCTGTACTTTAACAATAGTATTGTTGCCACAGCTGCACTGATTATATTTCCCTAACTTCTCTCATTTTGGGGCTTGGAGTCAGTGTGGTTTGTTTTCATACATGGTAACTTGGAACAGCCTATAATAACATTACAGAAAGCCTTGATAATATAATTGTAATGTGCACATACACTACTTTCTCTGCTTTTTTGTCTCCAGGATCAAATACCTAATTTGTTGGTTTTTTGTTGTTTTTTTTTTTTTAATACTCTGCCTGCAACAAAAAGTGAAGAGTTGATTCCAGATAGGTACATTACAAAATGTAGGATTTTGAGAAGCATATTAATAAGGGGTCAGTGAATGTTTTAAGTGTTTCATTACACAGCCAGGTATCTCCACACGTGAAATTTGGGTTTGGTTTTTTTTTTGGTGGAGGTGGGCTATTTATTTATTTATTTAGTTTTATCTGCTATATCCATTCTCCTCTTTAAAATAATAAATGAAACAAATACCAAGAAAACCATTAAAAATATGTAACATATTTTAATTAGTTGTATTTTAGGTTATAAAAAAATCTTTTGCCTTTCTCAGCTGCTACTCAAGATGAAGATATGGTTCTTGCTTGTGCTGGAAGCCTGCATGAGAACTTTTGCAAGACAAAGGATCCTGATGGTGCAAGGTTCCTCCCCACATGGCTGAAGTTCAACCTTTGAACTTCAGGACAAGTCCCCTCTTGCTGGAACACCTCTCAATGTTCCTGATGTCCTTAAACCAGAAGCATGTATATTAAGTATGTCAGATTAGAAAGTCCTTCACTTGCTACATTATGACCTGGAGGTGTAGAGGTGTAAGTCACGAACAGCTACTGCAATCAGCAGCAACCCAGCACAAAAATATGGGTTATGGGACATTCATTTAGACATGTTAGGTAATGCAGCAGGTCTGTCTCCCTTTCAGGTTGCATCAGATACCTGTGCAAGTCTTAACACACTGAATTTCCCTTTGTTTCAGGGCTGATTAGCGCTGGCGGAAGAGGGCTCACTGACGGTCAGGGACATGGCATTTCCGTAACCTGCAATGCCCAGGCAGGGTGAAAGGAAGTCAGGACATCACCTTTCTGTCCTGCTTTGCTGAACAGATACTCTCAGAGTTTTAAGGGGTGGGGTGCACGTGTTCTGAGCTGCCCTGCTGCAAACCAGCCTCTGGGACAGGCACTCAGTGACAAAAACCTGGAGCAAGCTGGGCAGGCCCCTTGTCATCTACAAGCGAGACAGAAGGAAATATCTTCCATCACTGTCCTCCATTAAAAAGTTCTCTCTTGAACACTGATGTCACCTAGAAAAGCAACAGGAATTGGACACTAATGGTGTTCCATTGTTACCACTGAATCAACCAGTCTCAAACAAATATCTTCGAAGCAAAGCAGACTGGCGGGTTTTTTAATTATTCCATCAATTATTCCATTCCTCATGTTTTATATAATCCATCCCAATTACATTATTTTTCCTAGCATGTGGGATATAAATAAGGTAGTTATTAAATCCAGAGTTGATGAGCAGCTTTAAATGTTGGCTTGGCACCATTTGCTTTTAGAGATGCTCCCCATATGATGACTTCTAATGAACTAGAATTGCAGAATTCACAGTTGCTTTTTTTGGTGTCACTGCATATATTTAACTGATAAGAAGCAGGAGGCAGCATGCTCAGATTCCTGCTACATTAAAGGAGAAAGTGAATTTAAAATCCAGAAGGCAAGTTTTTCTACCTCTCACTAGTAATTGCTTTTTGGCAAATTCTATTTGAAAGAAGAGCCAAAAACTCCTTAGAACCAAGCCTGGGAAACAAGCATGTTTCCAGGTTAATCGATGAATCAAATCACCCGATGCTCTCAGGCATTGTCTAGCAGATTCCAAAAACCCTAAACACAATTAAAAAGCTGAATTGTCTGCACAGGCCGCGATAGATTTCACTCTCAAATAAGTAGTTGGTTAAAAAAAAATTAGTGTCTGATGTTGAAAGAAAATGTTTGCACCGAACGAATTAGAGAGGTCATCAGTCAAGACTCTTTAATACAAGTCAAAATATCAGCATCGCAATAAACTGGCAAATTGAACATCAGTCTGAGTTATCTCTTGTTGTAAGCACACAGGTTTTATGTGCCTAAGGGAGCCTGTTGCAACTTGCATATACTTAAATCCATTTCAAATGATGTTTTAATTTTATGTTATGAGCAGAGTTTTCTATTTCTCTTCTCTTCACAGGTTAGCTTGCCTCTTACCTTATTGAAAGTGTTTGTGAAGTACAAGATGCACATCTGAAGAGAAGCCACACTGGTGACTGCAGGCTAAAGCCAAATTATAAACCTGTTGTGACGTTAACGCAATTCTTAGGAATAGCTTACGGAAAGTTGCTTGATTTTTATTGAAGTCAAGAGCTTCCTCTTAATAATGGCATCAAAGTTCACAACTCCTCCTTGGGTGCACTGCTGTTTTTTTCTCCAGTGGAAAAACTCCCAAGAACCATAGGTATGTTACACTCGGAATTTAAGTATCAACCAATTGCCATGAGGTTTGAGGACAGCCTCAGTTCACCTAGTCTGAGCTCTGAACAATTCATTTCTGCATTTCTCTCGTTGATCCCTGTTTTTGCAAGCATCCGTGTTTCCTGCTTTCATCTAGTATTAGAAGCAAAAATACTGATCCACACTGGAACACCTCAGGGGAGGAAATCATGCTGATTTGTGTGGAAATGCTACTAATTTCCCACCCCCCCCACCTTAAAATTTCAAAACTGCATGCCCAAGAAACCTGAGAAATGTGTACTTGCTTAAGTACTTTCCTGAACCTAAACTACCAAACCCTTCGATACTGAACAATTGTAATAATGTAAGAGAATTCTGCCAGTAGAGATGTTCTTGCAAAGGTTAATGTTCAGGTCAAGGCACCTGAAGGTCTCAGTCTTTTTTTTTCCTCCTCTGATGTTCTGAAGAGAAAGACATATGACATCCCTAGGCTGTGTTCTGTAACCCAGATGTTGACAGCTTGGGGGAACTTTTGCAAAATAATGTCCTGCTCAGTGTTAATGAAAGAGCATCAGGAGGTTTCTCATTTTTAAAGGCATCCCAGCACTTTGATTGAGTGGAAATTAGGCACCTCAGTCTCTTTGGTACTCAGAGTGTCTCTCTGAAATTTGGGTAACTAAACCACTTAAAAGAAAACACTGACACCTTAGACTTTGGGGCCGTAAATGTTTCTGCAGATGCCCAGCTTTAAGCACGTGAATCGATTCATTTATGTTACCTGGTCCCAGATGCAGCAACTCAGAGGTTTATGTAAAAATATAAATATTTGCAGGGCAGGAGTTTTATTTTCCCAAAATCAAATAGCATTCAAGGCATTTTGGAGGATATTGGGAGCTACGGATCCCTTTCTGCCTTCTTAGGGTGCCATGTGATCAATATTCACAGAAGCAACATCATTTGGTGTAGCTCTTACAAGCAGGATTCAAACTTGAACTCAGAGGTTCTACATGAAAAGATAACAGCTTCTGCTATTCTGTGCTTCTGCTTAATGGGAAGCAATTAATTGTGTTCATTTATATCTTCATTTGGTGAGGAAGACCCAGCCTGCTAGTGAGCCCAAAAGGAATATTCTCCATATTTGTGTCTTTTGCTATTTGAATGTATTAAAATAGTTGCCACATGATAACAAAATTACCAGTTTTATAATGAAAAGAGGTACCATAGGCCTAGGAAGAAACATCCATTTTAACCCACATTAGCACTGGCTCAGTCTAATCTGTGGCACAGGATGTCCTTTAGGCTCAGATAAATGACTTGGGTAGGGAAATGTCCTCCTGCTCACATTACCAAAGTTTACCAACAAGAGAAAGAAAAGGTTACTTAATATGTCATTTGAAGATCAAGTCAAGATGTTCCAAGTGTATTATTTTTTTTTTACCATTGGAAAAGGATTCTGAGTTATTGGATCATTATCTCTTCCTATGCTGTTTTGGCACTCTCTCCAATATTAGATGCACATTTCTTTTTCTCCAGAAAATACGTTTATAAATTTTAGATCTGTTTCCCTTCTAGCCGTGAAAGTCGCACAGCTTGGCTTTGTAAAACAATGAACTAGTGCTGTGTATCTTTTAGGGCTGTACCTCTGTATCTGAAGATATCCTTTATGAAAGACAATTGTGCTGTCTACATTCTTGCAATTACCGAATATTATGTCTAATTGGAAAGAAGCAATCTAATTTTTATTTTAAAAATACATTACACAATTTATTATTTTTTGAAGCACAGTCAGAGAGAGGCTGAAGTTATTATTTTTTCAAAAAAATGTAAAGATGGAGAACAGCATTTTCATTAAACGGTAGGTTTAGGTTTCCCAAGAGGACTCCGAAATGTGGAAATTGCCACCAAAAACTTCAGCCTTAAGAAACAGTCACAATGAATAACTTTGTTTTGCAAAGTACAGGGAAACGGGTGATGTTCACATAGTGAAAAAAAATTAAAATGCAGCATCCCTTTGTGGGAGAGGGTAATTGTGTTTCAGAGAAGTTTGTGGGGAGAAAAGGAAGATCTGACCTCGCTCTGTTGTGATGCCTTTGGGAGGGCACTGTAGCTACTGCAGGCAGCCTATGGGGAGCCTGGCAGTCCCTTAATCATCTTCCCTCCGTGTTTCACTATTCAGACATCCAGGCTTTGTCAGGAGAATGTTATGACTCCTTTGCTCCATCGTTGCCATTTACCTTTGCCAGACTTTCCTCTATCAAACTATCTGTCTTCTATTTCACGCTGCAGGAAGACAAAAGCCAGGGATGAGTCTCGTCACTAGAAATCTATCTTACTAATCTCGAGCTTGTTTGAACAGGAATCTGCTTTCCAATAATGTTACCACTGGGTCTGGTTTTTTCACGTCACTTATCTCGCCTGTAGCAAAGAATACACTAGAATTTAGACATACCACAGAGGTAGGTCTCTCAGAGCAGCTTGCACTGCACTAAATCACAAAGTAATCTAGAGGGACTACTCCAGAGCACGCTTCTTCTTGGAGAAAAACATCCCTCTTCTGTGCTGTCTTGATGAAGTTAAGGACTGTAGAGCCTGCTGGTGTTTTGATAGCTATATTTTTTCCTTCTTTGTCCAAAACAACTTGGTTAAAAGTTCCATCTTGCTCCCATCTTTCCCTCAGTTACGATAAAAGAGCACCGGGGGATCTTGAGTGGTCAGGCAGGGTAGTGATTATATTTTCATATGCCATCAATAAGCATTAGGGTTTTTTCTGGAAAAAGAGAGATGGTGAATATTGGATATGTCAAGAAAACTGAAATACTTTTGTAGTACTGAAAGTGTCCTCAGACATGCTGGATCTAAAAAACACATGAAGAAAGAGAGTTGCACAGCCCAAACATTACCAGCCTGTCTGCTGCCTTGCAAAGAAGTCTCACCATCAGTAAGTGAGGGCTTGGCTTTCTTCTGAAGTCATCAGTTACCATTACACATGGATGATAATGTTGCTGAATAAATGGGCTTAATGAATTTTTTCCTACCTAGAGAAATTATGAAGAAGAAGAAGGAGAAGGAGAAGAAGAAGAAGGAGAAGAAGAAGAAGAAGAAGAAGAAGAAGAAGAAGAAGAAGAAGAAGAAGAAGAAGAAGAAGAAGAAGAGGAAGTGTGTCTCAGAGCTTTTGCCACCTACCCCAAAAGGGTTTTAACAGAACTGTTGAGAGACCTCAGTTCTTCCACGTGCACATCCTTCTGACCCTGTATCTGGTGGGGATTTCACCTTGGCCTCATCAGGCAGATGTAAGATGAAAGAAGTCATAAGGCTGTATCTGCTTCATTATTTGTTCTAATCTTACTGGTTGCCTCCAATGTTTTTATTTTTAACTCCAGCTCTAGTTCAGATATGTTCATGATAGTGATGGAGTGGGATAAATTCTTACTAAGAGACTCCCCTTTGTTTCCACATCTCCTGGCACTGATCAGATTTTTGTAAATTCCTGTTCCAGCATGGTCAACATTGCCACCACCTTCAAGGTTTTTTTAGTCCTTGTTATGCCTTCATGGTGATCATGGAATATACTACTGACTCTGTGGGAGGAGGATGAAATCAGAACAGTGAAGACTGAAGTGATGTGGAAACAGTCGAAATTCAGGATAGAGTGAGGAGAAAAAGTAGACCAAATGTTGAATTCAAGAAACTATCACAGTAGAGTGGGAAGTTTGTGGGTTCACAAGAAAGGACTTCAAAAATAGTTTGGAATATTCGAAGACATAAGAAATTATATTCTAATAATTATGCTAAGGAAAACAAACACAAATTGGGGGAAAAAAAACCCAACAAACAATACCGAAACCAAAACAACCCCACCCTCCCTCCAAAAAAACAGCAAGGACAAATAACACAGTGACAGTAGGTTATTTATAGCTGTCCTGCCATGTTAGTCATGCTGCATACCTTAGTTTGCATTCAATATTTAAGAAATAGTGCTAGTTTCTAACCCACAACAATTTCCTCTGTTGCTTTGAGGGGTTGGATGTTGTATGGCCACTCACCACTTAAGATCTGAATTCTTTTTGAACTGTATCAAAAACAATAGTGAAATTCGTAGATTTTTCTGACACTTGCTTAGAGTTCTAAGGTAAGCTAAAACACTTTCTTCGGGTACAAACTTTACTTTTCCCAAACAACTTCTAAATTTAAGTGAGGATAATCAACATCCCTAGTAAGACCTCACCTCTTTTTTTTTGGCTGCAGATACTAATATTTTTCATTGCTTATTATGTTACAGCAGTTTTCCGATGGCCCTTTCTGTGAGACACACTCCATGAACACAGGGCCCTTGTCCTAAACAACCCCCAGTCGCTGGATATTTGGACCGACCCCAAGTAACAAGGAAACAAAACCACCACTTATAACACTGAAGAAATTCAGGGTGGGAGCACTGGTACAGAGTCATTATCAGATTTTGCCCCAAGCCTGCACACATATCCACAGTTATATTTAAATACTCTTAAATGATATGAATTTCCATAAAATAAAAGCTGACAGGAGCCTTTTTTTTATCAAATGGAATTAGGAACCATCCAATACTGTAATGTCTAGCATGCCTGGATCTTGACAAGTATCTTTCATGATTGGTGTGCAAAAATAGAGCTTTCATGTTACTCAGAGCACCTTAAACAAGGGGGACATCAGAAAATAATAGTAGACTTGTTCATATTAGGGCAGAATGTATAAACCACAGTATCTCTGTGAGGAAATAGACTTCCTGTCTGCTGGTTTTGTGTGTCTAATTAAGTACAGATTTTTTGGCTACTAAAACATTTTTCCAGAGCTACCAAGAAATAAAACCTAAACAAGTCCAGTAAAGCCATGAATGGATAAATACTGTGGGACTCTTTCACAGTAAACCTTGAAACCCCCACATGCAGGTGAGCACAGTTCTTCTAACATGGCTGTTTTTTAGTCCTGGTATTTCTAACAAGCTCTTACTTAGCTCTCATGGGAAAACCATCTCTAAGAAAGTGTTGTTTGCTCAATAAAATCACTGTAATTCACCTTTTGATCTTGCAACTGGCTCCATTTAAAAAATAAATGCTTGTATCAAGAAGACAATCATGCAAGTGTCTTCCAAGCCACCTAGCAGATAAAAAAAGAATAAAAGAAGGGATAGAAATGGGCAGGGGGAATGGATGGAGCGGAGAATTGGGATCTCTGGTAATGAAGATTGAGGTTCTGCCCCTACCTTGTGAACTCCTAGACTCCATGGAAGGAGCTGCACTGGTGTTTGTCTCCTTTGACTGACATCACATGGAACAGGGCTGTACTCCCTGACTCTTGCAAGAGCTCTGAAGGGTGAAACGTTGCCTGGTAAGTCCTACAAGTCCCTGTGCACTTTTGACAGGATGGCTTTCACTGCACACCACGTTCCTGCAGCACTTCTGCACATATGTTTTGATCCATCAGTAAGGAAAATCACACAACTTCAAAGCAGAGCTTTATGCAGGCGATATTCCTGTGGCCCCCAGGCACATTTGACTTACAGATGAGGCTGGGGAGTACATGAAGAGCTTTTCAATGAAGAGAAAATGGCAACATTTCCTTATGGAGATGTGGGAACTACTGGGGTTTCCAAAAAAGTATAGCTGATATAAATTGAAAGAAACAACTTACGGACATTTTAAAAGTACTATGAAAATTGGGAACTCTTCAATCCTGACCACTGTCCTGTAGCAACTTATCTATTCCATTTGATAGACATAAGCTGGTCATGGAACACATAGAGACTCCTTTTTCTGGCCAGCAAGTAACCACCTCCATTCCCTTCAAAATGTTTGAAATGCTTTTTGTACTGTTCCTTGCCCTCTCACCATGCAGCTAAGAAAAGCTCACTAAAAGCTCTCCAAAAGCTGATTACCACCACTGGCTGATGGGAGTATTTTACAGAAGGAAACAAAGCACCAAACTGTCTCAGAAAACATCTGAACTGACCTGTACCTTCTCTAGGAACTCCCACAGAACTCAAAGCAAAAAGGCTTAACATACTGGTAACAGCAGTAGAAAACCCAATCTTGGGAGACTCTCACCAGAGTTCTGAAGGGAGGACAATTCTTACCAGTGATGTCAGACTTGGCTTTGCAGAGGGATGTGGGAAGTGAAACACAGAGAACCTCAGACAGCTGACAGATTTCTTTAATCCTAATGACTGTTTTAAGTTTATGCAAACTGATGGGCCAGGGAGGCACTTAGTGCTTAAGATAAGAAGTCAAAGGATGCTGTCCTAAAGAAGGAAATGATAAAAAGCTCCTTTTCTTGCTGGTGATCCACCTTGCTCTGGGACATCCTTGCAGCCCTTGCTACAGCAGCACGGGGCTTTATGCACTTGCACAGTTTCACAAGGGTCAGGTCCTACTCTTGCTCCTTAAGGAAATTACAAGTAGATGCTCATTAACTCTTCCATTTCCAGACACAATGTCTTCAGAGTACAACGGACTTTAAAATGCACCAATTTCTCACTTTTATAAGATTTTCACTATTGGCTAGGGAACAAGTTCTCACATGAAAGTTTGCCTCACTTACTCACTGATGGACTGAGAGCTTAATCAGATTTCAGCTCTCAGTTTTTACAAATGGGAAAACTGTAAACAAATACCTTATCCTGAAACTTGGAATTTATCTATTCTTCATCCAGAGAACATCAACAGGAGACTAGTCATAACAGTCAAGCTACTAATTTCATTTTCAGATAGGAGTAAGTTGAGAAGCTGGATGCAAAAACATGGGATTTTGAATATGTGTGGTTAGTGCAAGAGTGAAATAAGATGAAAGGTTCATCTTATCCATCTTAATAGATGCAGGGAAAGCCACAAATAGTATTCTCATGTTCTTTTGGTTTTGAGCCATGGGCCTAAAGGGTATTTTTAATGCAGAGGAACTTAACCATGCTTGTCCAATGTATTTTCCATCAGCTTGAAGTTGTATATCACTGTGCACATTTACATGTATTCAGTCTTTCTGCTGTATCTTTGTGGCTGGTAGCCAGTGGGATTAATGAAATGTATGAAATAGCAGAGAAGCTGTGTAGATTGAGTCCCAAAAACAAAAGCTAAAAGGCAGGGTGGTCCTCTGAGTTCAGTTTTCACTTAATCTACTGAGTCATTTGGTGACCTTGGACAAGCAAACTGACCTCTTGGCACTGTGGTGAGGCCAAGTGTAAAGCAGTGTAAAACCAAACGCGGAAGATTAATCGCTGCAAGAAGAACTGAGTCAGTATGGCAGGACAGTACCCCCTAAGCACCCCGCCTGCTCATCAGAAAAATCCTAGATAGGTAATATATCAATTTGTGTTTGCTTGTGTCTGTAGTGATCAAACTTGGAAAAACAGTTATTCTTTGAAAGTATCTGCCAAGCCTTACAGAGCTACTTCCTCTCTCTGCACTGTTTCTTTTCTAGACTTCTTCATTGCCAGATGGAGTTAAAGGCGCAATGAAAAAATAGGAAAAGATACATATCTGCCACCAGTCCTTTTGATGATCCCAATTTTCCAAACTTGGGAATCAGAAAAGCTGTTTCAGAGGAAGCTAATCACTAGCTTCTGAGCCCATTCTGGAAGCAGAATTTTGAGGTTTGAGGGGTCCCTCTGGTTTTACTTGTTTTTGGTTTTGATTTTTAATGTCTGTGAGGTGAGCCCAAGGCCAGACTGAGGATTGCATCAGGAAAATGGAAAGATGAAGAGAAGACAGAAAGAATGGCCTCAGCCCTAAAATAGCACTGTAAAGGGCGTTTTACTTGGAACTTTCCTTCAGCTGACATCAGTCAGAGTAAGAAAAAAGATATTAGTTCAAAAGTGTAAAGCTAAAACAGAGATTCAAGGCCGGATGTAACACTCATATCTATTTGGTGTTGCGAAAAAAAAAAAGAAAAAAAAAAGATGTTCCACCTGGACCAGAAGCTTAATGTTTTTTTCAACTTCAAAAACATTTGTTTTGTTTGGATATCTTTGACCCTGGACAAGACACAGGCAGCACACACCTAAAGACACACTCAGAAAAATAAGAGGAGCTGAAGTGCAACATAAGCTATTGGCTTTTTTTTTTCCCCTTTTTTATTCCTGGTGAGCTGGAAATTTCAGGAAAAGCTAGTTTAGAACAGGAGGTTTTCAAGCCAGGCTTCTGATAATCTCTGATGTCCAAAGTCAATGCCAGTGGGAATTTTCCAGCAAAGCCAACAACGCTGAAATTTTTTAGTGTAATATATAAACAAGAAACTATTTTTTTTTTTGTCCAAAAGCTACAGTTTCATCTGTGGAGCTCCTTCAGCCATGACTTGTAAACCAAAGTAGGTTTTTATGCATATTTTCACTAAGCAAGTCAACATAGCCGGCCTGGGAGCCACTATGGCTGTGCTCTTCAGCAGGAAATAGGTTTGTCTGAATCAATATTTGCAATGATGCCTCTAAGGTCTACCCCATGCTCAGAAAATTGAGTGAAACTATCGTGTTACCCAGACGAAATAATCCTTTTCTTCCACCAAATTGTCTGTCACAGATTCAGATTGTCGTGCGTGAAACTGACAGCGAGCAACTTGCACATGAGATTTCACCTAAATCTCAGCAGTGAACAGCCTCCATCCGGGTGGAGGAATGGGTGGGGAAAACAATGCCAGCCTCCTGTACACAGTGGGAAGAATAACAGCAGGATCTTGGGCCAAGTGATGAGACCCCTCAGTGATGAAGAATGAGAGGATTTGTGGTTTATTCATTCCATTTTTTTGGTGTTTCTCATATGGTTTTATGCAACTAGAGGTGGTTTTCAACCCCGAATAACTCTCAATGGGCCAACCCCAGCTGTAAAGGAATGCTGGAAGAAGTTTTCTCCAAACAGTGTCAGCTCCTTTTTATAAAACAGCTCCTTACAAAAATTAATGTTACCTCCAAGAGATTGGCTTCTTTAATGAGGATGACTTTTGTGGATAAAGTGGTCTGCTGACAAGTGAACAGATTGAGAATCTGCTAATCAAAATTCTAACCACTGTGCTACTTCATCTGTGTTTCATCTTTGTACTAACATTAAATAGAAAAGAAGGGGTGAGGGAAAAAGGAAAAACAAGTCTTTTCTTAAGGCAGGTTTGTACATGCTTAGCCAGCTCTTCTGTTCTGGTTTTAGGGCAAAAGAAAAAAAAACACTGAAACATAAAGCAGTGTGGATTGTATGGAAAATTTGACTCACATCGAGTGCCTGGCCAACACCACAAAATGGACTGGAGACAAATCTGATAATTAGAAAAAGCAGTGAATAACAAAATATTTTTGACTCATGCCATATCAGGCAGCCTCTGAAAATTCTCGGAGGCAAGAAAACAGGATTAATTCCCTGCAGCTTATTGCAGTTTTATGTTAGAGCAATGCCACTGGTTTCAGAGGCGTTATACTGGTGTAATACTGGAGCTGGCAATTGAGCCAAAATTCACCTTATTCTTCCATGACACTTCGTCTTGACAGCAATTTGCTCAAATTGCACAAACAGCCAGGTAAACCAGGAGGGACCACACTTACGTCAGCTTGGTACAACTGACATAAACAAGGTCAGAAACACTCCTGTTGTATTAATCTAATTTACAGTGCCCGGGGTTTGTTTTTGGTTTGTTTTCAGACCAAGTGGCCAGGGTAAACACACATGCTGACCAGCGCACAGCAAGGGTGGGATAAACATACTGACCATCACACCAGGGATACCATATAGGGGTAAGAATGTCTGATGCCTGTTTTTCATCTCATGCTGCTGCCACTGCCTCTGCCAAGTCCAGCAGGTAGTGGAGGCTGGAAGGCACAGTGATAAGAGCTAGAAAAGACAAAAGACTTGCCAGAAAACAGTCAAATAGGAGCAAGAAAAGAGTAATGCCTGCGAAGGAGCCAGCACACACATCAAGGACAACACAAGGAAAATATCTGGAGCAGGCAGTAAAGTGATGAGGAAAGCCTCCTGGAGAAGCCAGAGCTGAGAAGAGATGAAGCAGGAGCAGGCGTGAAAGGGGACAAGAAATGACAGAACAAGAACCTGAAATCAGGTAAGAGGATTCAGAACAGCCTCTTGTCACAGCTGTTGCACACTGCCTTTAACTCCATGCAGGAAAGCAAGATGATAGCAGCTGTTCTTACCTGGGTGCTTTAAACGGCTACAGAACATTAAGGTCAGTCTGTAGAAAGCAGTCCTGTGTGTTTCTGCTTGAAGAGAGTCAGAAACATCCAGCATGGTCCCATGTGGCACTGTTTTTCCTCTGGAGATATATTAGGAAAGTCAGGTGAGCAGAGAGTCAATTCATGCTATCCCTCTCATCAGAATTTTTGATTTTTATGGGATTTTCAACTGGATTTTCTCACTTTCCTATATATTAATGAACAATCAATGCTGGAGAAGAAGGAGGAGGAAGAGGAGGAGGAGAAAGAGGAGGTGCTTTAGGCAGCAGACAAGAAATTCTTCTGAAGAGTATGAAAGAGACCACAGTGGAGCAGATAATCCCTGCAGCTGATGGAAGGAACCATGTTGGAGCAGATTCCCATGCTGCAGCTCATGGAGGAAGCCGTGCTGCTGCAGGTTTGTCCTGAAGGGCTACAGCCTGTGGAGAGGAGCCACAGGGCAAAAGCACGAGGAGGAAGTGGCTGCAGAAAGAACTGTTCCGGACTGATCCCGTACTCCCTACTCCCCATCCCCTTTCACCACCCCAGGGGGTGAGGGGAAAGATATAGAGAAACTGGGACAGAAGGACAGAAGTTGTGATGGAAGGGAGAAAAAAAGAGTTGTGGTGGTGTTTTATTTTTTGTCTGTTTCCTGCAATAAATTAATTTTCTCCGTTGACTCTGTTTTGCCTATTGTCAGTAACTGAGAAGTGCTCTCTGTATTTACCTCAACCCATAAGCTTTTCCACCTTGGGGATGGGTAGGGAGAGAGCCTCTGGATGGCACCTGGCTGGCAGACAAGGTCAGCCCACCACAGTGACACACTTTCTTATTTTGCCCCTCCCTTCTTCATCTCACGTCCTTTAGCTTCCTTCCTCTCTAGGAATACTGAATCTTAATAAATAATGTAGTGCCCACAAAGCAGCAGGTGACCTGGAACAGAGAGCTCAATATGTAAAAACTGGTGAAGATTTTGAAGACAAGGAACTCTATCAAAAATAACACACAAAGCAGAAAAATTACAAACCCCGAATAAAACTTCCCCTTTGTGATTTGTGTCCATGTGCTTCAGTTGTTGGATGAAAGGGAAAGCCTTTTTCCAAGTGAGGCACAACTAAACAGTCACCTGCCAAGAGCTGAGTACTCCCTGCTTGGGATTGCTCACGTGCAAAACAAGTGAAGGACGTGTAGAAATGCTCCTCACCTTTGTGTGCTGTTCTGCCATCTACATACATCACACACAGAAGCAGCAATGCCAAATTTGAAGAGAGTTTTGGCTCAGAATTATTTAAAAAAAAAAAAAAAAGCAAACTGTATATGGAATCCAGTAGCATTAAATTGGATCCTTCTGAAGCTCTACTTCAGCTGTCAGTGCTGAAGCCTTTCTATGACCAGTCTTTCCAAAGCACTGGTAGTGCTAAGAAAGTACCCACAGGAACCATGAAATTCGCTCCCTTCAGACTCTTTGGATGCTGGATGTGTCCATGGCGCTGAAGCTGTTGTTGGAGGTCCAATACATTGAAGGCATTTAGATGTAAATTTTGGTGTCAGCCTTTAACAGCTTCCAACCATTCCCATCTGTCCTACAAACCCTTGTATGGTTGTGATCCACGACTCCAAGATTTCAGTTCACAGTGTGACGTGCCTACAACTGTGTTGTGTTTCTTTTACCTGGAATACCTTGAAGTCTGTATTTCCATCAAGTTAACTGATGATGAGGTGGTTGCCACTAAAAAACCTCCCATTTCCATCAGCTGCCATAAAAGGATACTAGAAATGTATTTTTATTTCTACTTGCAATTATTCACAATTGTATGACAATGCTTTTGTAAGTAGTTTGCTTCTGTAAGATTTCTGTAGATATTCTAGATAATGAGTGGAGAACGCTGAATCATAAATTTAGAGAATTAAAATACATTCATATCTCCATTTACAAAAATCATTCCCATTTCTCATGGATAATATTTTCTACTAACTTCCTTAGACTGCCCAAAGATTTATGGCTGAAAAACTGGTTAACAGAATATGCCTGTGGTTCTTTATTCATAGAAGGCTCTCCTCAAATGTAGCAAACACTTTCTGAAATCTTTAAATTCACCATCCAGAGGCTGGCCTGACACAGGCACATTCTAAACCAAATACTTTTTCTGTCACTCTCTGTTATTCAGGAGTACACCTAGGAATGTTTAACAAGCCAGAAGAGAATGCAAATGAGGCACAATGTTTGTTAAAATACCTTTTACCATGAAAACAATTTGAAAACTGTTTAGCAAGCAGCTATGCCATTTAAATAAAACTGGTTAACTCCAAAATTAGTCAAGAGTCTTTTCATCATTTGTGAGTTTGACCTTTTTTGAATCTCTATTAACTCTGCAATAAGGGATTAACAAAATAAACAAATTTAAATTAATATGAATAGGTCAAGTGTTGATGTGTTTGTATTTTCTACATTTTAGTGTAGTTATTTATTTTATGAGTCATATTTTCAATCTCTCCCATGTCTGTATCTTGGATGACCTTGGTTCCTTGATATGTGGTAGTTCTTTACATCAGACTGACAAAATTACCAGCATCATAAAATTATCAAGGCTTTTTGACTTCATTCTGATTTGGATTGGAAATGAAACATGTCAAAATTCTACATGAAATGGAAACAAACTACAGAAAAGATTATCAGAAAAAGAAGTGAAGTTTGAAATCCAAGGATCCTGTCTGAAAGATATCTGTCCAGATTTATGCAATGAACGTTACTCATGTAACATCCAGAGCTCACTGAAGTCACTGAAGTGGTGGGAGTTTTTTCACTTATGTCACTAAAATTTGGATGGCACCCATAACACTTTATTAGCATCTATAAAATGCTTTAAAAATAAATGATGTAAGGAAAATTGTCAGTTATGGGGTTTTTCTTCTCATACTTTGTGTCAGAAGTAAAGAATGTATTTCTGTGCTGGGAAGTGTTTTACTAGCATGTGAAGGGCAGATGGAACAAAGGTTTTAAAAAGCAAAGGAGTTGTACTATTCTCAGCTCAGGGATTACGGTACAGAAAGTGGTTTTTTTGTGACTGGATGGACAAGTTGCACTAAATGGTATAAATAAGGTCCAGTTCACTACGAAAAAAATCGCAAAATTAGGTTAATTGCCACTTGTGACTTGGCACTATGGCATATTTCAGGATCGTAGGATCTTCTGAAAGAGGAAGCATTTTGCAAATATTCCTGTACCATTCAACTTCTTGAAATAATGCAGCCTTCTACATGTTCAGTTATATATTCCCAGCACAGAAAACTTCATATTCTACAGCTACTGCTACATCAAAGGTAAAACAGAAGGTAGAAAAAGATGGATTTTTTAGACCCCTTATCGTTGGAAATCCACAGCTTTCTGGTATGATCTAAATGCTGAGAGGGCAGTTGTGCCTGTAAAAGAGATCCTCTGGATTTAAAGGCAAAAAAGAAAAGAGCAGAAATACTGAAGATCTTTCCTTGTCCTGTCTTGTTTCCTGGCTTCCTCATCTGTCATCTTTATCCTTGAGCCAGCTGTAAATATGTAGGTGAAGTTCTTCATCCAGCCTGTGAGCTCCTCATGTCACCTGATGGCTCTGCACATGCAGTGCCAGCCATGTTCTAGGGAGGTGACTCTTCATCATCCAGGCCGTATGGCCCCAGAAACTGGATGTCAGTGTGTCTTGGGGTGACTGTGCTGTTGTATCCCCTACCACTGCTCTATGCCCAGACATGATTCCTGAGCCTTTCTATGCCTTTAAAACTGGATGCAAGAGATAGAGAAAAAAAACTGAGCGAACTTTTCAAAACAGTTTGTGCTTCAAGGACACAGATTAGCTACTTCTGCGGTGGGCAGAGGAAGCACTTTTTTTTTTCTTCTGGCTTTTCGGTCAGCTTCTCCGGCTCTGTTTCTTCGGAGAGGGAC